>CM029013.1:224994677-225223463 GCA_016801055.1 Panax notoginseng | reverse complement strand
TTAAATTTTTGCTTCCGTCACCGTTGCCTATTACCTTGCCTTAAAACAGGGAATCACTTGATCAGAAATTCAGATGGCATCGCCTATGTAGGAATATTATTATTACTTCCTCCGTCTGGAGTCTGGAGAGAAGTGAGTTAGTTTATTTACTCCTAGTAAGTATGTTTGGTAGTGATGGAAATAGTATCACCTTGGTCATTACTCGTATTTTTCTCTTTTGTGTCTAGAGCAACACTTCTATATGATTCTGATATCAGTTTATTCTAAGGAAATATGATCCCCATCCCCATGTACACCACCAGCCGCCATCCAAACGGAAATTGACAAGATAATGCATGCAGCGTGCTGGAAATTAATTAAATAATTAACTTAGGTCGAAACTAATATTATTATCATCGGATTAGGATTTATATTGACAACTGGATTCATACCCAAATTATACTCATTAATATCTTGATACTATTATTTTATTTAAATTTTGCAAGTAAACACATGTTGTAATTAATACTCCCTCGTTCCAAAATTAACTTTTTAAGACAACCAAACTATAGCTTAAACTTTTGAATGCTGGAAGTATTTTTATACTCCCTATATTTTTATATGTAGGTCGTATTAGACTTTTTTTTATTCATAATTATTTATCGTTTGTGGTTATCTAGGAGAATTGATTACTATTTTTCTCAAATTGCCCCTTATTACTCCACTCTTTTCTAATCTTTTGATCCATATTTATGAGATAAGTGAGGTGAATGGTATTATAGACAATTGATACAATAGTTAATATTTTTCAATCATTTCCTTAATTCTTGTGCACATATCTAAAACGTAAAACTACCTATATTAAGGAACGGAGGGAGTACTACTTTATTATACTACCTAATTAAGTATGGACGGACAGCAATCTGATTCTTGCTTAATGCTTATAAGATGTAGACATGTATATATGGTTTGACTCCCTTCCTAGCCGACGAGAACTACATGTGACCTGTGGTTAGGTCATACGGAACTTTTATCAATTATTACTTAAAAAAAATAATAATAAATACTATAGAAATTATAGGAGAACACTATTTTCATTTCCGTAGGATCAGTTTTCACTGCTCCAACAATTAGGAAGAAGCGCAAAAGTGGCTGTCAATTTCTTGTTGATCAACACAAATTGCAATTACAAAACAATTGAAAAACCATAACCACTAAGAAAAGAAGTGTATTGTCCAGTAAACTAATTAAAGACTAACAGGGAGAGCTTGTGGCAGGGCTTCATGAGCAATTGTCTGAAACTTGCAATCGGCCGAAAACAACTGGGCCGATATAGTATTGTTGCTCTCTTCCGCAGCAATAAGTTGAATCAGGACGCCCTCCAGTTCCTCTCCATCACTCCATTCATGAATTTCCGCCTTTACTAGACCACGGTTTTCCCTTATCAAATCCCAAACCGGGAAATTCTTCCTTGGCATTGCATAGTCTCTGTCTTTTAGCTTCAAGATTGGGCAAAAATCACCTACACCATCTCCAATATAGATTATCTTTTTAATATTGTCCTCCTCTGCAAGGGATGCTTGTATCCTTTCTATTATTAGACCCTATTAAGATTAAGAAGAAAGTAAACAACATGATCGGGAAATTTTAATAATAAAGTAGTTTATACAATGACCATATGTCGTCACTATCCTTAATTAATTATTCTTATGAATATGCATATTTAATGGTGTCAATCCATTTATATATAATATATATATAATATATATATATATATATATATATATATATATATATATATATATATATATATATATATATATATGTTTTACCTTGCACATATTTGGAGGACAGAGGTTGGTGCAGCCATGCGGGGAAGTATGAAAATCGACGTAAGGGAAGATTCTTAACTTCCCTTCCTCATCCACAAAACCCGGGTTGGTGTTGATTTCAGAGAAATATTCCCTCAATCCAAGATGATTCAGAATTGTCTCTATATAAAACAGATTTGCATCGCTTACTATTCTCAAATCACACCTGCATTGTCCATAAAATAAAATAGATTAATATATTATCTACGACAACCAGGAGGAGTATAATGTCTGTCGCTCGTACAAAATTAATTTAATTCAATTCAATTCAATGAGAGAGATTGATATATTTACCCAAGAGCATGAGCTGCTTTGATGGCTGGAATAATCCTGGGATGGATTGGAACCCGTTTCAGTACATCCGCAATGTCTTCAATTTGTTTCCCCTGCGAGTGAAGCTGCTTCATCATTTGATCCTGTAAACACAGATTTACATGAGTAATGAATATAGTAGTAGTATATTTGATGTACCATTTTTTTCTTCTATTGGGATGCAAATTGAGGGAAATAATAAATACTACAAGTTAGAAAACTGACCATGTCAGAATTCCAAGGCATAGTGGGGAGGAGCTGATTGAATAAATCGGTAGCACCCAATTCGTCGATGACCCAGTTATCGCTATCCAGGTCGATAATAGTCTTGTCGAAGTCGAAAACCACCACGATTCCGCCACCCATTTTCGGCGACCCAAATAAAACCAAAGGACTTGATAATTGTTGTAGGTATAAATTTGAGGCACCCGATAGAGAAGGGTTTATAGGGCAGGAAAAAGTAGTAATTGTGGAGCCAAACAGTTAAGGATTTGTTTAAGATTCCAAAAGAATATATTACGTGAAGTAGAGGAGAAGGCGGCAAATTAAACAAGTCCTTTTTCTCTGATGGGCTCTCTCGCTAGAAATAGAAACGTGTCTTTATCTGGTATGGTCGATCGGACGGTTCAAAGGGTGTAGTAGGCTGGACATATTTGGGAGGAAAAAGAAAACGCGGGAATATGAGAATATTCAGTGGGAATTAAATTCTCAGTAGGATAGGATAGGCTAGGCGTGGCTTAGAACTAAATCGCATTCCGGAACTCGTGATGGAATATACCCATCTCATTCTCTTTTTGTGGTGGCGGTCGGCTATTTCTTGTTTCTCGCATGCTGACGGCATTTTTACATGATCTCCTCCAACTCATTTTCTTGTAATGTAAAAAAAAATTATATAAAAATATCAAAAATACATATGCTCCGTCCTTAATCTCAATCACATTTACTGTTTTTTCCTTGCCCATATTAGATTTCACGTTCAATGTACCGCAATTTCTATAATAATAGTAGAGAGTACCTATTTTTTCTTTTTTACCAAAACACTGATGCCTTATTTTGTACATACAATTCGGGAGAAGCAAAATAAACCATATGTATTCTGATAAATTTTGACCATTTACTCGTAATTGTTGATATAATTTATTGAGATACAAGTATATACATACAGACCAAGCGATTCTAATCTTTGTCATGTTTTCTTTTTAAACTCTGGTGTTATATATTGCACTTATTTTATACTTTTGATAAGACTTATTATTTGTCATATTTGAGTTTGATAAAACTTATTTGTGGATGTAAGTTAAATAAGTATAAAAGGTGTAACTGAATGTCCTCAACGTGAAGAATAAAAGAGAATTTTATTTGATTTGTGTAAAAATCATTTGATTAGTGCCTATAGTGAAACATTCCTCTTAAAAACATGAATATTACTGCATTTAGTTGACCATTGACCCTTTTCATTTTGTAGAGTAGCTTGATGATATAGCTTAGTAATCCACAATTTCTTTGTCAACTCTACAATCGTCTTCTCTGACATGCTTCAGTAATGATTCGTCATTAATCTCCAAATGGGAGTTGATTGGTTTGGTTTATCAATAGCTTGAACTCTTCTAAGGGATTTTCTATACATATTACTCCGCATGAGTTCTTGCGATGCATTCTATTTCAGCTCTTCTTTTGGGTTAAAGAAGCTCAGAAAGGGCTGGCCTCTTAGTATAACACGTAGCGCTAGGTTCGTCTCGGAGGCGCTTATCAGAAGAATGACTATATAGACTTGGTGGTAAGAATGTCATCACGACAGGCTTTTTGCCGGAGTTCATTTACCAACTTTGGATATACTTTGATGTTGGTATTTGTAAGTGAGAGAGAATGAAGTGCTTTTAGGTCTTTAATGCGTATGGTCAGGAGAGTGCGTTGGGAAAGTATTTGTATAGGCTGCAATCATAGATTCAGTACACTTTTATATTTTACGATCAGGATGTCAATCGTAGGACCTCTACGATTGAGGCAATGAGGCTAACTTGATTATCAGTCGTAAAGTTTAGGGACTCTATGATCGGGAATGAAAATTTATTTGGTTCATCAGCCACAGAGTTTTGGAACTCTATCATTGGGAAAGGGTTATTTGGATAAAAGAGTATCAACCAAGAATCATTGAAGCTTCTCACAATACCTGAAGAATTGTAGGTGGATAATTCATCATGTATCATTGTTAGATGAAGTACCTTTTTTTTTAAGAGCTTAAGATGATGGTCAGCTTCTGGAGAATTCTTGGTCTAGTACTTTTGAATGTTTGTTGTTGGTTCAAAAGAACTTAGTAGTAGAGGACTGGTGATCTGTGAAATGGTCATCAGAGATATAAGGAAGGTTGAACTGTCTTCTGAGCTCAACTCTGAATATAACAATGAATTTCACTCCTTCTTCTCTTTTAGTTTCTTCATCATGCAACTTCATGATCTTCATATCCTCAATTATTCTAACCTTAACATCAGTTTCAACTGCCTTCATTGTTTGAGAGATCTGAAAGATTTAGCTTCAATGTGTTCCTTCCTCAATTTGAGCATTGTTAGGCTTAACAGGTTATTGTTCCCCATAGTTGATACTTCCACCTTAGAAGTAGATAGGCTAACTTCTGTATATAGATCTTTGCAAGGTTGCCTTACACTTCTCCTTCTAGCTAAAATCTTCTGAGCGGATCTGATATATTCATGGCTGAATCAGCTTCATTAGATCATAGAGGACTAAATGTGGGATCTAGTATTGAGATTTCAGCATCTTCTGCATTCGTAGAGTTTCCACTCTACTACTTATACTTCACTATCATTGTCAGATGGTCATGGATATGATCTTTCTTCTTGATCCTCTTGAGCTGAAATGCTTTGCATGAATGAGCTTGTACGGTCTTCTACTTCTTCTCATGAATTGCATGCTTCCTTGGACAGTCTTGAATTAGAACATTTCTAAGGAATCTTGAACTTGTAGTTGATGGGAGCTTGATGACTGAAGTCATGTGCTTCAGCTTTTCTAAATAAGATCAAATAGACCAGATTCTTGCAGGTTAAACAGTTTTCTGATTTGGTACCCATTGCTATTTGGGTCCTGCTAGGTTAGTCTTCTCAAAAGCCCTAGTCATTCAGACTTTTGGGTTCCCAATATGTGCGGGGAAAAGCATTAACAACCATAAAGCATGCATACATGAAAATGATAACAGTTATAAAACATGATTGTGAGTGTGTGTATAGTTTAAGTAATTTTGATATATTAGAATTTTTCTTTGGTTGAATCACTTTTTTTTTACTATGTTCATAGATCTTGAACTTTCATAGAGTGAGGATCAGCTCTATATATAGTTTGCATCTAGTTGATTTGTAGAGTTAATCAAACTCCAAGAACCTCCAAGATACGACTGTAGAGTTGATCACACTCTATGCTTTGTCAAAACACAAAACATTGATTTGTATGTATTTCCATACATACCAACCCATCAGGAAAACTTGAATCAACTTAAAGTTTTTAGATTTTAATTTACTCGAGGCATACATTAAAAAAATTATTTCTAACCTCAAACATAGGTGGAGAGAGTTTTTCAGCGAGTGGTGTCCAACTCAATATGATGAGTGTGTATATAGTAATGAGGATACATACCTTGCTTCTGTCAGTCTCTTGACAGTTAGTCGCTCTGTTTATTTGCACAATGATATGAGGCATTGTTGTGCACATCTTTGTATTGTCAATACTGACAACATTTGTTTCTCAATGTGGCTTTAGATCAATCAAGCAGAGTCTTTGAATTATGATCAGAGGAAAGTCTTGGCATCTCAAATTCTTTGGAGCTCTTGAACCTCAAGGTTCGGATTCATGGTCTTGTCGCTTGTGCATTTGACGAGTTTCTATAACTCCTTCATTGGAGATGCAGACTACTGATTGACTTCGGTTTAGCTAAATGTGCCTCAATCAAACATTATTTTATACTCGATAAATTTTGTGAACCAAATATGAGCAACTTAATATTCGACTCGACTCGATTCATTTACACCTTACTTTTAGCCCGCCTTAATTCCCCAAAACATAAATTTCCTCTTACCATCAAAGTGTTTTTTTAACAAAGTTCATGGAATAAACAAAAAAATATTATAATTGAGGTGAAGTATTTTCTTAAACCAAAATAAAAAATAATTTTCTTTTTATGTTTTTGATTTCTTAATGCATCATCCGACCTTGTCTATCAGGTACGGATCCACCATAATTATTTTTATACAATTTTGGTGGAAATTTTATTATGTGATTTTACTTATATATATATATATATTTATATATATATATATATATATATATATATTATATATATATATTGTCATTAATCTTTTTTTTTTAAGTTGAAATAGTGACCGCCCTTTATTAAAATTTTTGCTTCTGTCATCGTTGACTATTACCTTACCTTAAAACAGGGAATCACTTGATCAGAAATTTAGATGGCATCGTCTATGTAGGGATATTATTATTACTTCCTCCTTCTGGAGTCTGGAGAGAAGTGAGTTAATTTATTACTCCTAGTAAGTATGTTTGGTAGTGATGGATATAGTATCACATTGGCACCTTGCTCATTACTCGTATTTTTTCTCTTTAGTGTCTAGAGCAACAGTTACTATATGATTCTGATATCAGTTTATTCTAAGGAATACGATCCCCATCCCCATGTACACGCACCAGCCGCCATCCAAACAGAAATGACAAGATAATGCATGCAGCATGCTAGAAATTAATTGAATAATTAGGTCGAAAGTAATATTATTATCATCCGATTAGGATTTATATTGACAACTGGATTCACCCCCATCCATCATACCCAAATTATACTCATTAATATCTTCGTTGTTATAAAATATTATAATGGATGTCTAAATTTATTCTCCCTATCTTTAATTGTAATGATTTTGAAACTCCCATTGAGTTATGAAACTCATGACCTTTGAGTTTTCTAACCTCTTAGTATTGATGTTCTTGTACCATAAATAGTAGCATTGTAAAGAAAATGGGTTGGAGACATATACAATTACAACATATATGAAATGAGAATGCTCTTCTCCCTTAATCATCATCTTTGTTCTTAATTTAGTACAATCTTTTATAACATGTTATCAACACGAATTGTTCCTCATTTTTTGTGTTGAAGCAGATAATCATATTTGGTTTGAAGTAGAATAAGGTATAACTCTCCATCTCTCTCTCTGTATATAATATATGTTTTGTCATTACAATCGAATGGAATAGAGGGTAAGGAGAGAAAATTGATACATAAGATTGGGTCAATCTCTTAGTATATTTGTCTCTTTTGTAGCATCTATCTAGCAATTAATTCAAGACTTATCATGTAGGCTTCGTTAACACATGCATGCATGTTATGCATATATAATATGCATGTGACATTATAGCATATTTAGGCCTCATTTGTTTAGTCTTATTAGCATCTGGATGGATTATGATATGCTTGAACATGCATTCATATACTCCTAATTATTCAAAAGGTATTCATTATCATGTCTAACATGTTACACCCATCTTTTTACTTTTGAGAAATAAAGCCATTTTTTATTCAATTAACATAGCACGGCATAGTAAAGAAAACTACTAGTGTTAATTAAGAGAGAATTTTGTCTTGGACTAAACAGGAAATGATATGTTTATTATTGTTGTCACACTTAAGTTTTGCTACTGTTTTTGTTGATTTGATATTTATATTTAGTTATTTAATTATATATTTGTATAAATATCGAACATTACAAAACTTAAATTTATTGTCCTTGATATATATCGAGAAAGAATTACTTGTCATGGACTCTTGATACTGATATTCATATAAAGACAACTTTGGAGATATAATTATGATTGACTAACATGCATCCCTGTAAGATCATGCAAAATCAATTATTTTTATTCGTCATCATCTCCATGAAAAAAAATATTGATAAAGACATGTTAGAAAAAATATTTATTATATTTCATGCCTTGAATATGCTCCTGCAGCAGCAATATCGAGAGCGTTAGTTTAGAAAATATTCCCTGAAGCGATAAATGAAATTATATTCCTAGAAGTGATATCATTTCTTCTAGTGATTGAACAAATAATGAGTTTTTGTTGAAAAACTAACAATCTCGCCCGATTGGTTCTACTCCATTCCTTGAAGTGAATGAAACCTCATTTGATAAACATAGAGAAAATTATGGTTGTGGTCGTGGGCGTGAAAAGAACTATCAATATAGAAAATGAAATATACATGTCGTACTCCTAAACATTTGGTAAATTTGTACCAAGACTCGATAAAAGAAAAAGAAATAAATTTGAAATAAATTTTATTGATCATAATGATCCTGAAGATCCCATGAATTATTTTGACTTTCAAATTGAATGGAAATAACTAATTTTGATATCTATGATTTCCTTGATGATGTTGATAGAAATGTTCAAACCAATTAATTATTTCTATTTCATTGTATTATGGCATTATAATAAGTATTTTTATTATATGTTTTATTTATGTTTATAGTAATAAAGTTAAATTTATGTTTTTGCATATATAAAGATGTATGGGTCAGAATTTCATCAAACTTAATTAAAGGCTCTGGAAGAGCGATTATTCATCAAACTTAATTAAAGGTTCTTGAAGAGTGATTATAATGTTGTTAAAGGGTACAAAACTTTGTATTGATGATTCTTTAATTCTTCTGAGACAAGCAGAAATTTGCTCAGTTTTAAGGATATATGTTATAATGGTTATTATATTGAAACCAATAACGAAGGCAGTGAAGAATTTCTTTATATTACTTCAATAGTATTGGGTTAGAAGCTCATATTAGAAAAATTGTCTATTTTCTCTTCTGGGTTATATTATACTAAAATAAGAATAGTTGAAACGAATGTTGTAATTTACTAGAAGTGTGCAATACTCCAGAAGTGTTTAGATCCAAAGGTTTTAATGATTTGGCATGATCGTATTGATCATCCAAGATCAATAATGTTGCGTTGAATTATTGAAAACTCCCATGAACATCCCTTAAAGAACCAGAAGATTCCCTTACTTGTTGATTATATCAAAGTAAATTAATTACCAAACTATCATATTTAATTATTGTTATTTAGTGTTCATCTTTCTAAGAAAGAATTCAAGGTGATCTATTTGAACCAATACACCCACATTGTGGTATATTCAACTATTTTATGGTTTTAATTGATGCATTAATCAGATGATCACATGTATGTTTACTTTTAACTAGAAATATTGCATTTCCTATGCTTCTTGCTCAAATAATTAGGTTGCGAGTACAATTTTCTGATTATATAACTAGAAAATTTATTTAGATAATGCTGGTAAAATTCACATATCAAGTTTTTGATGAATATTGCATGTTAATTGGAATTTATGTTCAACATCATGTTGCACATACACATACTCAAAATGGTATAGCTGAATCAATTTTTAAGAGATTTTAAATTATTGCTCGACCTTTGATTATGAAATCAAAATTACAAATTTATGTTGGGGTCATGCTATTTTACATGCTGTATCATAACCTCAATAAGTGATATTTTTAAGGTTTATTTTGAGAATTGTTATTTTAATGAAACATTCTTCCCACGATTAGGGGGAGAAAAGTCGTTGCCTAAGCACGACGTGAGATCGTTGCCTGAAGCACGATGAGGGAGATTGCTTGAAATTTTTCGTCGTTATCTCATCTTGATCATCGTACAAATCAATGTGAACTAGAAGTTCAAAGGATTATTCATTTGCAATGAATTACAAATCAATTACCAGAATTATTCACCGATAATAAGAAAATAGTGATATCTCACATTCTAGCTGCTAATACTCTAGCAGGGATTGAAGTCCCTGTAGGACAATCAGTTTATACAACAACAAATGAATCAAAACCACACCTGAAGCGTGGAAGACCTATCGGTGTTAAAAAAATAAAATTTTCCAGAAGAAGAAAGTACAAGAAAAATAAGTTGCAGCCTATAAAGAGGCTATACCCATGAAACAGGCTACAAAATTTATCGATCTATCCAAAACTTATGAACAAAAATCTCCTGAAAATAAAACTCTTGAAGAGTTATTCCATGAAGAGGATGTGTTATTCCTTGAAGAGGATCAGGTACCTGAAAATAACGAGATCTCGATAAATTATGTATATACAGGAGACAGATATATTGGATAGAAATAAAATTGTTGTCGACAACATATTTTCGTATAAAATTATTCTTGATATTACCAGAAGTAATGATCATGTATATGAACCACAAATCGTTGATAAATGTAGAAATATTTGGCCAATATGAAAAGAGGCGATTCGAGTAGAACTAAATTTACAAAGTAAACGTGAAGTTTTTGGACTTGTAGTCCGAACACCTAAAGGTGTGATGCCTGTTGAATACAAATGGGTATTTGTACAAAATAAGAAAAATGAAATTATATGTGTGAGATCCCGAATTTTATGAAATGAAAGTATTCAATTTTTTTATAATTATTATTCTATTTAATAAATGGTTAAAATGATAAAAGGTTAAAGTTAAGGGTGATATGTGAAAATTTTTGTAAAGTAAGCAAGTGGTTATAAAATATTCGATTGGTCGGAAATATTCGTTTTAACAGGGAATATTCGTACGACAGCACAATCATGGATGGACCCCACAACGGAAGTATTGTCGTAGTTAGAAAACGACAGAATTATCTTTTTAAAAAAATAACGACGAAAGTTTTACCATTAAACTGTTGAAATACTCGGTGGTAAAAGAATAGTAATACGCATGGTTGCATAGTAGCACACGGTATTGATTATTGATGCTTACGTGAGAAGTCACTCAGTTATACTCAATTATTGCTACTGTAATTGCTGCATAATAGCTCTCATATTATTGATTCAATTATTGTCACAGTATCATCTGCATAATATGTTATATTATTAAATCAATAATTGAGACGACAAAGTTATTCATAACATTAGTGAAGAATTTCTTTATATTACTTCAATAGTATTGGGCTAGAAACTCATATTAGAAAAACTGTCTATTTTCTCTTCTGGGTTATATTATACTAAAATAAGAATAGTTGAAACGAATGTTGTAATATACTAGAAGTGTGCAATACTCCAGAAGTGTTTAGATCCAAAGGTTTTATGATTTGGCATGATCGTATTGATCATCCAAGATCAATAATGTTGCGTTGAATTATTGAAAACTCCCATGAACATCCCTTAAAGAACCAGAAGATTCCCTTACTTGTTGATTATATCAAAGTAAATTAATTACCACACTATCACATTTAATTATTGTTATTTAGTGTTCATCTTTCTAAGAAAGAATTCAAGGTGATCTATTTGAACCAATACACCCACATTGTGGTATATTCAACTATTTTATGGTTTTAATTGATGCATTAATCAGATGATCACATGTATGTTTACTTTTAACTAGAAATATTGCATTTCCTATGCTTCTTGCTCAAATAATTAGGTTGCGAGTACAATTTTCTGATTATATAACTAGAAAAATTTATTTAGATAATGCTGGTAAAATTCACATATCAAGTTTTTGATGAATATTGCATGTTAATTGGAATTTATGTTCAACAACATGTTGCACATACACATACTCAAAATGGTATAGCTGAATCAATTTTTAAGAGATTTTAATTATTGCTCGACCTTTGATTATGAAATCAAAATTACCAATTTATGCTTGGGGTCATGCTATTTTACATGCTGCATCATAACCTCAATAAGTGATATTTTTAAGGTTTATTTTGAGAATTGTTATTTTAATGAAACATTCTTCCCACGATTAGGGGAGAAAAGTCGTTGCCTAAGCACGACGTGAGATCGTTGCCTGAAGCACGATGAGGGAGATTGCTTGAAATTTTTCGTCGTTATCTCATCTTGATCATCGTACAAATCAATGTGAACTAGAAGTTCAAAGGATTATTCATTTGTAATGAATTGCAAATCAATTACCAGAATTATTCACCGATAATAAGAAAATAGTGATATCTCATATTCTAGCTGCTAATACTCTAGCAGGGATTGAAGTCCCTGTAGGACAATCAGTTTATACAACAACAAATGAATCAAAACCACACCTGAAGCGTGGAAGACCTATCGGTGTTAAAAAAATAAAATTTTCCAGAAGAAGAAAGTACAAGAAAAATAAGTTGCAGCCTATAAAGAGGCTATACCCATGAAACAGGCTACAAAATTTATCGATCTATCCAAAACTTATGAACAAAAATCTCCTGTAAATAAAACTCTTGAAGAGTTATTCCATGAAGAGGATGTGTTATTCCCTGAAGAGGATCAGGTACCTGAAAAAAAAGAGATCTCGATACATTATGTATATACAGGAGACAGATATATTGGATAGAAATAAAATTATTGTCGACAACATATTTTCGTATAAAATTATTCTTGATATTACCAGAAGTAATGATCATGTATATGAACCACAAATCGTTGATAAATGTAGAAATATTTTGTAAGACCCCAATTTATTAATGAATAAAATCAAATTTTTTCTAAATATTATTGTGAATAATAAGGGGTTAATTTGATATAATACTTTGGTTATGGGTGAAATGTGCAAATTTTGTAAAATAAGCAAGTGGTTATAAAATATTTATTTTGTCGAGAAATATTCGTTTGGTCGTGGAATATTCTTGCTGTCGGGGAATATTCGTACGACGGCGCAGCCTTGTGTGGGCCCCATAACAGAAAGCGATTGGATAAAGAAAACGACAAGTATAAGTTATTTATAAATAACGGCGTAGTTGTTACCGTTAATACTGTTGGAATATCCGGTGGTTAAAATACAATAGCACACAGTATTGCACCAATTATTGATTCTTACGTAAGAAGGCACTACTCAATAATTGTTACAGTAGTTATTATTCAATATTTTATTTTATTGATTCAATAATTGCTGCATTGATATTTTATATTATTGTTGTTTCAATAATTGTTGCTGCACAGTATTTTTCATTATCAGATCAATAATTCATATTATTTGAATAATATTATTAGATAAAATTATTGACAATGTCTAGAAAGTTCTGTCTAAGGAGAGGTTTGGTCATCTAATTGCACGCCAGTAAGGAGAAATCCTTATTGGAAAACCCCCTCTTTCCTGGGAACGGCCTGGTTGTCATAAATGTGATTCTGTAATATTATTTGTGAATAGTTAATTATTGATTCATATGATAAGGAAATATTTATTTTATGTGGATATAAATGAGGGATATATTTTTGTGGTTAAAAATGAAGGAGTTAATGTTGAGATTTTTATCCGTATTTTTGTCGGAATGGAGGTATTAAAAATCAGGGTTTTTGAGATATTTTGCGGGGGTTATAATTTTTAATCCGACCGTTGGATCGTGGTAATTTTTGGATATATTATACATATATAAGTTGAGTATATGCCCACAAATTTTGAACCGTTAAAAATGAACGTATGATTTATTATGAATTTTACAAGATGCTGGTTCAGAAATTATTGAATTTTCGGAGTTTATCATTTTGATGGAAAATTCTAGAATTGGTGGGCCGCACTTGTGGTTGGTGAAGAAATGTGCTGAATTATATTTCAAATGTGGTGGGGGGGAATAGTAGCAGGTAAAGCCATCAGGTTGCAGGTCAAGCCTACTAAAATTTTCCTATAAATAGAGGGCTAAGTTAGAATTGAAAATCACACCAGAAACAAGTTTTTTCTCTCTTTCTCTCTCTAGATTATTGAGTCTATTTTGTGAGTATTTAGATACTTTGAGAGTTTCTATTCATCAGAGCAAGTTTCTTTCAGCCTTATACCGGTATTCCGACCAGAAGTACTGATATCTTGAGGTAAGGGATATTATTTTCTTCTTAAATGATATTATTTTCTTCAATATCATTATGCTGAAATATTGATATGAGTTTTTATCAAATTTGGAACTTTTTGTGTCGGGGTTACTATTCACGTATACGGCACTATTCACGTATATAGTACTATTCACGAATACGGCACTATTCACCGAAAAATAAAAATTTCCCTTTTTATCCAAGATGTCTATTATGGTTACTATCTTTGATTGTATCCATGTTTTGATCTTTATTTTTGAATTCTGCTTCACAATTGATTATTATGAAGTATTATTGATCTTGGATAAACTGTTATACAAATCCCTAATATTTGTCCTTCTGTCTCACTGGATTCGTTCTCTTTAAGATATTTTTCATCATCCTCAGTCCTAAATGATGATATTACTGAATATCTTTCGCCTGTAGTGCAAAGATGTATGATTACTTGATGAATATCTTTGGCCTGTAGTGCAAAGATGAACAGGTGTTGAGATGAACATGACTGACAGGTGATACAAATGAATATCTTTGGCCTGTAGTGCAAAGATGAATATTTGGATAAAGATGATTATTAATTGATGTTACAGGGATAAAATATTGATGATGGACTTTTAAATCTTAGAAATAGTAGAATTCTTTCTCTACTTGACTCTTCTAATGGTTTGCTGTTTCCGCTGCAGTTGTTAATTTAAAACTTGTTGTCGATTATATTCTATCAGATTTTTTCATTGTTCAAGACTAACGATAATTTGTTGTATATTATCTTAGTCATAATATTCTTTACTGGGCTAGTTGAGCTCACCCTTTTCCTTTTTGTTCTATTTTTCTTCTCAGGAGGTGAGAACATAGCAGGATCTAGTCAGGGTATGGAGTGATGGTTCTAAAAAGATGTTTTAGCAGTCCTCACTATTTCTGTAAAATAGTGTTTGAATAATTGTAATGAGGATTTATTTGAGTGTGGATATTGTCCAGAAGACAATATTTGTATTTAAACTCACAGTATGTGTTGTCGTATTTTGCACGACAATTGTATTATTGAAGTTGTAGTTTGCTTTCTGTACCATATATTTGGCGACTCAGAATGGGTGTTGTATACCTATTTTGGGGGCGTCACATATTTGGCTAATATGAAAAGAGGCGATTTAAGTAGAGCTAAATTTACAAAGTAAACGTGAAGTTTTTAGACTTGTAGTCCGAACACCTAAAGGTGTGATGCCTGTTGAATACAAATGGGTATTTGTACAAAATAAGAAAAATGAAATTATATGTGTGAGATCCCGAATTTTATGAAATAAAAGTATTCAATTTTTTTATAATTATTATTCTATTTAATAAATGGTTAAAATGATAAAAGGTTAAAGTTAAGGGTGATATGTGAAAATTTTTGTAAAGTAAGCAAGTGGTTATAAAATATTCGATTGGTCGGGAAATATTCGTTTTAACATGAAATATTCGTACGACAGCACAATCATGGATGGACCCCAGAACGGAAGTATTGTCGTAGTTAGAAAACGACAGAATTATCTTTTTATAAAAATAACGACGAAAGTTTTACCATTAAACTGTTGAAATACTCGGTGGTAAAAGAATAGTAATATGCATGGTTGAATAGTAGCACACGGTATTGATTATTGATGCTTACGTGAGAAGTCACTCATTTATACTCAATTATTGCTACAGTAATTGCTGTATAATAGCTCTCATATTATTGATTTAATTATTGTCACAGTATCATCTACATAATATGTTATATTATTAAATCAATAATTGAGACGACAAAGTTATTCATAACATTAGTGAAGAATTTCTTTATATTACTTCAATAGTATTGGGCTAGAAGCTCATATTAGAAAAACTGTCTATTTTCTCTTCTGGGTTATATTATACTAACATAAGAATAGTTGAAACGAATGTTGTAATATACTAGAAGTGTGCAATACTCCAGAAGTGTTTAGATCCAAAGGTTTTTATGATTTGGCATGATCGTATTGATCATCCAAGATCAATAATGTTGCATTGAATTATTGAAAACTCCCATGAACATCCCTTAAAGAACCAGAAGATTCCCTTACTTGTTGATTATATCAAAGTAAATTAATTACCAAACTATAACATTTAATTATTGTTATTTAGTGTTCATCTTTCTAAGAAAGAATTCAAGGTGATCTATTTGAACCAATACACCCACATTGTGGTATATTCAACTATTTTATGGTTTTAATTGATGCATTAATCAGATGATCACATGTATGTTTACTTTTAACTAGAAATATTACATTTCCTATGCTTCTTGCTCAAATAATTAGGTTGCGAGTACAATTTTCTGATTATATAACTAGGAAAATTTATTTAGATAATGCTGATAAAATTCACATATCAAGTTTTTGATGAATATTGCATGTTAATTAGAATTTATGTTCAACATCATGTTGCACATACACATACTCAAAATGGTATAGCTGAATCAATTTTTAAGAGATTTTAATTATTGCTCGACCTTTGATTATGAAATCAAAATTACAAATTTATGCTTGGGGTCATGCTATTTTACATGCTGCATCATAACCTCAATAAGTGATATTTTTAAGGTTTATTTTGAGAATTGTTATTTTAATGAAACATTCTTCCCACGATTAGGGGGAGAAAAGTCGTTGCCTAAGCACGACGTGAGATCGTTGCCTGAAGCACGATGAGGGAGATTGCTTGAAATTTTTCGTCGTTATCTCATCTTGATCATCGTACAAATCAATGTGAACTAGAAGTTCAAAGGATTATTCATTTGTAATGAATTGAAAATCAATTACCAGAATTATTCACCGATAATAAGAAAATAGTGATATCTCACATTCTAGCTGCTAATACTCTAGCAGGGATTGAAGTCCCTGTAGGACAATCAGTTTATACAACAACAAATGAATCAAAACCACACCTGAAGCGTGGAAGACCTATCGGTGTTAAAAGAATAAAATTTCCCAGAAGAAGAAAGTACAAGAAAAATAAATTGCAGCCTATAAAGAGGCTATACCCATGAAACAGGCTACAAAATTTATCGATCTATCCAAAACTTATGAACAAAAATCTCCTGTAAATAAAACTCTTGAAGAGTTATTCCATGAAGAGGATGTGTTATTCCCTGAAGAGGATCAGTTACCTGAAAAAAAAGAGATCTCGATACATTATGTATAAAAAGGAGACAGTTATATTGGATAGAAATAAAATTGTTGTCGACAACATATTTTCGTATAAAATTATTCTTGATATTACCAGAAGTAATGATCATGTATATGAACCACAAATCGTTGATAAATGTAGAAATATTTGGCTAATATGAAAAGAGGCGATTCAAGTAGAGCTAAATTTACAAAGTAAACGTGAATTTTTGGACTTGTAGTCCTAACACCTAAAGGTGTGATGCCTGTTGAATACAAATGGGTATTTGTACAAAATAAGAAAAATGAAATTATATGTGTGAGATCCCGAATTTTATGAAATGAAAGTATTCAATTTTTTTATAATTATTATTCTATTTAATAAATGGTTAAAATGATAAAAGGTTAAAGTTAAGGGTGATATGTGAAAATTTTTGCAAAGTAAGCAAGTGGTTATAAAATATTCGATTGGTCGGGAAATATTCGTTTTAACAGGGAATATTCGTACGACAGCACAATCATGGATGGACCCCACAACGGAAGTATTGTCGTAGTTAGAAAACGACAGAATTATATTTTTATAAAATTAACGACGAAAGCTTTACCATTAAACTGTTGAAATACTCGGTGGTAAAAGAATAGTAATACGCATGGTTGCATAGTAGCACACGGTATTGATTATTGATGCTTACGTGAGAAGTCACTCAGTTATACTCAATTATTGCTACAGTAATTGCTGCATAATAGCTCTCATATTATTGATTCAATTATTGTCACAGTATCATCTACATAATATGTTATATTATTAAATCAATAATTGAGACGACAAAGTTATTCATAACATTAGTGAAGAATTTCTTTATATTACTTTAATAGTATTGGGCTAGAAGCTCATATTAGAAAAACTGTCTATTTTCTCTTCTGGGTTATATTATACTAAAATAAGAATAGTTGAAACGAATGTTGTAATATACTAGAAGTGTGCAATACTCCAGAAGTGTTTAGATCCAAAGGTTTTTATGATTTGGCATGATCGTATTGATCATCCAAGATCAATAATGTTGCGTTGAATTATTGAAAACTCCCATGAACATCCCTTAAAGAACCAGAAGATTCCCTTACTTGTTGATTATCTCAAAGTAAATTAACTACCAAACTATCACATTTAATTATTGTTATTTAGTGTTCATCTTTCTAAGAAAGAATTCAAGGTGATCTATTTGAACCAATACACCCACATTGTGGTATATTCAACTATTTTATGGTTTTAATTGATGCATTAATCAGATGATCACATGTATGTTTACTTTTAACTAGAAATATTACATTTCCTATGCTTCTTGCTCAAATAATTAGGTTGCGAGTACAATTTTCTGATTATATAACTAAGAAAATTTATTTAGATAATGCTGGTAAAATTCACATATCAAGTTTTTGATGAATATTGCACGTTAATTGGAATTTATGTTCAACATCATGTTACACATACACATACTCAAAATGGTATAGCTGAATCAATTTTTAAGAGATTTTAAATTATTGCTCGACCTTTGATTATGAAATCAAAATTATCAATTTATGCTTGGGGACATGCTATTTTACACGCTGCAAAATAGCTGCATCATAACCTCAATAAGTGATATTTTTAAGGTTTATTTTGAGAATTGTTATTTTAATGAAACATTCTTCCCACGATTAGGGGGAGAAAAGTCGTTGCCTAAGCACGACGTGAGATCGTTGCCTGAAGCACGATGAGGGAGATTGCTTGAAATTTTTCGTCGTTATCTCATCTTGATCATCGTACAAATCAATGTGAACTAGAAGTTCAAAGGATTATTCATTTGTAATGAATTGAAAATCAATTACCAGAATTATTCACCGATAATAAGAAAATAGTGATATCTCACATTCTAGCTGCTAATACTCTAGCAGGGATTGAAGTCCCTGTAGGACAATCAGTTTATACAACAACAAATGAATCAAAACCACACCTGAAGCGTGGAAGACCTATCGGTGTTAAAAGAATAAAATTTCCCAGAAGAAGAAAGTACAAGAAAAATAAATTGCAGCCTATAAAGAGGCTATACCCATGAAACAGGCTACAAAATTTATCGATCTATCCAAAACTTATGAACAAAAATCTCCTGTAAATAAAACTCTTGAAGAGTTATTCCATGAAGAGGATGTGTTATTCCCTGAAGAGGATCAGTTACCTGAAAAAAAAGAGATCTCGATACATTATGTATAAAAAGGAGACAGTTATATTGGATAGAAATAAAATTGTTGTCGACAACATATTTTCGTATAAAATTATTCTTGATATTACCAGAAGTAATGATCATGTATATGAACCACAAATCGTTGATAAATGTAGAAATATTTGGCTAATATGAAAAGAGGCGATTCAAGTAGAGCTAAATTTACAAAGTAAACGTGAATTTTTGGACTTGTAGTCCTAACACCTAAAGGTGTGATGCCTGTTGAATACAAATGGGTATTTGTACAAAATAAGAAAAATGAAATTATATGTGTGAGATCCCGAATTTTATGAAATGAAAGTATTCAATTTTTTTATAATTATTATTCTATTTAATAAATGGTTAAAATGATAAAAGGTTAAAGTTAAGGGTGATATGTGAAAATTTTTGCAAAGTAAGCAAGTGGTTATAAAATATTCGATTGGTCGGGAAATATTCGTTTTAACAGGGAATATTCGTACGACAGCACAATCATGGATGGACCCCACAACGGAAGTATTGTCGTAGTTAGAAAACGACAGAATTATATTTTTATAAAATTAACGACGAAAGCTTTACCATTAAACTGTTGAAATACTCGGTGGTAAAAGAATAGTAATACGCATGGTTGCATAGTAGCACACGGTATTGATTATTGATGCTTACGTGAGAAGTCACTCAGTTATACTCAATTATTGCTACAGTAATTGCTGCATAATAGCTCTCATATTATTGATTCAATTATTGTCACAGTATCATCTACATAATATGTTATATTATTAAATCAATAATTGAGACGACAAAGTTATTCATAACATTAGTGAAGAATTTCTTTATATTACTTTAATAGTATTGGGCTAGAAGCTCATATTAGAAAAACTGTCTATTTTCTCTTCTGGGTTATATTATACTAAAATAAGAATAGTTGAAACGAATGTTGTAATATACTAGAAGTGTGCAATACTCCAGAAGTGTTTAGATCCAAAGGTTTTTATGATTTGGCATGATCGTATTGATCATCCAAGATCAATAATGTTGCGTTGAATTATTGAAAACTCCCATGAACATCCCTTAAAGAACCAGAAGATTCCCTTACTTGTTGATTATATCAAAGTAAATTAATTACCAAACTATCACATTTAATTATTGTTATTTAGTGTTCATCTTTCTAAGAAAGAATTCAAGGTGATCTATTTGAACCAATACACCCACATTGTGGTATATTCAACTATTTTATGGTTTTAATTGATGCATTAATCAGATGATCACATGTATGTTTACTTTTAACTAGAAATATTGCATTTCCTATGCTTCTTGCTCAAATAATTAGGTTGCGAGTACAATTTTCTGATTATATAACTAGAAAAATTTATTTAGATAATGCTGGTAAAATTCACATATCAAGTTTTTGATGAATATTGCATGTTAATTAGAATTTATGTTCAACATCATGTTGCACATACACATACTCAAAATGGTATAGCTGAATCAATTTTTAAGAGATTTTAATTATTGCTCGACCTTTGATTATGAAATCAAAATTACAAATTTATGCTTGGGGTCATGCTATTTTACATGCTGCATCATAACCTCAATAAGTGATATTTTTAAGGTTTATTTTGAGAATTGTTATTTTAATGAAACATTCTTCCCACGATTAGGGGGAGAAAAGTCGTTGCCTAAGCACGACGTGAGATCGTTGCCTGAAGCACGATGAGGGAGATTGCTTGAAATTTTTCGTCGTTATCTCATCTTGATCATCGTACAAATCAATGTGAACTAGAAGTTCAAAGGATTATTCATTTGTAATGAATTGCAAATCAATTACCAGAATTATTCACCGATAATAAGAAAATAGTGATATCTCACATTCTAGCTGCAAATACTCTAGCAGGGATTGAAGTCCCTGTAGGACAATCAGTTTATACAACAACAAATGAATCAAAACCACACCTGAAGCGTGGAAGACCTATCGGTGTTAAAAAAATAAAATTTCCCAGAAGAAGAAAGTACAAGAAAAATAAGTTGCAGCCTATAAAGAGACTATACCCATGAAACATGCTACAAAATTTATCGATCTATCCAAAACTTATGAACAAAAATCTCCTGTAAATAAAACTCTTGAAGAGTTATTCCATGAAGAGGATGTGTTATTCCCTGAAGAGGATCAGATACCTGAAAATAACGAGATCTCGATACATTATGTATATACAGGAGACAGATATATTGGATAGAAATAAAATTGTTGTCGACAACATATTTTCGTATAAAATTATTTTTGATATTACCAGAAGTAATGATCATGTATATGAACCACAAATAGTTGATAAATGTAGAAATATTTGGCTAATATGATAAGAGGCGATTCAAGTAGAGCTAAATTTACAAAGTAAACGTGAAGTTTTTGGACTTGTAGTCCGAACACCTAAAGGTGTGATGCCTGTTGAATACAAATGGGTATTTGTACAAAATAAGAAAAATGAAATTATATGTGTGAGATCCCGAATTTTATGAAATGAAAGTATTCAATTTTTTTATAATTATTATTCTATTTAATAAATGGTTAAAATGATAAAAGGTTAAAGTTAAGGGTGATATGTGAAAATTTTTGCATTATAAAATATTCGATTGGTCGGGAAATATTCGTTTTAACAGGGAATATTCGTACGACAGCACAATCATGGATGGACCCCACAACGGAAGTATTGTCGTAGTTAGAAAACGACAGAATTATATTTTTATAAAATTAACGACGAAAGCTTTACCATTAAACTGTTGAAATACTCGGTGGTAAAAGAATAGTAATACGCATGGTTGCATAGTAGCACACGGTATTGATTATTGATGCTTACGTGAGAAGTCACTCAGTTATACTCAATTATTGCTACAGTAATTGCTGTATAATAGCTCTCATATTATTGATTCAATTATTGTCACAGTATCATCTACATAATATGTTATATTATTAAATCAATAATTGAGACGACAAAGTTATTCATAACATTAGTGAAGAATTTCTTTATATTACTTTAATAGTATTGGGCTAGAAGCTCATATTAGAAAAACTGTCTATTTTCTCTTCTGGGTTATATTATACTAAAATAAGAATAGTTGAAACGAATGTTGTAATATACTAGAAGTGTGCAATACTCCAGAAGTGTTTAGATCCAAAGGTTTTTATGATTTGGCATGATCGTATTGATCATCCAAGATCAATAATGTTGCGTTGAATTATTGAAAACTCCCATGAACATCCCTTAAAGAACCAGAAGATTCCCTTACTTGTTGATTATATCAAAGTAAATTAATTACCAAACTATCACATTTAATTATTGTTATTTAGTGTTCATCTTTCTAAGAAAGAATTCAAGGTGTTCTATTTGAACCAATACACCCACATTGTGGTATATTCAACTATTTTATGGTTTTAATTGATGCATTAATTAGATGATCACATGTATGTTTACTTTTAACTAGAAATATTGCATTTCCTATGCTTCTTGCTCAAATAATTAGGTTGCGAGTACAATTTTCTGATTATATAACTAGAAAAATTTATTTAGATAATGCTGGTAAAATTCACATATCAAGTTTTTGATGAATATTGCATGTTAATTGGAATTTATGTTCAACATCATGTTGCACATACACATACTCAAAATGGTATAGCTGAATCAATTTTTAAGAGATTTTAAATTATTGCTCGACCTTTGATTATGAAATCAAAATTACCAATATATGCTTGGGGTCATGCTATTTTACATGATGCAAAATAGCTGCATCATAACCTCAATAAGTGATATTCTTAAGGTTTATTTTGAGAATTGTTATTTTAATGAAACATTCTTCCCACGATTAGGGGGAGAAAAGTCGTTGCCTAAGCACGACGTGAGATCGTTGCCTAAAGTACGATGAGGGAGATTGCTTGAAATTTTTGGTCGTTATCTCATCTTGATCATCGTACAAATCAATGTGAACTAGAAGTTCAAAGGATTATTCATTTGTAATGAATTGCAAATCAATTACCAGAATTATTCACCGATAATAAGAAAATAGTGATATCTCACATTCTAGCTGCTAATACTCTAGCAGGGATTGAAGTCCCTGTAGGACAATCAGTTTATACAACAACAAATGAATCAAAACCACACCTGAAGCGTGGAAGACCTATCGGTGTTAAAAGAATAAAATTTCCCAGAAGAAGAAAGTACAAGAAAAATAAATTGCAGCCTATAAAGAGGCTATACCCATGAAACAGGCTACAAAATTTATCGATCTATCCAAAACTTATGAACAAAAATCTCCTGTAAATAAAACTCTTGAAGAGTTATTCCATGAAGAGGATGTGTTATTCCCTGAAGAGGATCAGTTACCTGAAAAAAAAAAAGAGATCTCGATACATTATGTATATACAGGAGACAATTATATTGGATAGAAATAAAATTGTTGTCGACAACATATTTTCGTATAAAATTATTCTTGATATTACCAGAAGTAATGATCATGTATATGAACCACAAATCGTTGATAAATGTAGAAATATTTGGCTAATAAGAAAAGAGGCGATTCAAGTAGAACTAAATTTACAAAGTAAACGTGAAGTTTTTGGACTTGTAGTCCGAACACCTAAAGGTGTGATGCCTATTGAATACAAATGGGTAATTGTACAAAATAAGAAAAATGAAATTATATGTGTGAGATCCCGAATTTTATGAAATGAAAGTATTCAATTTTTTTATAATTATTATTCAATTTAATAAATGGTTAAAATGATAAAAGGTTAAAGTTAAGGGTGATATGTGAAAATTTTTGCAAAGTAAGCAAGTGGTTATAAAATATTCGATTGGTCGGGAAATCTTCGTTTTAACAGAGAATATTCGTACGACAGCACAATCATGGATGGACCCCACAACGGAAGTATTGTCGTAGTTAGAAAATGACAGAATTATCTTTTTATAAAAATAACGACGAAAGTTTTACCACTAAACTATTGAAATACTCGGTGGTAAAAGAATAGTAATACGCATGGTTGCATAGTAGCACACGGTATTGATTATTGATGCTTACGTGAGAAGTCACTCAGTTATACTCAATTATTGCTACTGTAATTGCTGCATAATAGCTCTCATATTATTGATTCAATTATTGTCACAGTATCATCTGCATAATATGTTATATTATTAAATCAATAATTGAGACGACAAAATTATTCATAACATTTGTGAAGAATTTGTTTATATTACTTCAATAGTATTGGGCTAGAAGCTCATATTAGAAAAACTGTCTATTTTCTCTTCTGGGTTATATTATACTAAAATAAGAATAGTTGAAACGAATGTTGTAATATACTAGAAGTATGCAATACTCCAGAAGTGTTTAGATCCAAAGGTTTTTATGATTTGGCATGATCGTATTGATCATCCAAGATCAATAATGTTGCGTTGAATTGTTGAAAACTCCCACGAACATCCCTTAAAGAACCAGAAGATTCCCTTACTTGTTGATTATATCAAAGTAAATTAATTACCACACTATCACATTTTATTATTTTTATTTAATGTTCATCTTTCTAAGAAAGAATTCAAGGTGATCTATTTGAACCAATACACCCACATTGTGGTATATTCAACTATTTTATGGTTTTAATTGATGCATTAATCAGATGATCACATGTATGTTTACTTTTAACTAGAAATATTGCATTTCCTATGCTTCTTGCTCAAATAATTAGGTTGCGAGTACAATTTTCTGATTATATAACTAGGAAAATTTATTTAGATAATGCTGGTAAAATTCACATATCAAGTTTTTGATGAATATTGCATGTTAATTGGAATTTATGTTCAACAACATGTTGCACATACACATACTCAAAATGGTATAGCTGAATCAATTTTTAAGAGATTTTAAATTATTGCTCGACCTTTGATTATGAAATCAAAATTACCAATTTATGCTTGGGGTCACGCTATTTTACATGCTGCATCATAACCTCAATAAGTGATATTTTTAAGGTTTATTTTGAGAATTGTTATTTTAATGAAACATTCTTCCCACGATTAGGGGGAGAAAAGTCGTTGCCTAAGCACGACGTGAGATCGTTGCCTGAAGCACGATGAGGGAGATTGCTTGAAATTTTTTGTCGTTATCTCATCTTGATCATAGTACAAATCAATGTGAACTAGAAGTTCAAAGGATTATTCATTTGTAATGAATTGCAAATCAATTACCAGAATTATTCACCGATAATAAGAAAATAGTGATATCTCATATTCTAGCTGCTAATACTCTAGCAGGGATTGAAGTCCCTGTAGGACAATCAGTTTATACAACAACAAATGAATCAAAACCACACCTGAAGCGTGGAAGACCTATCGGTGTTAAAAAAATAAAATTTCCCAGAAGAAGAAAGTACAAGAAAAATAAGTTGCAGCATATAAAGAGGCTATACCCATGAAACATGCTACAAAATTTATCGATCTATCCAAAACTTATGAACAAAAATCTCTTGTAAATAAAACTCTTGAAGAGTTATTCCATGAAGAGGATGTGTTATTCCCTGAAGAGGATCAGGTACCTGAAAATAACGAGATCTCGATACATTATGTATATACAGGAGATAGATATATTGGATAGAAATAAAATTGTTGTCGACAACATATTTTCGTATAAAATTATTCTTGATATTACCAGAAGTAATGATCATGTATATGAACCACAAATCGTTGATAAATGTAGAAATATTTGGCTAATATGAAAAGAGGCGATTCAAGTAGAACTAAATTTACAAAGTAAACGTGAAGTTTTTGGACTTGTAGTCTGAACACCTAAAGGTGTGATGCCTGTTGAATACAAATGGGTATTTTTACAAAATAAGAAAAATGAAATTATATGTGTGAGATCCCGAATTTTATGAAATGAAAGTATTCAATTTTTTTATAATTATTATTCAATTTACTAAATGGTTAAAATGATAAAAGGTTAAAGTTAAGGGTGATATGTGAAAATTTTTGCAAAGTAAGCAAGTGGTTATAAAATATTCGATTGGTCGGGAAATATTCGTTTTAACAGGGAATATTCGTACGACAGCACAATCATGGATGGACCCCACAACGGAAGTATTATCGTAGTTAGAAAACGACAGAATTATCTTTTTATAAAAATAACGACGAAAGTTTTACCATTAAAATGTTGAAATACTCGGTGGTAAAAGAATAGTAATACGTATGGTTGCATAGTAGCACACGGTATTGATTATTGATGCTTACGTGAGAAGTCACTCAGTTATACTCAATTATTGCTACAGTAATTGCTGCATAATAGCTCTCATATTATTGATTCAATTATTGTCACAGTATCATCTGCATAATATGTTATATTATTAAATCAATAATTGAGACGACAAAGTTATTCATAACATTAGTGAAGAATTTCTTTATATTACTTCAATAGTATTGGGCTAGAAACTCATATTAGAAAAACTGTCTATTTTCTCTTCTGGGTTATATTATACTAACATAAGAATAGTTGAAACGAATGTTGTAATATACTAGAAGTGTGCAATACTCCAGAAGTGTTTAGATCCAAAGGTTTTTATGATTTGGCATGATCGTATTGATCATCCAAGATCAATAATGTTGCGTTGAATTATTGAAAACTCCCATGAACACCCCTTAAAGAACCAGAAGATTCCCTTACTTGTTGATTATATCAAAGTAAATTAATTACCAAACTATCACATTTAATTATTGTTATTTAGTGTTCATCTTTCTAAGAAAGAATTCAAGGTGATCTATTTGAACCAATACACCCACATTGTGGTATATTCAACTATTTTATGGTTTTAATTGATGCATTAATCAGATGATCACATGTATGTTTACTTTTAACTAGAAATATTACATTTCCTATGCTTCTTGCTCAAATAATTAGGTTGCGAGTACAATTTTCTGATTATATAACTAGGAAAATTTATTTAGATAATGCTGATAAAATTCACATATCAAGTTTTTGATGAATATTGCATGTTAATTAGAATTTATGTTCAACATCATGTTGCACATACACATACTCAAAATGGTATAGCTGAATCAATTTTTAAGAGATTTTAATTATTGCTCGACCTTTGATTATGAAATCAAAATTACAAATTTATGCTTGGGGTCATGCTATTTTACATGCTGCATCATAACCTCAATAAGTGATATTTTTAAGGTTTATTTTGAGAATTATTATTTTAATGAAACATTCTTCCCACGATTAGGGGGAGAAAAGTCGTTGCCTAAGCACGACGTGAGATCGTTGCCTGAAGCACGATGAGGGAGATTGCTTGAAATTTTTCGTCGTTATCTCATCTTGATCATCGTACAAATCAATGTGAACTAGAAGTTCAAAGGATTATTCATTTACAATGAATTGCAAATCAATTACCAGAATTATTCACCGATAATAAGAAAATAGTGATATCTCACATTCTAGCTGCTAATACTCTAGCAGGGATTGAAGTCCCTGTAGGACAATCAGTTTATACAACAACAAATGAATCAAAACCACACCTGAAGCGTGGAAGACCTATCGGTGTTAAAAAAATAAAATTTCCCAGAAGAAGAAAGTACAAGAAAAATAAGTTGCAGCCTATAAAGAGGCTATACCCATGAAACAGGCTACAAAATTTATCGATCTATCCAAAACTTATGAACAAAAATCTCCTGTAAATAAAACTCTTGAAGAGTTATTCTATGAAGAGGATGTGTTATTCCCTGAAGAGGATCAGGTACCTGAAAATAACGAGATCTCGATACATTATGTATATACGGGAGACAGATATATTGGATAGAAATAAAATTGTTGTCGACAACATATTTTCGTATAAAATTATTCTTGATATTACCAAAAGTAATGATCATGTATATGAACCACAAATCGTTGATAAATGTAGAAATATTTGGCCAATATGAAAAGAGGCGATTCAAGTAGAACTAAATTTACAAAGTAAACGTGAAGTTTTTGGACTTGTAGTCCGAACACCTAAAGGTGTGATGCCTGTTGAATACAAATGGGTTTTTGTACAAAATAAGAAAAATAAAATTATATGTGCGAGATCCCGAATTTTATGAAATAAAAGTATTCAATTTTTTTATAATTATTATTCTATTTAATAAATGGTTAAAATGATAAAAGGTTAAAGTTAAGGGTGATATGTGAAAATTTTTGCAAAGTAAGCAAGTGGTTATAAAATATTCGATTGGTCGAAAAATATTCGTTTTAACAGGAAATATTCGTACGACAGCACAATCATGGATGGACCCCACAACGAAAGTATTGTCGTAGTTAGAAAACGATAGAATTATCTTTTTATAAAAATAACGATAAAAGTTTTACCATTAAACTGTTGAAATACTCGGTGGTAAAAGAATAGTAATACGCATGGTTGCATAGTAGCACACGGTATTGATTATTGATGCTTACGTGAGAAGTCACTCAGTTATACTCAATTATTGCTACAGTAATTGCTGCATAATAGCTCTCATATTATTGATTCAATTATTGTCACAGTATTATCTGCATAATATGTTATATTATTAAGTCAATAATTGAGATGACAAAGTTATTCATATTATTATTTGAAATATTGACGATGTCTAGAAAGTTCTGTCTAGGAAAGGGGTTTGGTCACCTAATTATGCGCCAGTAGGGAGAAATCCTTATCGGAAAGCCCCCTCTTTCCTGAGAATGTTCTGGTTGTTAAATATTGTGAGTTGTAATATTAATGATGAATAAGTTCGTCTTAATTAAAGATGAAATTGATATTTCCATTGTGTTGGAATTATTAGTGTTAGTAGAAATCGATATTTATTTCGATAATAATTTATTTTTAGAGGTTATATTGACCAATCGGGTAATTAATCAGATAAATGAGCAAATAATTGCTATTAGTTCACATGTTTATAACTATTTATTCACATATATGTACTATTGATTCACATGCATGTACTATTAGGGGAGGTGGTGCAATATTGATAATACTTGCAGGACTAAATTAAAAATGGAGGTATAGATGAAAGTACTATATTGTAACTATTTGTTCACATGTATAGAACTATTGATTCACATGAATGTACTATTGATTCATATGCATGTACTATTAAGGGAGGTGGTGCAAGTTTGATAATACTTGTAGGACTAAATTAAAAATAGAGAAAAAGATGAAGATATTATACTGTAATAATTCGAGCCCCAAAACGTACAATTATCGAAACTATGTTTTTCTATAAATAGAAGCTCATTCTTCTTTCATTCTCACCAATTCACTAAGACTCACAAGAGCAATTATAGAGAGAGAAACTATAGAGAGAAAGAAGAAGAGTATTCTGCTACTTCACTATTGCAGTATTCAGTCTTCTACTAAGGAAAGGAGTATTATTTATTTCATATTCAGAAGAGATATTATTTTTCGTATTCATATGAATATTATTTCTGTTCAATATTCGTAAAGAATATTATCTTTGTTCAATATTTGTTGGAATATTATTTTCGTTCAACAGTAGTAAGGGGTATTATTTCTTTCGTATTCGTAAGGGATGTTATTTATTTCTTATTCGTAAGGATTATTATTTCTTACTATTCACTCGGGTACTATTCACTCGGGGTATTATTTACGAAATACTATTCACTCGGGTACTATTTACTCGGGGTATTATTTATGAGGTACTATTCACTCGGGTACTATTCACTTATGGTATTATTTACGGGATACTATTTACTCGGGATATTATTTACAGGGTACTATTCACTCGGGGTACTATTCACAAAATACTATTTACGAAGTACTATTCATGGGATACTATTTACGAAGTACTATTCACAGGGTACGATTCAGGAAGTACTATTTACGGGTACTATTCACGAAGTACTATTCACGGGATACTATTCACGACGAAAAATTGATTTCTTTTCTATCCAAATCATTTTGGATACAATATTATTCTTAAATTTTACTCCACAATTGGTGATCAAGTTGACAATTTAGATATTTTTGAACTCTGGATAAATTGAATTATAAATATTTAATATTTATCATTTATCTCACTTGATTGATTCTTTATATTATTGTCATGATCCTCATGCTTATATTGCGTTGAAAGTCATCTTTGGCCCGTAGTGCATAGATGGACTGTTAGTTATTGGTTTTACAGTTTTATGTCTTTAGCCCGTAGTGCAAAGAAGAACTGTTGATTGATATCTTTGGTTGTAGTGCAAAGATGAACTGTTGATTGATAGCTTTGGCCCGTAGTGCAAAGATGGACAGGTGTATGACATGATCATGACCACTGGTGATACTAACGAATATCCTTGGCCGTAGTACATGGATAATTCGATGATGTGATTGGCAGGATCATGACAATTAGTTAACAGTTGAATGTCTTTGGCTGTAGTGCACTGACAGGCAATTGATTGGTATGATCATGACCATTGGTTTTATAGTTGAATATCTTTATCCTGTAGTGCAAAGATAGACAACTGATTGGTATGATCATTGTTATTACATTTGAATGTCTTTAGCCTTTGGGGTAAAGATATTGAGTAAACGTTCTATTAAGCCTTTGTGACAATGAGAAACTGTTGATTCACATTATTATAAACATGAATTGTAAATTTAACTAAAATCTTTGGTGGTTCAGGTGAAGATAGGTGATGAAAGTTCTCTTTGTCTTGGGTATAATAAACAACTGTTAATGGGTATTACAGGGATAAAATTGATGATAAACTTTTAAATCATAGAAGATAGTAGATATCATGCTCTACTTGGCTCTTCTGATGGATTGCTATTTCCGCTGCAGTTGTTGATCTAAAACTTGTTGTCTATTGTATTCTATCAGTTGTTATACTGTTGAAGGCTAAGAATAATTTATTCTACATTATCTTAGTCATGATATTTCTTACTGGGCTAGTTGAGTTCACCCTTTTCTTTCACTGTTCTCTTCAGAAAATGAGAAAATAGCTGGGACTAGTTGGGAAATAGATTGACGGTCCAGATGGTTGTTTTAGTAGTACTCACTATTCTGTAAAATAGTGTGATAATAATTGTAACGAGATTGAATTTGAGTTTGGATATTGTCTAGGAGACAATATTTGTATTAAAACTCACAGCTTATGTTTTGTCGTATTCTGCACGACACTTAACAGTTGTATAAATTAAGTTTGTATTTGAGTTATGTACCATGTATTTGGTGACTCAAAATAGGTGATGTGTACCTATTTTGGGGGCATCACAATATGGTACAAAGCGCGACTTGTAGCACAAGATTTCTCGTAGAGACATGGTATTAATTATGAAGAAACATATGCTCATATAATGGACACAATTACATTCAAATTTTTAATTAGCTTGGTAGAAAGAGAAATTAATGGATGTTGTTACATCATATCTGTATAGATCATTATATAATTATATCTACATGAAAATTCCTGAAGGATATAAAATGCCTAAAGCATAAATTTTATATCTCGAAATATGTTTTCTATCAAGCTACAAAGATTCTTATATGAGTTAAAGCAATTTAGATGCATATTTTGGTATAATCGCCTGAGTGGATATCTTTTGAAAGAAGGATTTGAGAATATATAATTCAATTTGTGCATGCATTTTTATCAAAAGATCATAATCTGGATTTGTTATTATTACTGTATTTATTGATGAAAGATCTTGCTCTAGAAGAGTCAACAAAAATAACAAATTTGAGATGAAAGATATTGGTAAGACAAGTTTTTGTCTTGGCGTACAAATTGAACTATGGAATTCTTGTTCATTAATCAACATACACAGAAAAAATCCTGAAGTAACTTTACATGGATAATGTTAATCTTTTGAGTACTACAATGATGGGTTGGTCACTTGATATCAAGAAAGATCTGTTTCGACCACAAGAAAATAATAAATAAACTCTTGGTCCTGAAGTACCGTATATTAGGTCCTGAAGTACCATATCTTAGTGCAATTGATATTTTGATGTATCTTGCAAATTTCACACGACTTGATATAGCATTTGCAGTTAACTTACTAGCAATGTATAGTTATGCACAAACTCGAAGATATTGTAATGAAATTAAACATATTTTATGTTATCTTCGTGAGACTATTGATTTGGGATTATTTTATCCAAAGGGTGATAGAACCAAACATATTACACCAAAATTATTTTATACACATGAGTTCCAGAAGAATGGCATATTGATATCAAGCATATATGATCATGTGATAATTTGGTTGATATATTCATTAAGTCATTACCAATTACGATTTTGAAGAAGATGGTGCACAATATTGGCATGCTTCGACTTAATGATATTTTTACCATGAACAATGGAAATTCTATGTACTTATGAAGGGGAGTAAAAAAAGATATGTGTTGATTGTACTTTTTTTTCTTCGCTAAGGTTTTTTCCCACTAGGTTTTCCTTTGCAAGGTTTTAATGAGGCAATCCCAATGCACTAGAAGTTATACAAGAATATTGTACTCTTTTCCTTCGCCAAAATTTTTTTACACTGGGTTTTTATTTGGTAAGATTTTTAACGAGGCAAATTCTTAGAAAATTGCTACAAAATAACTCCATCCATTCTGTATGAAGGCAATGATGCATGTATAGCTCAATTAAAGGGAGGATACATCAAAGGAGATAGAAGAAAGCACATATCACCGAAATTCTTTTTCACACATGACCTTGATAAGTTCAGTGACATTGATGTTCAAAAAATTTGCTTAAAAGATAATCTAGCAGATTTGTTCATCCAAGCATTACCAACTACAATGTTTGAAGGATTGCGTCGCAATATTGGAATGCGACAGCTGAAGGACTTAAGGATACATTCATGAGGGGGAGTTAATACGCGCTGCACTCTTTTTCCTTTAACCAATGTTTTTTTCCCCATTGAGTTTTTTTTGGTATGATTTTTAATGAGGCAGTTTTCAATACTTATGGCTATACAATAGACATCCAAGGGAGAGTGTTATAAAATATTATAATGGATGTCTAGATTCATTCTCCCTATTTTTGATTGTAATGATTTTGAAACTCTCATTGAATTATGAAACTCATGACCTTTGAGTTTTGTAACCTCTTAGTATTGATGTACTTGTACCATAAATAGTAGCATTGTAAAGAAAATGGGTTAGAGACATATACAATTACAACATATATGAAATGAGAATGCTCTTCTCCCTTAATCATCATCTTTGTTCTTAATATAGTATAATCTTTTATAACATTCGTATTATTTTATTTAAATTTTGTAAGTAAGCACATCTTGTAATTAATACTCCCTCGTTCCAAAATTAACTTTTTAAGACATTAAACTTTAAAATTGGTAATTAACTTTAAAAAACCAAACTATAGCTTAAACTTTTGAATGCAAGAAGTATTTTTATACTATTTTATTATACTACCTAATTAAGTATGGACGGACAGCAATCCGATTCTTGCTTAATGCTTATAAGATGTAGACATGTATATATGGTTTGACTCCATTCCTAGCCGACGAGAACTACATGTGACCTGTGGTTAGGTCATACGGTACTTTTATCAATTATTACTTAAAAAAAATAATAATAACTATAGAAATTATAGGAGAACACTATTTTCATTTCCGTAGGATCAGTTTTCACTGCTCCAACAATTAGGAAGAAGCGCAAAAGTGGCTGTCAATTTCTTCTTGATCAACACAAATTCCAATTACAAAACCATTGAAAAACTATAACCACTAAGAAAAGAAGTTGTTGTCCACTAAACTAATTAAAGACTAACAGGGAGAGCTTGTGGCAGGGCTTCATGAGCAATTGTCTGAAACTTGCAATCGGCCGAAAACAACTGGGCCGATACAGTATTGTTGCTCTCTTCCGCAGCAATAAGTTGAATCAGGACGCCCTCCAGTTCCTCTCCATCACTCCATTCATGAATTTCCGCCTTTACTAGACCACGGTTTTCCCTTATCAAATCCCAAACCGGGAAATTCTTCCTTGGCATTGCATAGTCTCTGTCTTTTAGCTTCAAGATTGGGCAAAAATCACCTACACCATCTCCAATATAGATTATCTTTTTAATATTGTCCTCCTCTGCAAGGGATGCTTGTATCCTTTCTATTATTAGACCCTATTAAGATTAAGAAGAAAGTAAACAACATGATCGGGAAATTATTAATAAAGTAGTTTATACAATGACCATATGTCGTCACTATCCTTAATTAATTATTCTTATGAATATGCATATTTAATGGTGTCAATCCATTTATATATATATATATATATATATATATATATATATATATATATAGAACAAGGATCAAGTGCATACCTCTTATCTTACTCACCCGTGCTCACCCCCCTTTAGGCGACAGTTTGGATCATACAACCGTCGTCTATACTTTTAGCGACGCTATATGTTGTCTGTCGCTAAAAGTATAGACGACGGTTGTATGACCGAAACCGTCGCCTAAAGGGGGGTGAGCACGGGTGAGTAAGATAAGGGGTATGCACTTGATTCGGACTATATATATATATATATATATATATATATATATATATATATATATATATATATATGTATGTTTTACCTTGCACATATTTGGAGGACAGAGGTTGGTGCAGCCATGTGGGGAAGTATGAAAATCGACGTAAGGGAAGATTCTTAACTTCCCTTCCTCATCCACAAAACCCGGGTTGGTGTTGATTTCAGAGAAATATTCCCTCAATCCAAGATGATTCAGAATTGTCTCTATATAAAACAGATTTGCATCGCTTACTATTCTCAAATCACACCTGCATTGTCCATAAAATAAAATAGATTAATATATTATCTACGACAACCAGGAGGAGTATAATGTCTGTCGCTCGTACAAAATTAATTTAATTCAATTCAATTCAATGAGAGAGATTGATATATTTACCCAAGAGCATGAGCTGCTTTGATGGCTGGAATAATCCTGGGATGGATTGGAACCCGTTTCAGTACATCCGCAATGTCTTCAATTTGTTTCCCCTGCGAGTGAAGCTGCTTCATCATTTGATCCTGTAAACACAGATTTACATGAGTAATGAATATAGTAGTAGTATATTTGATGTACCATTTTTTTCTTCTATTGGGATGCAAATTGAGGGAAATAATAAATACTACAAGTTAGAAAACTGACCATGACAGAATTCCAAGGCATAGTGGGGAGGAGCTGATTGAATAAATCGGTAGCACCCAATTCGTCGATGACCCAGTTATCGCTATCCAGGTCGATAATAGTCTTGTCGAAGTCGAAAACCACCACGATTCCGCCACCCATTTTCGGCGACCCAAATAAAACCAAAGGACTTGATAATTGTTGTAGGTATAAATTTGAGGCACCCGATAGAGAAGGGTTTATATAGGCAGGAAAAAGTAGTAATTGTGGAGCCAAACAGTTAAGGATTTGTTTAAGATTCCAAAAGAATATATTACGTGAAGTAGAGGAGAAGGCGGCAAATTAAACAAGTCCTTTTTCTCTGATGGGCTCTCTCGCTAGAAATAGAAACGTGTCTTTATCTGGTATGGTCGATCGGACGGTTCAAAGGGTGTAGTAGGCTGGACATATTTGGGAGGAAAAAGAAAACGCGGGAATATGAGAATATTCAGTGGGAATTAAATTCTCAGTAGGATAGGATAGGCTAGGCGTGGCTTAGAACTAAATCGCATTCCGGAACTCGTGATGGAATATACCCATCTCATTCTCTTTTTGTGGTGGCGGTCGGCTATTTCTTGTTTCTCGCATGCTGACGGCATTTTTACATGATCTCCTCCAACTCATTTTCTTGTAATGCGAAAAAAAATTATATAAAAATATCAAAAATACATATGTTCCGTCCTTAATCTCAATCACATTTACTGTTTTTTCCTTGCCCATATTAGATTTCACGTTCAATGTACCGCAATTTCTATAATAATAGTAGAGAGTACCTACTTTTTATATTTTTTACCAAACACTGATGCCTTATTTTGTACATACAATTCGGGAGAAGCAAAATAAACCATATGTATTCTGATAAATTTTGACCATTTACTCGTAATTGTTGATATAATTTATTGAGATACAAGTATATACATACAGACCAAGCGATTCTAATCTTTGTCATGTTTTCTTTTTAACTCTGGTGTTATATATTGCACTTTATTTTATACTTTTGATAAGACTTATTATTTGTCATATTTGAGTTTGATAAAACTTATTTGTGGATGTAAGTTAAATAAGTATAAAAGGTGTAACTGAATGTCCTCAACGTGAAGAATAAAAGAGAATTTTATTTGATTTGTGTAGAAATCATTTGATTAGTGCCTATAGTGAAACATTCCTCTTAAAAACATGAATATTACTGCATTTAGTTGACCATTGACCCTTTTCATTTTGTAGAGTAGCTTGATGATATAGCTTAGTAATCCACAATTTCTTTGTCAACTCTACAATCGTCTTCTCTGACCATGCTTCAGTAATGATTCGTCATTAATCTCCAAATGGGAGTTGATTGGTTTATCAATAGCTTGAACTCTTCTAAGGGATATTCTATACATATACTCCGCATGAGTTCTTGCGATGCATTCTATTTCAGCTCTTCTTTTGGGTTAAAGAAGCTCAGAAAGGGCTGGCCTCTTAGTATAACACGTAGCGCTAGGTTCGTCTCGGAGGCGCTTATCAGAAGAATGACTATATAGACTTGGTGGTAAGAATGTCATCACGACAGGCCTTTTTGCCGGAGTTCATTTACCAACTTTGGATATACTTTGATGTTGGTATTTGTAAGTGAGAGAGAATGAAGTGCTTTTAGGTCTTTAATGCGTATGGTCAGGAGAGTGCGTTGGGAAAGTATTTGTATAGGCTGCAATCATAGATTCAGTACACTCTTATATTTTACGATCAGGATGTCAATCGTAGGACCTCTACGATTGAGGCAATGAGGCTAACTTGATTATCAGTCGTAAAGTTTAAGGACTCTATGATCGGGAATGAAAATTTATTTGGTTCATCAGCCACAGAGTTTTAGGACTCTATCACTGGGAAAGGGCTGTTTGGATAAAACGGAGTATCAACCTAAGAATCATTGAAGCTTCTCACAATACCTGAAGAATTGTAGGTGGATAATTCATCATGTATCATTGTTAGATGAAGTACCTTTTATTTTAAGAGCTTAAGATGATGGTCAGCTTCTGGAGAATTCTTGGTCTAGTACTTTTGAATGTTCGTTGTTGGTTCAAAAGAACTTAGTAGTAGAGGACTGGTGATCTGTGAAATGGTCATCAGAGATGTAAGGAAGGTTGAACTGTCTTCTGAGCTCAACTCTGAATATAGCAATGAATTTCACTCCTTCTTCTCTTTTAGTTTCTTCATCATGCAACTTCATGATCTTCATATCCTCAGTTATTCTAACCTTAACATCAGTTTCAACTGCCTTCATTGTTTGAGAGATCTGAAAGATTTAGCTTCAATGTGTTCCTTCCTCAATTTGAGCATTGTTAGGCTTAACAGGTTATTGTTCCCCCATAGTTGATACTTCCACCTTAGAAGTAGATAGGCTAACTTCTGTATATAGATCTTTGCAAGGTTGCCTTACACTTCTCCTTCTAGCTAAAATCTTCTGAGCGGATCTGATATATTCATGGCTGAATCAGCTTCATTAGATCATAGAGGACTAAATGTGGGATCTAGTATTGAGATTTCAGCATCTTCTGCATTCGTAGAGTTTCCACTCTACTACTTATACTTCACTATCATTGTCAGATGGTCATGGATATGATCTTTCTTCTTGATCCTCTTGAGCTGAAATGCTTTGCATGAATGAGCTTGTACGGTCTTCTACTTCTTCTCATGAATTGCATGCTTCCTTGGACAGTCTTGAATTAGAACATTTCTGAGGAATCCTGAACTTGTAGTTGATGGGAGCTTGATGACTGAAGTCATGTGCTTCAGTTTTTCTAAATAAGATCAAATAGACCAGGTTCTTGCAGGTTAAACAGTTTTCTGATTTGGTACCCATTGCTATTTGGGTCCTGCTAGGTTAGTCTTCTCAAAAGCCCTAGTTATTCAGACTTTTGGGTTCCCAATATGTGCGGGGAAAAGCATTAACAACCATAAAGCATGCATACATGAAAATGATAACAGTTATAAAACATGATTGTGAGTGTGTGTATAGTTTAAGTAATTTTGATAAATTAGAATTTTTCTTTGGTTGAATCACTTTTTTTTACTATGTTCATAGATCTTGAACTTTCATAGAGTGAGGATCAGCTCTATATATAGTTTGCATCTAGTTGATTTGTAGAGTTAATCAAACTCCAAGAACCTCCAAGATACGACTGTAGAGTTGATCACACTCTATGCTTTGTCAAAAACACAAACATTGATTTGTATGTATTTCCATACATACCAACCCATCAGGAAAACTTGAATCAACTTAAAGTTTTTAGATTTTAATTTACTCGAGGCATACATTAAAAAAAATTATTTCTAACCTCAAACATAGGTGGAGAGAGTTTTTCAGCGAGTGGTGTCCAACCTCAATATGATGAGTGTGTATATAGTAATGAGGATACATACCTTGCTTCTGTCAGTCTCTTGACAGTTAGTCGCTCTGTTTATTTGCACAATGATATGAGGCATTGTTGTGCACATCTTTGTATTGTCAATACTGACAACATTTGTTTCTCAATGTGGCTTTAGATCAATCAAGCAGAGTCTTTGAATTATGATCAGAGGAAAGTCTTGGCATCTCAAATTCTTTGGAGCTCTTGAACCTCAAGGTTCGGATTCATAGATCTTGTCGCTTGTGCATTTGACGAGTTTCTATAACTCCTTCATTGGAGATGCAGACTACTGATTGACTTCGGTTTAGCTAAATGTGCCTCAATCAAACATTATTTTATACTCGATAAATTTTGTGAACCAAATATGATTAACTTAATATTCGACTCGACTCGATTCATTTACACCCTTACTTTTAGCCCGCCTTAATTCCCCAAAACATAAATTTCCTCTTACCATCAAAGTGTTTTTTTAACAAAGTTCATGGAATAAACAAAAAATATTATAATTGAGGTGAAGTATTTTCTTAAACCAAAATAAAAAAATAATTTTCTTTTTATGTTTTTGATTTCTTAATGCATCATCCGACCTTGTCTATCAGGTACGGATCCACCCATAATTATTTTTATACAATTTTGGTGGAAATTTTTATTATGTGATTTTACTTATATATATATATATATATATATATATATATATATATATATATATATATATATATATATATATTGTCATTAATCTTTTTTTTTAAGTTGAAATAGTGACCGCCCTTAATATATATATATATTGTCATTAATCTTTTTTTTTAAGTTGAAATAGTGACCGCCCTTAATTAAATTTTTGCTTCTGTCATCGTTGACTATTACCTTACCTTAAAACAGGGAATCACTTGATCAGAAATTTAGATGGCATCGTCTATGTAGGGATATTATTATTACTTCCTCCTTCTGGAGTCTGGAGAGAAGTGAGTTAATTTATTACTCCTAGTAAGTATGTTTGGTAGTGATGGATATAGTATCACATTGGCACCTTGCTCATTACTCGTATTTTTCTCTTTAGTGTCTAGAGCAACAGTTACTATATGATTCTGATATCAGTTTATTCTAAGGAATACGATCCCCATCCCCATGTACACGCACCAGCCGCCATCCAAACAGAAATTTACAAGATAATGCATGCAGCATGCTAGAAATTAATTGAATAATTAGGTCGAAAGTAATATTATTATCATCCGATTAGGATTTATATTGACAACTGGATTCACCCCCATCCATCATACCCAAATTATACTCATTAATATCTTCGTTGTTATAAAATATTATAATGGATGTCTAAATTTATTCTCCCTATCTTTAATTATAATGATTTTGAAACTCCCATTGAGTTATGAAACTCATGACCTTTGAGTTTTCTAACCTCTTAGTATTGATGTTCTTGTACCATAAATAGTAGCATTGTAAAGAAAATGGGTTGGAGACATATACAATTACAACATATATGAAATGAGAATGCTCTTCTCCCTTAATCATCATCTTTGTTCTTAATTTAGTATAATCTTTTATAACATGTTATCAACACGAATTGTTCCTCATTTTTTGTGTTGAAGCAGATAATCATATTTGGTTTGAAGTAGAATAAGGTATAACTCTCCATCTCTCTCTCTGTATATAATATATGTTTTGTCATTACAATCGAATGGAATAGAGGGTAAGGAGAGAAAATTGATACATAAGATTGGGTCAATCTCTTAGTATATTTGTCTCTTTTGTAGCATCTATCTAGCAATTAATTCAAGACTTATCATGTAGGCTTCGTTAACACATGCATGCATGTTATGCATATATAATATGCATGTGACATTATAGCATATTTAGGCCTCATTTGTTTAGTCTTATTAGCATCTGGATGGATTATGATATGCTTGAACATGCATTCATATACTCCTAATTATTCAAAAGGTATTCATTATCATGTCTAACATGTTACACCCATCTTTTTACTTTTGAGAAATAAAGCCATTTTTTATTCAATTAACATAGCATGACATAGTAAAGAAAACTACTAGTGTTAATTAAGAGAGAATTTTGTCTTGGACTAAACAGGAAATGATATGTTTATTATTGTTGTCACACTTAAGTTTTGCTACTGTTTTTGTTGATTTGATATTTATATTTAGTTATTTAATTATATATTTGTATAAATATCGAACATTACAAAACTTAAATTTATTTTCCTTGATATATATCGAGAAAGAATTACTTGTCATGGACTCTTGATACTGATATTCATATAAAGACAACTTTGGAGATATAATTAAGATTGACTAACATGCATCCCTGTAGGATCATGCAAAATCAATTATTTTTATTCGTCATCATCTCCATGAAAAAAAATATTGATAAAGACATGTTAGAAAAAATATTTATTATATTTCATGCCTTGAATATGCTCCTGCAGCAGCAATATCGAGAGCGTTAGTTTAGAAAATATTCCCTGAAGCGATAAATGAAATTATATTCCTAGAAGTGATATCATTTCTTCTAGTGATTGAACAAATAATGAGTTTTTGTTGAAAAACTAACAATCTCGCCCGATTGGTTCTACTCCATTCCTTGAAGTGAATGAAACCTCATTTGATAAACATAGAGAAAATTATGGTTGTGGTCGTGGGCGTGAAAAGAACTATCAATATAGAAAATGAAATATACATGTCGTACTCCTAAACATTTGGTAAATTTGTACCAAGACTCGATAAAAGAAAAAGAAATAAATTTGAAATAAATTTTATTGATCATAATGATCCTGAAGATCCCATGAATTATTTTGACTTTCAAATTGAATGGAAATAACTAATTTTGATATCTATGATTTCCTTGATGATGTTGATAGAAATGTTCAAACCAATTAATTATTTCTATTTCATTGTATTATGACATTATAATAAGTATTTTTATTATATGTTTTATTTATGTTTATAGTAATAAAGTTAAATTTATGTTTTTGCATATATAAAGATGTACGGGTCAGAAGCTCATCAAACTTAATTAAAGGCTCTGGAAGAGCGATTATTCATCAAACTTAATTAAAGGTTCTTGAAGAGTGATTATAATGTTGTTAAAGGGTACAAAACTTTGTATTGATGATTCTTTATATTCTTCTGAGACAAGCAGAAATTTGCTCAGTTTTAAGGATATATGTTATAATGGTTATTATATTGAAACCAATAACGAAGGCAGTGAAGAATTTCTTTATATTACTTCAATAGTATTGGGCTAGAAGCTCATATTAGAAAAATTGTCTATTTTTTCTTCTGGGTTATATTATACTAAAATAAGAATATTTGAAACGAATGTTGTAATATACTAGAAGTGTGCAATACTCCAGAAGTGTTTAGATCCAAAGGTTTTAATGATTTGGCATGATCGTATTGATCATCCAAGATCAATAATGTTGCGTTGAATTATTGAAAACTCCTATGAACATCCCTTAAAGAACCAGAAGATTCCCTTACTTGTTGATTATATCAAAGTAAATTAATTACCAAACTATCATATTTAATTATTGTTATTTAGTGTTCATCTTTCTAAGAAAGAATTCAAGGTGATCTATTTGAACCAATACACCCACATTGTGGTATATTCAACTATTTTATGGTCTTAATTGATGCATTAATCAGATGATCACATGTATGTTTACTTTTAACTAGAAATATTGCATTTCCTATGCTTCTTGCTCAAATAATTAGGTTGCGAGTACAATTTTCTGATTATATAACTAAGAAAATTTATTTAGATAATGCTGGTAAAATTCACATATCAAGTTTTTGATGAATATTGCATGTTAATTGGAATTTATGTTCAACATCATGTTGCACATACACATACTCAAAATGGTATAGCTGAATCAATTTTTAAGAGATTTTAAATTATTGCTCGACCTTTGATTATGAAATCAAAATTACAAATTTATGCTTGGGGTCATGCTATTTTACATGCTGTATCATAACCTCAATAAGTGATATTTTTAAGGTTTATTTTGAGAATTGTTATTTTAATGAAACATTCTTCCCACGATTAGGGGGAGAAAAGTCGTTGCCTAAGCACGACGTGAGATCGTTGCCTGAAGCACGATGAGGGAGATTGCTTGAAATTTTTCGTCGTTATCTCATCTTGATCATCGTACAAATCAATGTGAACTAGAAGTTCAAAGGATTATTCATTTGCAATGAATTGAAAATCAATTACCAGAATTATTCACCGATAATAAGAAAATAGTGATATCTCACATTCTAGCTGCTAATACTCTAGCAGGGATTGAAGTCCCTGTAAGACAATCAGTTTATACAACAACAAATGAATCAAAACCACACCTGAAGCGTGGAAGACCTATCGGTGTTAAAAAAATAAAATTTTCCAGAAGAAGAAAGTACAAGAAAAATAAGTTGCAGCCTATAAAGAGGCTATACCCATGAAACAGGCTACAAAATTTATCGATCTATCCAAAACTTATGAACAAAAATCTCCTGAAAATAAAACTCTTGAAGAGTTATTCCATGAAGAGGATGTGTTATTCCTTGAAGAGGATCAGGTACCTGAAAATAACGAGATCTCGATAAATTATGTATATACAGGAGACAGATATATTGGATAGAAATAAAATTGTTGTCGACAACATATTTTCGTATAAAATTATTCTTGATATTACCAGAAGTAATGATCATGTATATGAACCACAAATCGTTGATAAATGTAGAAATATTTGGCCAATATGAAAAGAGGCGATTCGAGTAGAACTAAATTTACAAAGTAAACGTGAAGTTTTTGGACTTGTAGTCCGAACACCTAAAGGTGTGATGCCTGTTGAATACAAATGGGTATTTGTACAAAATAAGAAAAATAAAATTATATGTGTGAGATCCCGAATTTTATGAAATGAAAGTATTCAATTTTTTTATAATTATTATTCTATTTAATAAATGGTTAAAATGATAAAAAGTTAAAGTTAAGGGTGATATGTGAAAATTTTTGTAAAGTAAGCAAGTGGTTATAAAATATTCGATTGGTCGGAAAATATTCGTTTTAACAGGGAATATTCGTACGACAGCACAATCATGGATGGACCCCACAACGGAAGTATTGTCGTAGTTAGAAAACGACAGAATTATCTTTTTATAAAAATAACGACGAAAGTTTTACCACTAAACTGTTGAAATACTCGGTGGTAAAAGAATAGTAATACGCATGGTTGCATAGTAGCACACGGTATTGATTATTGATGCTTACATGAGAAGTCACTCAGTTATACTCAATTATTGCTACTGTAATTGCTGCATAATAGCTCTCATATTATTGATTCAATTATTGTCACAGTATCATCTGCATAATATGTTATATTATTAAATCAATAATTGAGACGACAAAGTTATTCATAACATTAGTGAAGAATTTGTTTATATTACTTCAATAGTATTGGGCTAGAAGCTCATATTAGAAAAACTGTCTATTTTCTCTTCTGGGTTATATTATACTAAAATAAGAATAGTTGAAACGAATGTTGTAATATACTAGAAGTATGCAATACTCCAGAAGTGTTTAGATCCAAAGGTTTTTATGATTTGGCATGATCGTATTGATCATCCAAGATCAATAATGTTGCGTTGAATTGTTGAAAACTCCCATGAACATCCCTTAAAGAACCAGAAGATTCCCTTACTTGTTAATTATATCAAAGTAAATTAATTACCACACTATCACATTTTATTATTTTTATTTAATGTTCATATTTCTAAGAAAGAATTCAAGGTGATCTATTTGAACCAATACACCCACATTGTGGTATATTCAACTATTTTATGGTTTTAATTGATGCATTAATCAGATGATCACATGTATGTTTACTTTTAACTAGAAATATTTCATTTCCTATGCTTCTTGCTCAAATAATTAGGTTGCGAGTACAATTTTCTGATTATATAACTAGGAAAATTTATTTAGATAATGCTGGTAAAATTCACATATCAAGTTTTTGATGAATATTGCATGTTAATTGAAATTTATGTTCAACAACATGTTGCACATACTCATACTCAAAATGGTATAGCTGAATCAATTTTTAAGAGATTTTAAATTATTGCTCGACCTTTGATTATGAAATCAAAATTACCAATTTATGCTTGGGGTCACGCTATTTTACATGCTGCATCATAACCTCAATAAGTGATATTTTTAAGGTTTATTTTGAGAATTGTTATTTTAATGAAACATTCTTCCCACGATAAGAGGGAGAAAAGTCGTTGCCTAAGCACGACGTGAGATCGTTGCCTGAAGCACGATGAGGGAGATTGCTTGAAATTTTTTGTCGTTATCTCATCTTGATCATAGTACAAATCAATGTGAACTAGAAGTTCAAAGGATTATTCATTTGTAATGAATTGCAAATCAATTACCAGAATTATTCACCGATAATAAGAAAATAGTGATATCTCATATTCTAGCTGCTAATACTCTAGCAGGGATTGAAGTCCCTGTAGGACAATCAGTTTATACAACAACAAATGAATCAAAACCACACCTGAAGCGTGGAAGACCTATCGGTGTTAAAAAAATAAAATTTCCCAGAAGAAGAAAGTACAAGAAAAATAAGTTGCAGCATATAAAGAGGCTATACCCATGAAACAGGCTACAAAATTTATCGATCTATCCAAAACTTATGAACAAAAATCTCCTGTAAATAAAACTCTTGAAGAGTTATTCCATGAAGAGGATGTGTTATTCCCTGAAGAGGATCAGGTACCTGAAAAAAAAGAGATCTCGATACATTATGTATATACAGGAGACAGATATATTGGATAGAAATAAAATTATTGTTGACAACATATTTTCGTATAAAATTATTCTTGATATTACCAGAAGTAATGATCATGTATATGAACCACAAATCGTTGATAAATGTAGAAATATTTTGTAAGACCCCAATTTATTAATGAATAAAATCAAATTTTTTCTAAATATTATTGTGAATAATAAGGGGTTAATTTGATATAATACTTTGGTTATGGGTGAAATGTGCAAATTTTGTAAAATAAGCAAGTGGTTATAAAATATTCATTTTGTCGAGAAATATTCGTTTGGTCGTGGAATATTCTTGCTGTCGGGGAATATTCGTACGACGGCGCAGCCTTGTGTGGGCCCCATAACAGAAAGCGATTGGATAAAGAAAACGACAAGTATAAGTTATTTATAAATAACGGCGTAGTTGTTACCGTTAATACTGTTGGAATACCCGGTGGTTAAAATACAGTAGCACACGGTATTGCACCAATTATTGATTCTTACGTAAGAAGGCACTGCTCAATAATTGTTACAGTAGTTATTATTCAATATTTTATTTTATTGATTCAATAATTGCTGCATTGATATTTTATATTATTGTTGTTTCAATAATTATTGCTGCACAATATTTTTCATTATCAGATCAATAATTCATATTATTTGAATAATATTATTAGATAAAATTATTGACAATGTCTAGAAAGTTCTGTCTAAGGAGAGGTTTGGCCATCTAATTGCGCGCCAGTAAGGAGAAATCCTTATTGGAAAGCCCCCTCTTTCCTGGGAACGGCCTGGTTGTCATAAATGTGATTCTGTAATATTATTTGTGAATAGTTAATTATTGATTCATATGATAAGGAAATATTTATTTTATGTGGATATAAATGAGGGATATATTTTTGTGGTTAAAAATGAAGGAGTTAATGTTGAGATTTTTATCCGTATTTTTGTCGGAATGGAGGTATTAAAAATCAGGGTTTTTGAGATATTTTGCGGGGGTTATAATTTTTAATCCGACCGTTGGATCGTGGTAATTTTTGGATATGTTATACATATATAAGTTGAGTATATGCCCACAAATTTTGAACCGTTAAAAATGAACGTATGATTTATTATGAATTTTATAAGATGGCTGGTTCAGAAATTATTGAATTTTCGGAGTTTATCATTTTGATGGAAAATTCTAGAATTGGTGGGCCGCACTTGTGGTTGGTGAAGAAATGTGCTGAATTATATTTCAAATGTGGTGGGGGGGAATAGTAGCAGGTAAAGCCATCAGGTTGCAGGTCAAGCCTACTAAAATTTTCCTATAAATAGAGGGCTAAGTTAGAATTGAAAATCACACCAGAAACAAGTTTTCTCTCTTTCTCTCTCTAGATTATTGAGTCTATTTTGTGAGTATTTAGATACTTTGAGAGTTTCTATTCATTAGAGCAAGTTTCTTTCAGCCTTATACCGGTATTCCGACCAGAAGTACTGATATCTTGAGGTAAGGGATATTATTTTCTTCTTAAATGATATTATTTTCTTCAATATCATTATGCTGAAATATTGATATGAGTTTTTATCAAATTTAGAACTTTTTGTGTCGGGGTTACTATTCACGTATACGGCACTATTCACGTATACAGTACTATTCACGAATACGGCACTATACACCGAAAAATAAAAATTTCCCTTTTTATCCAAGATGTCTATTATGGTTACTATCTTTGATTGTATCCATGTTTTGATCTTTATTTTTGAATTCTACTTCACAATTGATTATTATGAAGTATTATTGATCTTGGATAAACTGTTATACGAATCCCTAATATTTGTCCTTCTGTCTCACTGGATTCGTTCTCTTTAAGATATTTTTCATCATCCTCAGTCCTAAATGATGATATTACTGAATATCTTTGGCCTGTAGTGCAAAGATGTATGATTACTTGATGAATATCTTTGGCCTGTAGTGCAAAGATGAACAGGTGTTGAGATGAACATGACTGACAGGTGATACAAATGAATATCTTTGGCCTGTAGTGCAAAGATGAATATTTGGATAAAGATGATTATTAATTGATGTTACAGGGATAAAATATTGATGATGGACTTTTAAATCTTAGAAGATAGTAGAATTCTTTCTCTACTTGACTCTTCTAATGGTTTGCTGTTTCCGCTGCAGTTGTTGATTTAAAACTTATTGTCGATTATATTCTATCAGATTTTTTCCCTGTTGAAGACTAATGATAATTTGTTGTATATTATCTTAGTCATAATATTCTTTACTGGGCTAGTTGAGCTCACCCTTTTCCTTTTTGTTCTATTTTTCTTCTCAGGAGGTGAGAACATAGCAGGATCTAGTCAGGATATAGAGTGATGGTTCTAGAAAGATGTTTTAGCAGTCCTCACTATTTCTGTAAAATAGTGTTTGAATAATTATAATGAGGATTTATTTGAGTGTGGATATTGTCCAGAAGACCATATTTGTATTTAAACTCACAGTATGTGTTGTCGTATTTTGCACGACAATTGTATTATTGAAGTTGTAGTTTGCTTTCTGTACCATATATTTGGCGACTCAGAATCGGTGTTGTATACCTATTTTGGGGGCGTCACATATTTGGCTAATATGAAAAGAGGCGATTTAAGTAGAGCTAAATTTACAAAGTAAACGTGAAGTTTTTAGACTTGTAGTCCGAACACCTAAAGGTGTGATGCCTGTTGAATACAAATGGGTATTTGTACAAAATAAGAAAAACGAAATTATATGTGTGAGATCCCGAATTTTATGAAATAAAAGTATTCAATTTTTTTATAATTATTATTCTATTTAATAAATGGTTAAAATGATAAAAGGTTAAAGTTAAGGGTGATATGTGAAAATTTTTGTAAAGTAAGCAAGTGGTTATAAAATATTCGATTGGTCGGGAAATATTCGTTTTAACAGGAAATATTCGTACGACAGCACAATCATGGATGGACCCCAGAACGGAAGTATTGTCGTAGTTAGAAAACGACAGAATTATCTTTTTATAAAAATAACGACGAAAGTTTTACCATTAAACTGTTGAAATACTCGGTGGTAAAAGAATAGTAATATGCATGGTTGAATAGTAGCACACGGTATTGATTATTGATGCTTACGTGAGAAGTCACTCAGTTATACTCAATTATTGCTACAGTAATTGCTGCATAATAGCTCTCATATTATTGATTTAATTATTGTCACAGTATCATCTACATAATATGTTATATTATTAAATCAATAATTGAGACGACAAAGTTATTCATAACATTAGTGAAGAATTTCTTTATATTACTTCAATAGTATTGGGCTAGAAGCTCATATTAGAAAAACTGTCTATTTTCTCTTCTGGGTTATATTATACTAACATAAGAATAGTTGAAACGAATGTTGTAATATACTAGAAGTGTACAATACTCCAGAAGTGTTTAGATCCAAAGGTTTTTATGATTTGGCATGATCGTATTGATCATCCAAGATCAATAATGTTGCGTTGAATTATTGAAAACTCCCATGAACATCCCTTAAAGAACCAGAAGATTCCCTTACTTGTTGATTATATCAAAGTAAATTAATTACCAAACTATCACATTTAATTATTGTTATTTAGTGTTCATCTTTCTAAGAAAGAATTCAAGGTGATCTATTTGAACCAATACACCCACATTGTGGTATATTCAACTATTTTATGGTTTTAATTGATGCATTAATCAGATGATCACATGTATGTTTACTTTTAACTAGAAATATTGCATTTCCTATGCTTCTTGCTCAAATAATTAGGTTGCGAGTACAATTTTCTGATTATATAACTAGAAAAATTTATTTAGATAATGCTGGTAAAATTCACATATCAAGTTTTTGATGAATATTGCATGTTAATTGGAATTTATGTTCAACATCATGTTGCACATACTCATACTCAAAATGGTATAGCTGAATCAATTTTTAAGAGATTTTAAATTATTGCTCGACCTTTGATTATGAAATCAAAATTACAAATTTATGCTTGGGGTCATGCTATTTTACATGCTGCATCATAACCTCAATAAGTGATATTTTTAAGGTTTATTTTGAGAATTGTTATTTTAATGAAACATTCTTCCCACGATTAGGGGGAGAAAAGTCGTTGCCTAAGCACGTCGTGAGATCGTTGCCTGAAGCACGATGAGGGAGATTGCTTGAAATTTTTCGTCGTTATCTCATCTTGATCATCGTACAAATCAATGTGAACTAGAAGTTCAAAGGATTATTCATTTACAATGAATTGCAAATCAATTACCAGAATTATTCACCGATAATAAGAAAATAGTGATATCTCACATTCTAGCTGCTAATACTCTAGCAGGGATTGAAGTCCCTGTAGGACAATCAGTTTATACAACAACAAATGAATCAAAACCACACCTGAAGCGTGGAAGACCTATCAGTGTTAAAAAAATAAAATTTTCCAGAAGAAGAAAGTACAAGAAAAATAAGTTGCAGCCTATAAAGAGGCTATACCCATGAAACAGGCTACAAAATTTATCGATCTATCCAAAACTTATGAACAAAAATCTCCTGTAAATAAAACTCTTGAAGAGTTATTCCATGAAGAGGATGTGTTATTCCCTGAAGAGGATCAGGTACCTGAAAAAAAAAAGAGATCTCGATACATTATGTATATACAGGAGACAGATATATTGGATAGAAATAAAATTGTTGTCGACAACATATTTTCGTATAAAATTATTCTTGATATTACCAGAAGTAATGATCATGTATATGAACCACAAATCGTTGATAAATGTAGAAATATTTGGCTAATATGAAAAGAGGCGATTCAAGTAGAACTAAATTTACAAAGTAAACGTGAAGTTTTTGGACTTGTAGTCCGAACACCTAAAGGTGTGATGCCTGTTGAATACAAATGGGTATTTGTACAAAATAAGAAAAATGAAATTATATGTGTGAGATCCCGAATTTTATGAAATGAAAGTATTCAATTTTTTTATAATTATTATTCAATTTACTAAATGGTTAAAATGATAAAAGGTTAAAGTTAAGGGTGATATGCGAAAATTTTTGCAAAGTAAGCAAGTGGTTATAAAATATTCGATTGGTCGGGAAATATTCGTTTTAACAGGGAATATTCGTACGACAGCACAATCATGGATGGACCCCACAACGGAAGTATTGTCGTAGTTAGAAAACGATAGAATTATCTTTTTATAAAAATAACGATAAAAGTTTTACCATTAAACTGTTGAAATACTCGGTGGTAAAAGAATAGTAATACGCATGGTTGCATAGTAGCACACGGTATTGATTATTGATGCTTACGTGAGAAGTCACTCAGTTATACTCAATTATTGCTACTGTAATTGCTGCATAATAGCTCTCATATTATTGATTCAATTATTGTCACAGTATCATCTGCATAATATGTTATATTATTAAATCAATAATTGAGACGACAAAGTTATTCATAACATTAGTGAAAAATTTCTTTATATTACTTCAATAGTATTGGGCTAGAAGCTCATATTAGAAAAACTGTCTATTTTCTCTTCTGGGTTATATTATACTAAAATAAGAATAGTTGAAACGAATGTTGTAATATACTAGAAGTGTGCAATACTCCAGAAGTGTTTAGATCCAAAGGTTTTTATGATTTTGCATGATCGTATTGATCATCCAAGATCAATAATGTTGCGTTGAATTATTGAAAACTCCCATGAACATCCCTTAAAGAACCAGAAGATTCCCTTACTTGTTGATTATCTCAAAGTAAATTAATTACCAAACTACCACATTTAATTATTGTTATTTAGTGTTCATCTTTCTAAGAAAGAATTCAAGGTGATCTATTTGAACCAATACACCCACATTGTGGTATATTCAACTATTTTATGGTTTTAATTGATGCATTAATCAGATGATCACATGTATGTTTACTTTTAACTAGAAATATTGCATTTCCTATGCTTCTTGCTCAAATAATTAGGTTGCGAGTACAATTTTCTGATTATATAACTAGAAAAATTTATTTAGATAATGCTGGTAAAATTCACATATCAAGTTTTTGATGAATATTGCATGTTAATTGGAATTTATGTTCAACATCATGTTGCACATACACATACTCAAAATGGTATAGCTGAATCAATTTTTAAGAGATTTTAAATTATTGCTCGACCTTTGATTATGAAATCAAAATTACCAATATATGCTTGGGGTCATGCTATTTTACATGCTGCATCATAACCTCAATAAGTGATATTTTTAAGGTTTATTTTGAGAATTGTTATTTTAATGAAACATTCTTCCCACGATTAGGGGGAGAAAAGTGGATGCCTAAGCACGACGTGAGATCGTTGCCTGAAGCACGATGAGGGAGATTGCGTGAAATTTTTCGTCGTTATCTCATCTTGATCATCGTACAAATCAATGTGAACTAGAAGTTCAAAGGATTATTCATTTGTAATGAATTGCAAATCAATTACCAGAATTATTCACCGATAATAAGAAAATAGTGATATCTCACATTCTAGCTGCTAATACTCTAGCAGGGATTGAAGTCCCTGTAGGACAATCAGTTTATACAACAACAAATGAATCAAAACCACACCTGAAGCGTGGAAGACCTATCGGTGTTAAAAAAATAAAATTTCCCAGAAGAAGAAAGTACAAGAAAAATAAGTTGCAGCCTATAAAGAGGCTATACCCATGAAACAGGCTACAAAATTTATCGATCTATCCAAAACTTATGAACAAAAATCTCCTGTAAATAAAACTCTTGAAGAGTTATTCCATGAAGAGGATGTGTTATTCCCTGAAGAGGATCAGGTACCTGAAAAAAAAAAGAGATCTCGATACATTATGTATATACAGGAGACAGATATATTGGATAGAAATAAAATTGTTGTCGACAACATATTTTCGTATAAAATTATTCTTGATATTACCAGAAGTAATGATCATGTATATGAACCACAAATCGTTGATAAATGTAGAAATATTTGGCTAATATGAAAAGAGGCGATTCAAGTAGTGCTAAATTTACAAAGTAAACGTGAAGTTTTTGGACTTGTAGTCCGAACACCTAAAGGTGTGATGCCTGTTGAATACAAATGGGTATTTGTACAAAATAAGAAAAATGAAATTATATGTGTGAGATCCCGAATTTTATGAAATGAAAGTATTCAATTTTTTTATAATTATTATTCTATTTACTAAATGGTTAAAATGATAAAAGGTTAAAGTTAAGGGTGATATGCGAAAATTTTTGCAAAGTAAGCAAGTGGTTATAAAATATTCGATTGGTCGGGAAATATTCGTTTTAACAGGGAATATTCGTACGACAGCACAATCATGGATGGACCCCACAACGGAAGTATTGTCGTAGTTAGAAAACGATAGAATTATCTTTTTATAAAAATAACGATAAAAGTTTTACCATTAAACTGTTGAAATACTCGGTGGTAAAAGAATAGTAATACGCATGGTTGCATAGTAGCACACGGTATTGATTATTGATGCTTACGTGAGAAGTCACTCAGTTATACTCAATTATTGCTACTGTAATTGCTGCATAATAGCTCTCATATTATTGATTCAATTATTGTCACAGTATCATCTGCATAATATGTTATATTATTAAATCAATAATTGAGACGACAAAGTTATTCATAACATTAGTGAAAAATTTCTTTATATTACTTCAATAGTATTGGGCTAGAAGCTCATATTAGAAAAATTGTCTATTTTCTCTTCTGGGTTATATTATACTAAAATAAGAATAGTTGAAACGAATGTTGTAATATACTAGAAGTGTGCAATACTCCAGAAGTGTTTAGATCCAAAGGTTTTTATGATTTTGCATGATCGTATTGATCATCCAAGATCAATAATGTTGCGTTGAATTATTGAAAACTCCCATGAACATCCCTTAAAGAACCAGAAGATTCCCTTACTTGTTGATTATCTCAAAGTAAATTAATTACCAAACTATCACATTTAATTATTGTTATTTAGTGTTCATCTTTCTAAGAAAGAATTCAAGGTGATCTATTTGAACCAATACACCCACATTGTGGTATATTCAACTATTTTATGGTTTTAATTGATGCATTAATCAGATGATCACATGTATGTTTACTTTTAACTAGAAATATTGCATTTCCTATGCTTCTTGCTCAAATAATTAGGTTGCGAGTACAATTTTCTGATTATATAACTAGAAAAATTTATTTAGATAATGCTGGTAAAATTCACATATCAAGTTTTTGATGAATATTGCATGTTAATTGGAATTTATGTTCAACATCATGTTGCACATACTCATACTCAAAATGGTATAGCTGAATCAATTTTTAAGAGATTTTAAATTATTGCTCGACCTTTGATTATGAAATCAAAATTACCAATATATGCTTGGGGTCATGCTATTTTACATGCTGCATCATAACCTCAATAAGTGATATTTTTAAGGTTTATTTTGAGAATTGTTATTTTAATGAAACATTCTTCCCACGATTAGGGGGAGAAAAGTGGATGCCTAAGCACGACGTGAGATCGTTGCCTGAAGCACGATGAGGGAGATTGCGTGAAATTTTTCGTCGTTATCTCATCTTGATCATCGTACAAATCAATGTGAACTAGAAGTTCAAAGGATTATTCATTTGTAATGAATTGCAAATCAATTACCAGAATTATTCACCGATAATAAGAAAATAGTGATATCTCACATTCTAGCTGCTAATACTCTAGCAGGGATTGAAGTCCCTGTAGGACAATCAGTTTATACAACAACAAATGAATCAAAACCACACCTGAAGCGTGGAAGACCTATCGGTGTTAAAAAAATAAAATTTCCCAGAAGAAGAAAGTACAAGAAAAATAAGTTGCAGCCTATAAAGAGGCTATACCCATGAAACAGGCTACAAAATTTATCGATCTATCCAAAACTTATGAACAAAAATCTCCTGTAAATAAAACTCTTGAAGAGTTATTCCATGAAGAGGATGTGTTATTCCCTGAAGAGGATCAGGTACCTGAAAAAAAAAAGAGATCTCGATACATTATGTATATACAGGAGACAGATATATTGGATAGAAATAAAATTGTTGTCGACAACATATTTTCGTATAAAATTATTCTTGATATTACCAGAAGTAATGATCATGTATATGAACCACAAATCGTTGATAAATGTAGAAATATTTGGCTAATATGAAAAGAGGCGATTCAAGTAGTGCTAAATTTACAAAGTAAACGTGAAGTTTTTGGATTTGTAGTCCGAACACCTAAAGGTGTGATGCCTGTTGAATACAAATGGGTATTTGTACAAAATAAGAAAAATGAAATTATATGTGTGAGATCCCGAATTTTATGAAATGAAAGTATTCAATTTTTTTATAATTATTATTCTATTTAATAAATGGTTAAAATGATAAAAGGTTAAAGTTAAGGGTGATATGTGAAAATTTTTGCAAAATAAGCAAGTGGTTATAAAATATTCGATTGGTCGGGAAATATTCGTTTTAACAGGAAATATTCGTACGACAGCACAATCATGGATGGACCCCACAACGGAAGTATTGTCGTAGTTAGAAAACGACAGAATTATATTTTTATAAAATTAACGACGAAAGCTTTACCATTAAACTATTGAAATACTCGGTGGTAAAAGAATAGTAATACGCATGGTTGCATAGTAGCACACGGTATTGATTATTGATGCTTACGTGAGAAGTCACTCAGTTATACTCAATTATTGCTACAGTAATTGCTGCATAATAGCTCTCATATTATTGATTCAATTATTGTCACAGTATCATCTACATAATATGTTATATTATTAAATCAATAATTGAGACGACAAAGTTATTCATAACATTAGTGAAGAATTTCTTTATATTACTTTAATAGTATTGGGCTAGAAGCTTATATTAGAAAAACTGTCTATTTTATCTTCTGGGTTATATTATACTAAAATAAGAATAGTTGAAACGAATGTTGTAATATACTAGAAGTGTGCAATACTCCAGAAGTGTTTAGATCCAAAGGTTTTTATGATTTGGCATGATCGTATTGATCATCCAATATCAATAATGTTGCGTTGAATTATTGAAAACTCCCATGAACATCCCTTAAAGAACCAGAAGATTCCCTTACTTGTTGATTATATCAAAGTAAATTAATTACCAAACTATCACATTTAATTATTGTTATTTAGTGTTCATCTTTCTAAGAAAGAATTCAAGGTGATCTATTTGAACCAATACACCCACATTGTGGTATATTCAACTATTTTATGGTTTTAATTGATGCATTAATTAGATGATCACATGTATGTTTACTTTTAACTAGAAATATTGCATTTCCTATGCTTCTTGCTCAAATAATTAGGTTGCGAGTACAATTTTCTGATTATATAACTAGAAAAATTTATTTAGATAATGCTGGTAAAATTCACATATCAAGTTTTTGATGAATATTGCATGTTAATTGGAATTTATGTTCAACATCATGTTGCACATACACATACTCAAAATGGTATAGCTGAATCAATTTTTAAGAGATTTTAAATTATTGCTCGACCTTTGATTATGAAATCAAAATTACCAATATATGCTTGGGGTCATGCTATTTTACATGCTGCATCATAACCTCAATAAGTGATATTTTTAAGGTTTATTTTGAGAATTGTTATTTTAATGAAACATTCTTCCCACGATAAGGGGGAGAAAAGTCGTTGCCTAAGCACGACGTGAGATCGTTGCCTGAAGCACGATGAGGGAGATTGCTTGAAATTTTTCGTCGTTATCTCATCTTGATCATCGTACAAATCAATGTGAACTAGAAGTTCAAAGGATTATTCATTTGTAATGAATTGCAAATCAATTACCAGAATTATTCACCGATAATAAGAAAATAGTGATATCTCACATTCTAGCTGCTAATACTCTAGCAGGGATTGAAGTCCCTGTAGGACAATCAGTTTATACAACAACAAATGAATCAAAACCACACCTGAAGCGTGGAAGACCTATCGGTGTTAAAAAAATAAAATTTCCCAGAAGAAGAAAGTACAAGAAAAATAAGTTGCAGCCTATAAAGAGGCTATACCCATGAAACAGGCTACAAAATTTATCGATCTATCCAAAACTTATGAACAAAAATCTCCTGTAAATAAAACTCTTGAAGAGTTATTCCATGAAGAGGATGTGTTATTCCCTGAAGAGGATCAGGTACCTGAAAAAAAAAGAGATCTCGATACATTATGTATATACAGGAGACAGATATATTGGATAGAAATAAAATTGTTGTCGACAACATATTTTCGTATAAAATTATTCTTGATATTACCAGAAGTAATGATCATGTATATGAACCACAAATCGTTGATAAATGTAGAAATATTTGGCTAATATGAAAAGAGGCGATTCAAGTAGTGCTAAATTTACAAAGTAAACGTGAAGTTTTTGGATTTGTAGTCCGAACACCTAAAGGTGTGATGCCTGTTGAATACAAATGGGTATTTGTTCAAAATAAGAAAAATGAAATTATATGTGTGAGATCCCGAATTTTATGAAATGAAAGTATTCAATTTTTTTATAATTATTATTCTATTTAATAAATGGTTAAAATGATAAAAGGTTAAAGTTAAGGGTGATATGTGAAAATTTTTGCAAAATAAGCAAGTGGTTATAAAATATTCGATTGGTCGGGAAATATTCGTTTTAACAGGAAATATTCGTACGACAGCACAATCATGGATGGACCCCACAACGGAAGTATTGTCGTAGTTAGAAAACGACAGAATTATATTTTTATAAAATTAACGACGAAAGCTTTACCATTAAACTATTGAAATACTCGGTGGTAAAAGAATAGTAATACGCATGGTTGCATAGTAGCACACGGTATTGATTATTGATGCTTACGTGAGAAGTCACTCAGTTATACTCAATTATTGCTACAGTAATTGCTGCATAATAGCTCTCATATTATTGATTCAATTATTGTCACAGTATCATCTACATAATATGTTATATTATTAAATCAATAATTGAGACGACAAAGTTATTCATAACATTAGTGAAGAATTTCTTTATATTACTTTAATAGTATTGGGCTAGAAGCTTATATTAGAAAAACTGTCTATTTTATCTTCTGGGTTATATTATACTAAAATAAGAATAGTTGAAACGAATGTTGTAATATACTAGAAGTGTGCAATACTCCAGAAGTGTTTAGATCCAAAGGTTTTTATGATTTGGCATGATCGTATTGATCATCCAATATCAATAATGTTGCGTTGAATTATTGAAAACTCCCATGAACATCCCTTAAAGAACCAGAAGATTCCCTTACTTGTTGATTATATCAAAGTAAATTAATTACCAAACTATCACATTTAATTATTGTTATTTAGTGTTCATCTTTCTAAGAAAGAATTCAAGGTGATCTATTTGAACCAATACACCCACATTGTGGTATATTCAACTATTTTATGGTTTTAATTGATGCATTAATTAGATGATCACATGTATGTTTACTTTTAACTAGAAATATTGCATTTCCTATGCTTCTTGCTCAAATAATTAGGTTGCGAGTACAATTTTCTGATTATATAACTAGAAAAATTTATTTAGATAATGCTGGTAAAATTCACATATCAAGTTTTTGATGAATATTGCATGTTAATTGGAATTTATGTTCAACATCATGTTGCACATACACATACTCAAAATGGTATAGCTGAATCAATTTTTAAGAGATTTTAAATTATTGCTCGACCTTTGATTATGAAATCAAAATTACCAATATATGCTTGGGGTCATGCTATTTTACATGCTGCATCATAACCTCAATAAGTGATATTTTTAAGGTTTATTTTGAGAATTGTTATTTTAATGAAACATTCTTCCCACGATAAGGGGGAGAAAAGTCGTTGCCTAAGCACGACGTGAGATCGTTGCCTGAAGCACGATGAGGGAGATTGCTTGAAATTTTTCGTCGTTATCTCATCTTGATCATCGTACAAATCAATGTGAACTAGAAGTTCAAAGGATTATTCATTTGTAATGAATTGCAAATCAATTACCAGAATTATTCACCGATAATAAGAAAATAGTGATATCTCACATTCTAGCTGCTAATACTCTAGCAGGGATTGAAGTCCCTGTAGGACAATCAGTTTATACAACAACAAATGAATCAAAACCACACCTGAAGCGTGGAAGACCTATCGGTGTTAAAAAAATAAAATTTCCCAGAAGAAGAAAGTACAAGAAAAATAAGTTGCAGCCTATAAAGAGGCTATACCCATGAAACAGGCTACAAAATTTATCGATCTATCCAAAACTTATGAACAAAAATCTCCTGTAAATAAAACTCTTGAAGAGTTATTCCATGAAGAGGATGTGTTATTCCCTGAAGAGGATCAGGTACCTGAAAAAAAAAGAGATCTCGATACATTATGTATATACAGGAGACAGATATATTGGATAGAAATAAAATTGTTGTCGACAACATATTTTCGTATAAAATTATTCTTGATATTACCAGAAGTAATGATCATGTATATGAACCACAAATCGTTGATAAATGTAGAAATATTTGGCTAATATGAAAAGAGGCGATTCAAGTAGTGCTAAATTTACAAAGTAAACGTGAAGTTTTTGGATTTGTAGTCCGAACACCTAAAGGTGTGATGCCTGTTGAATACAAATGGGTATTTGTTCAAAATAAGAAAAATGAAATTATATGTGTGAGATCCCGAATTTTATGAAATGAAAGTATTCAATTTTTTTATAATTATTATTCTATTTAATAAATGGTTAAAATGATAAAAGGTTAAAGTTAAGGGTGATATGTGAAAATTTTTGCAAAATAAGCAAGTGGTTATAAAATATTCGATTGGTCGGGAAATATTCGTTTTAACAGGAAATATTCGTACGACAGCACAATCATGGATGGACCCCACAACGGAAGTATTGTCGTAGTTAGAAAACGACAGAATTATATTTTTATAAAATTAACGACGAAAGCTTTACCATTAAACTATTGAAATACTCGGTGGTAAAAGAATAGTAATACGCATGGTTGCATAGTAGCACACGGTATTGATTATTGATGCTTACGTGAGAAGTCACTCAGTTATACTCAATTATTGCTACAGTAATTGCTGCATAATAGCTCTCATATTATTGATTCAATTATTGTCACAGTATCATCTACATAATATGTTATATTATTAAATCAATAATTGAGACGACAAAGTTATTCATAACATTAGTGAAGAATTTCTTTATATTACTTTAATAGTATTGGGCTAGAAGCTTATATTAGAAAAACTGTCTATTTTATCTTCTGGGTTATATTATACTAAAATAAGAATAGTTGAAACGAATGTTGTAATATACTAGAAGTGTGCAATACTCCAGAAGTGTTTAGATCCAAAGGTTTTTATGATTTGGCATGATCGTATTGATCATCCAAGATCAATAATGTTGCGTTGAATTATTGAAAACTCCCATGAACATCCCTTAAAGAACCAGAAGATTCCCTTACTTGTTGATTATATCAAAGTAAATTAATTACCAAACTATCACATTTAATTATTGTTATTTAGTGTTCATCTTTCTAAGAAAGAATTCAAGGTGATCTATTTGAACCAATACACCCACATTGTGGTATATTCAACTATTTTATGGTTTTAATTGATGCATTAATTAGATGATCACATGTATGTTTACTTTTAACTAGAAATATTGCATTTCCTATGCTTCTTGCTCAAATAATTAGGTTGCGAGTACAATTTTCTGATTATATAACTAGAAAAATTTATTTAGATAATGCTGGTAAAATTCACATATCAAGTTTTTGATGAATATTGCATGTTAATTGGAATTTATGTTCAACATCATGTTGCACATACACATACTCAAAATGGTATAGCTGAATCAATTTTTAAGAGATTTTAAATTATTGCTCGACCTTTGATTATGAAATCAAAATTACCAATATATGCTTGGGGTCATGCTATTTTACATGCTGCATCATAACCTCAATAAGTGATATTTTTAAGGTTTATTTTGAGAATTGTTATTTTAATGAAACATTCTTCCCACGATAAGGGGGAGAAAAGTCGTTGCCTAAGCACGACGTGAGATCGTTGCCTGAAGCACGATGAGGGAGATTGCTTGAAATTTTTCGTCGTTATCTCATCTTGATCATCGTACAAATCAATGTGAACTAGAAGTTCAAAGGATTATTCATTTGTAATGAATTGCAAATCAATTACCAGAATTATTCACCGATAATAAGAAAATAGTGATATCTCACATTCTAGCTGCTAATACTCTAGCAGGGATTGAAGTCCCTGTAGGACAATCAGTTTATACAACAACAAATGAATCAAAACCACACCTGAAGCGTGGAAGACCTATCGGTGTTAAAAAAATAAAATTTCCCAGAAGAAGAAAGTACAAGAAAAATAAGTTGCAGCCTATAAAGAGGCTATACCCATGAAACAGGCTACAAAATTTATCGATCTATCCAAAACTTATGAACAAAAATCTCCTGTAAATAAAACTCTTGAAGAGTTATTCCATGAAGAGGATGTGTTATTCCCTGAAGAGGATCAGGTACCTGAAAAAAAAAAGAGATCTCGATACATTATGTATATACAGGAGACAGATATATTGGATAGAAATAAAATTGTTGTCGACAACATATTTTCGTATAAAATTATTCTTGATATTACCAGAAGTAATGATCATGTATATGAACCACAAATCGTTGATAAATGTAGAAATATTTGGCTAATATGAAAAGAGGCGATTCAAGTAGTGCTAAATTTACAAAGTAAACGTGAAGTTTTTGGATTTGTAGTCCGAACACCTAAAGGTGTGATGCCTGTTGAATACAAATGGGTATTTGTACAAAATAAGAAAAATGAAATTATATGTGTGAGATCCCGAATTTTATGAAATGAAAGTATTCAATTTTTTTATAATTATTATTCTATTTAATAAATGGTTAAAATGATAAAAGGTTAAAGTTAAGGGTGATATGTGAAAATTTTTGCAAAATAAGCAAGTGGTTATAAAATATTCGATTGGTCGGGAAATATTCGTTTTAACAGGAAATATTCGTACGACAGCACAATCATGGATGGACCCCACAACGGAAGTATTGTCGTAGTTAGAAAACGACAGAATTATATTTTTATAAAATTAACGACGAAAGCTTTACCATTAAACTATTGAAATACTCGGTGGTAAAAGAATAGTAATACGCATGGTTGCATAGTAGCACACGGTATTGATTATTGATGCTTACGTGAGAAGTCACTCAGTTATACTCAATTATTGCTACAGTAATTGCTGCATAATAGCTCTCATATTATTGATTCAATTATTGTCACAGTATCATCTACATAATATGTTATATTATTAAATCAATAATTGAGACGACAAAGTTATTCATAACATTAGTGAAGAATTTCTTTATATTACTTTAATAGTATTGGGCTAGAAGCTTATATTAGAAAAACTGTCTATTTTATCTTCTGGGTTATATTATACTAAAATAAGAATAGTTGAAACGAATGTTGTAATATACTAGAAGTGTGCAATACTCCAGAAGTGTTTAGATCCAAAGGTTTTTATGATTTGGCATGATCGTATTGATCATCCAATATCAATAATGTTGCGTTGAATTATTGAAAACTCCCATGAACATCCCTTAAAGAACCAGAAGATTCCCTTACTTGTTGATTATATCAAAGTAAATTAATTACCAAACTATCACATTTAATTATTGTTATTTAGTGTTCATCTTTCTAAGAAAGAATTCAAGGTGATCTATTTGAACCAATACACCCACATTGTGGTATATTCAACTATTTTATGGTTTTAATTGATGCATTAATTAGATGATCACATGTATGTTTACTTTTAACTAGAAATATTGCATTTCCTATGCTTCTTGCTCAAATAATTAGGTTGCGAGTACAATTTTCTGATTATATAACTAGAAAAATTTATTTAGATAATGCTGGTAAAATTCACATATCAAGTTTTTGATGAATATTGCATGTTAATTGGAATTTATGTTCAACATCATGTTGCACATACACATACTCAAAATGGTATAGCTGAATCAATTTTTAAGAGATTTTAAATTATTGCTCGACCTTTGATTATGAAATCAAAATTACCAATATATGCTTGGGGTCATGCTATTTTACATGCTGCATCATAACCTCAATAAGTGATATTTTTAAGGTTTATTTTGAGAATTGTTATTTTAATGAAACATTCTTCCCACGATAAGGGGGAGAAAAGTCGTTGCCTAAGCACGACGTGAGATCGTTGCCTGAAGCACGATGAGGGAGATTGCTTGAAATTTTTCGTCGTTATCTCATCTTGATCATCGTACAAATCAATGTGAACTAGAAGTTCAAAGGATTATTCATTTGTAATGAATTGCAAATCAATTACCAGAATTATTCACCGATAATAAGAAAATAGTGATATCTCACATTCTAGCTGCTAATACTCTAGCAGGGATTGAAGTCCCTGTAGGACAATCAGTTTATACAACAACAAATGAATCAAAACCACACCTGAAGCGTGGAAGACCTATCGGTGTTAAAAAAATAAAATTTCCCAAAAGAAGAAAGTACAAGAAAAATAAGTTGCAGCCTATAAAGAGGCTATACCCATGAAACAGGCTACAAAATTTATCGATCTATCCAAAACTTATGAACAAAAATCTCCTGTAAATAAAACTCTTGAAGAGTTATTCCATGAAGAGGATGTGTTATTCCCTGAAGAGGATCAGGTACCTGAAAAAAAAAAGAGATCTCGATACATTATGTATATACAGGAGACAGATATATTGGATAGAAATAAAATTGTTGTCGACAACATATTTTCGTATAAAATTATTCTTGATATTACCAGAAGTAATGATCATGTATATGAACCACAAATCGTTGATAAATGTAGAAATATTTGGCTAATATGAAAAGAGGCGATTCAAGTAGTGCTAAATTTACAAAGTAAACGTGAAGTTTTTGGATTTGTAGTCCGAACACCTAAAGGTGTGATGCCTGTTGAATACAAATGGGTATTTGTTCAAAATAAGAAAAATGAAATTATATGTGTGAGATCCCGAATTTTATGAAATGAAAGTATTCAATTTTTTTATAATTATTATTCTATTTAATAAATGGTTAAAATGATAAAAGGTTAAAGTTAAGGGTGATATGTGAAAATTTTTGCAAAATAAACAAGTGGTTATAAAATATTCGATTGGTCGGGAAATATTCGTTTTAACAGGAAATATTCGTACGACAGCACAATCATGGATGGACCCCACAACGGAAGTATTGTCGTAGTTAGAAAACGACAGAATTATATTTTTATAAAATTAACGACGAAAGCTTTACCATTAAACTATTGAAATACTCGGTGGTAAAAGAATAGTAATACGCATGGTTGCATAGTAGCACACGGTATTGATTATTGATGCTTACGTGAGAAGTCACTCAGTTATACTCAATTATTGCTACAGTAATTGCTGCATAATAGCTCTCATATTATTGATTCAATTATTGTCACAGTATCATCTACATAATATGTTATATTATTAAATCAATAATTGAGACGACAAAGTTATTCATAACATTAGTGAAGAATTTCTTTATATTACTTTAATAGTATTGGGCTAGAAGCTTATATTAGAAAAACTGTCTATTTTATCTTCTGGGTTATATTATACTAAAATAAGAATAGTTGAAACGAATGTTGTAATATACTAGAAGTGTGCAATACTCCAGAAGTGTTTAGATCCAAAGGTTTTTATGATTTGGCATGATCGTATTGATCATCCAAGATCAATAATGTTGCGTTGAATTATTGAAAACTCCCATGAACATCCCTTAAAGAACCAGAAGATTCCCTTACTTGTTGATTATATCAAAGTAAATTAATTACCAAACTATCACATTTAATTATTGTTATTTAGTGTTCATCTTTCTAAGAAAGAATTCAAGGTGATCTATTTGAACCAATACACCCACATTGTGGTATATTCAACTATTTTATGGTTTTAATTGATGCATTAATTAGATGATCACATGTATGTTTACTTTTAACTAGAAATATTGCATTTCCTATGCTTCTTGCTCAAATAATTAGGTTGCGAGTACAATTTTCTGATTATATAACTAGAAAAATTTATTTAGATAATGCTGGTAAAATTCACATATCAAGTTTTTGATGAATATTGCATGTTAATTGGAATTTATGTTCAACATCATGTTGCACATACACATACTCAAAATGGTATAGCTGAATCAATTTTTAAGAGATTTTAAATTATTGCTCGACCTTTGATTATGAAATCAAAATTACCAATATATGCTTGGGGTCATGCTATTTTACATGCTGCATCATAACCTCAATAAGTGATATTTTTAAGGTTTATTTTGAGAATTGTTATTTTAATGAAACATTCTTCCCACGATAAGGGGGAGAAAAGTCGTTGCCTAAGCACGACGTGAGATCGTTGCCTGAAGCACGATGAGGGAGATTGCTTGAAATTTTTCGTCGTTATCTCATCTTGATCATCGTACAAATCAATGTGAACTAGAAGTTCAAAGGATTATTCATTTGTAATGAATTGCAAATCAATTACCAGAATTATTCACCGATAATAAGAAAATAGTGATATCTCACATTCTAGCTGCTAATACTCTAGCAGGGATTGAAGTCCCTGTAGGACAATCAGTTTATACAACAACAAATGAATCAAAACCACACCTGAAGCGTGGAAGACCTATCGGTGTTAAAAAAATAAAATTTCCCAAAAGAAGAAAGTACAAGAAAAATAAGTTGCAGCCTATAAAGAGGCTATACCCATGAAACAGGCTACAAAATTTATCGATCTATCCAAAACTTATGAACAAAAATCTCCTGTAAATAAAACTCTTGAAGAGTTATTCCATGAAGAGGATGTGTTATTCCCTGAAGAGGATCAGGTACCTGAAAAAAAAAAGAGATCTCGATACATTATGTATATACAGGAGACAGATATATTGGATAGAAATAAAATTGTTGTCGACAACATATTTTCGTATAAAATTATTCTTGATATTACCAGAAGTAATGATCATGTATATGAACCACAAATCGTTGATAAATGTAGAAATATTTGGCTAATATGAAAAGAGGCGATTCAAGTAGTGCTAAATTTACAAAGTAAACGTGAAGTTTTTGGATTTGTAGTCCGAACACCTAAAGGTGTGATGCTTGTTGAATACAAATGGGTATTTGTACAAAATAAGAAAAATGAAATTATATGTGTGAGATCCCGAATTTTATGAAATGAAAGTATTCAATTTTTTTATAATTATTATTCTATTTAATAAATGGTTAAAATGATAAAAGGTTAAAGTTAAGGGTGATATGTGAAAATTTTTGCAAAATAAGCAAGTGGTTATAAAATATTCGATTGGTCGGGAAATATTCGTTTTAACAGGAAATATTCGTACGACAGCACAATCATGGATGGACCCCACAACGGAAGTATTGTCGTAGTTAGAAAACGACAGAATTATATTTTTATAAAATTAACGACGAAAGCTTTACCATTAAACTATTGAAATACTCGGTGGTAAAAGAATAGTAATACGCATGGTTGCATAGTAGCACACGGTATTGATTATTGATGCTTACGTGAGAAGTCACTCATTTATACTCAATTATTGCTACAGTAATTGCTGCATAATAGCTCTCATATTATTGATTCAATTATTGTCACAGTATCATCTGCATAATATGTTATATTATTAAATCAATAATTGAGACGACAAAGTTATTCATAACATTAGTGAAGAATTTGTTTATATTACTTCAAAAGTATTGGGCTAGAAGCTCATATTAGAAAAACTGTCTATTTTCTCTTCTGGGTTATATTATACTAAAATAAGAATAGTTGAAACGAATGTTGTAATATACTAGAAGTATGCAATACTCCAGAAGTGTTTAGATCCAAAGGTTTTTATGATTTGGCATGATCGTATTGATCATCCAAGATGAATAACGTTGCGTTGAATTGTTGAAAACTCCCATGAACATCCATTAAAGAACCAGAAGATTCCCTTACTTGTTGATTATATCAAAGTAAATTAATTACCACACTATCACATTTTATTATTTTTATTTAATGTTCATCTTTCTAAGAAAGAATTCAAAGTGATCTATTTGAACCAATACACCCACATTGTGGTATATTCAACTATTTTATGGTTTTAATTGATGCATTAATCAGATGAGCACATGTATGTTTACTTTTAACTAGAAATATTTCATTTCCTATGCTTCTTGCTCAAATAATTAGGTTGCGAGTACAATTTTCTGATTATATAACTAGGAAAATTTATTTAGATAATGCTGGTAAAATTCACATATCAAGTTTTTGATGAATATTGCATGTTAATTGGAATTTATGTTCAACAACATGTTGCACATACACATACTCAAAATGGTATAGCTGAATCAATTTTTAAGAGATTTTAAATTATTGCTCGACCTTTGATTATGAAATCAAAATTACCAATTTATGCTTGGGGTCACGCTATTTTACATGCTGCATCATAACCTCAATAAGTGATATTTTTAAGGTTTATTTTGAGAATTGTTATTTTAATGAAACATTCTTCCCACGATTAAGGGGAGAAAAGTCGTTGCCTAAGCACGACGTGAGATCGTTGCCTGAAGCACGATGAGGGAGATTGCTTGAAATTTTTTGTCGTTATCTCATCTTGATCATAGTACAAATCAATGTGAACTAGAAGTTCAAAGGATTATTCATTTGTAATGAATTGCAAATCAATTACCATAATTATTCACCGATAATAAGAAAATAGTGATATCTCATATTCTAGCTGCTAATACTCTAGCAGGTATTGACGTCCCTGTAGGACAATCAGTTTATACAACAACAAATGAATCAAAACCACACCTGAAGCGTGGAAGACCTATCGGTGTTAAAAAAATAAAATTTCCCAGAAGAAGAAAGTATAAGAAAAATAAGTTGCAGCATATAAAGAGGCTATACCCATGAAACAGGCTACAAAATTTATCGATCTATCCAAAACTTATGAACAAAAATCTCCTGTAAATAAAACTCTTGAAGAGTTATTCTATGAAGAGGATGTGTTATTCCCTGAAGAGGATCAGGTACCTGAAAATAACGAGATCTCGATACATTATGTATATACAGGAGACATATATATTGGATAGAAATAAAATTGTTGTCGACAACATATTTTCGTATAAAATTATTCTTGATATTACCAGAAGTAATGATCATGTATATGAACCACAAATCGTTGATAAATGTAGAAATATTTGGCTAATATGAAAAGAGGCGATTCAAGTAGAGCTAAATTTACAAAGTAAACGTGAAGTTTTTGGACTTGTAGTCCGAACACCTAAAGGTGTGATGCCTGTTGAATACAAATGGGTATTTGTACAAAATAAGAAAAATAAAATTATATGTGTGAGATGCCATATTTTATGAAATGAAAGTATTCAATTTTTTTATAATTATTATTCAATTTAATAAATGGTTAAAATGATAAAAGGTTAAAGTTAAGGGTGATATGTGAAATTTTTTGCAAAGTAAGCAAGTGGTTATAAAATATTCGATTGGTCGGGAAATATTCGTTTTAACAGGAAATATTCGTACGACAGCACAATCATGGATGGACCCCACAACGGAAGTATTGTCGTAGTTAGAAAACGACAGAATTATATTTTTATAAAATTAACGACGAAAGCTTTACCATTAAACTATTGAAATACTCGGTGGTAAAAGAATAGTAATACGCATGGTTGCATAGTAGCACACGGTATTGATTATTGATGCTTACGTGAGAAGTCACTCAGTTATACTCAATTATTGCTACAGTAATTGCTGCATAATAGCTCTCATATTATTGATTCAATTATTGTCACAGTATCATCTACATAATATGTTATATTATTAAATCAATAATTGAGACGACAAAGTTATTCATAACATTAGTGAAGAATTTCTTTATATTACTTTAATAGTATTGGGCTAGAAGCTTATATTAGAAAAACTGTCTATTTTATCTTCTGGGTTATATTATACTAAAATAAGAATAGTTGAAACGAATGTTGTAATATACTAGAAGTGTGCAATACTCCAGAAGTGTTTAGATCCAAAGGTTTTTATGATTTGGCATGATCGTATTGATCATCCAATATCAATAATGTTGCGTTGAATTATTGAAAACTCCCATGAACATCCCTTAAAGAACCAGAAGATTCCCTTACTTGTTGATTATATCAAAGTAAATTAATTACCAAACTATCACATTTAATTATTGTTATTTAGTGTTCATCTTTCTAAGAAAGAATTCAAGGTGATCTATTTGAACCAATACACCCACATTGTGGTATATTCAACTATTTTATGGTTTTAATTGATGCATTAATTAGATGATCACATGTATGTTTACTTTTAACTAGAAATATTGCATTTCGTATGCTTCTTGCTCAAATAATTAGGTTGTGAGTACAATTTTCTGATTATATAACTAGAAAAATTTATTTAGATAATGCTGGTAAAATTCACATATCAAGTTTTTGATGAATATTGCATGTTAATTGGAATTTATGTTCAACATCATGTTGCACATACACATACTCAAAATGGTATAGCTGAATCAATTTTTAAGAGATTTTAAATTATTGCTCGACCTTTGATTATGAAATCAAAATTACCAATTTATGCTTGGGGTCACGCTATTTTACATGCTGCATCATAACCTCAATAAGTGATATTTTTAAGGTTTATTTTGAGAATTGTTATTTTAATGAAACATTCTTCCCACGATAAGAGGGAGAAAAGTCGTTGCCTAAGCACGACGTGAGATTGTTGCCTGAAGCACGATGAGGGAGATTGCTTGAAATTTTTTGTCGTTATCTCATCTTGATCATAGTACAAATCAATGTGAACTAAAAGTTCAAAGGATTATTCATTTGTAATGAATTGCAAATCAATTACCAGAATTATTCACCGATAATAAGAAAATAGTGATATCTCATATTCTAGCTGCTAATACTCTAGCAGGGATTGAAGTCCTTGTAGGACAATCAGTTTATACAACAACAAATGAATCAAAACCACACCTGAAGCGTGGAAGACCTATCGGTGTTAAAAAAATAAAATTTCCCAGAAGAAGAAAGTACAAGAAAAATAAGTTGCAGCATATAAAGAGGCTATACCCATGAAACAGGCTACAAAATTTATCGATCTATCCAAAACTTATGAACAAAAATCTCCTGTAAATAAAACTCTTGAAGAGTTATTCCATGAAGAGGATGTGTTATTCCCTGAAGAGGATCAGGTACCTGAAAAAAAAGAGATCTCGATACATTATGTATATACAGGAGACAGATATATTGGATAGAAATAAAATTATTGTCGACAACATATTTTCGTATAAAATTATTCTTGATATTACCAGAAGTAATGATCATGTATATGAACCACAAATCGTTGATAAATGTAGAAATATTTGGCCAATATGAAAAGAGGCGATTCAAGTAGAACTAAATTTACAAAGTAAACGTGAAGTTTTTGGACTTGTAGTCCGAACACCTAAAGGTGTGATGCCTGTTGAATACAAATGGGTTTTTGTACAAAATAAGAAAAATGAAATTATATGTGTGAGATCCCGAATTTTATGAAATAAAAGTATTCAATTTTTTTATAATTATTATTCTATTTAATAAATGGTTAAAATGATAAAAGGTTAAAGTTAAGGGTGATATGTGAAATTTTTTGCAAATTAAGCAAGTGGTTATAAAATATTCGATTGGTCGAAAAATATTCGTTTTAACAGGGAATATTCGTACGACAGCACAATCATGGATGGACCCCACAACGGAAGTATTATCGTAGTTAGAAAACGACAGAATTATCTTTTTATAAAAATAACGACAAAAGTTTTACCATTAAACTGTTGAAATACTCGGTGGTAAAAGAATAGTAATACGTATGGTTGCATAGTAGCACACGGTATTGATTATTGATGCTTACGTAAGAAGTCACTCAGTTATACTCAATTATTGCTACAGTAATTGCTGCATAATAGCTCTCATATTATTGATTCAATTATTGTCACAGTATCATCTGCATAATATGTTATATTATTAAATCAATAATTGAGACGACAAAGTTATTCATAACATTAGTGAAGAATTTCTTTATATTACTTCAATAGTATTGGGCTAGAAACTCATATTAGAAAAACTGTCTATTTTCTCTTCTGGGTTATATTATACTAAAATAAGAATAGTTGAAACGAATGTTGTAATATACTACTCCAGAAGTGTTTAGATCCAAAGGTTTTTATGATTTGGCATGATCGTATTGATCATCCAAGATCAATAATGTTGCGTTGAATTATTGAAAACTCCCATGAACATCCCTTAAAGAACCAGAAGATTCCCTTACTTGTTGATTATATCAAAGTAAATTAATTACCAAACTATCACATTTAATTATTGTTATTTAGTGTTCATCTTTCTAAGAAAGAATTCAAGGTGATCTATTTGAACCAATACACCCACATTGTGGTATATTCAACTATTTTATGGTTTTAATTGATGCATTAATTAGATGATCACATGTATGTTTACTTTTAACTAGAAATATTGCATTTCCTATGCTTCTTGCTCAAATAATTAGGTTGCGAGTACAATTTTCTGATTATATAACTAGAAAAATTTATTTAGATAATGCTGGTAAAATTCACATATCAAGTTTTTGATGAATATTGCATGTTAATTGGAATTTATGTTCAACATCATGTTGCACATACACATACTCAAAATGGTATAGCTGAATCAATTTTTAAGAGATTTTAAATTATTGCTCGACCTTTGATTATGAAATCAAAATTACCAATATATGCTTGGGGTCATGCTATTTTACATGCTGCATCATAACCTCAATAAGTGATATTTTTAAGGTTTATTTTGAGAATTGTTATTTTAATGAAACATTCTTCCCACGATAAGGGGGAGAAAAGTCGTTGCCTAAGCACGACGTGAGATCGTTGCCTGAAGCACGATGAGGGAGATTGCTTGAAATTTTTCGTCGTTATCTCATCTTGATCATCGTACAAATCAATGTGAACTAGAAGTTCAAAGGATTATTCATTTGTAATGAATTGCAAATCAATTACCAGAATTATTCACCGATAATAAGAAAATTGTGATATCTCACATTCTAGCTGCTAATACTCTAGCAAGGATTGAAGTCCCTGTAGGACAATCAGTTTATACAACAACAAATGAATCAAAACCACACCTGAAGCGTGGAAGACCTATCGGTGTTAAAAAAATAAAATTTCCCAAAAGAAGAAAGTACAAGAAAAATAAGTTGCAGCCTATAAAGAGGCTATACCCATGAAACAGGCTACAAAATTTATCGATCTATCCAAAACTTATGAACAAAAATCTCCTGTAAATAAAACTCTTGAAGAGTTATTCCATGAAGAGGATGTGTTATTCCCTGAAGAGTATCAGGTACCTGAAAAAAAAGAGATCTCGATACATTATGTATATACAGGAGACAGATATATTGGATAGAAATAAAATTGTTGTCGACAACATATTTTCGTATAAAATTATTCTTGATATTACCAGAAGTAATGATCATGTATATGAACCACAAATCGTTGATAAATGTAGAAATATTTGGCCAATATGAAAAGAGGCGATTCAAGTAGAACTAAATTTACAAAGTAAACGTGAAGTTTTTGGACTTGTAGTTCGAACACCTAAAGGTGTGATGCCTGTTGAATACAAATGGGTTTTTGTACAAAATAAGAAAAATGAAATTATATGTGTGAGATCCCGAATTTTATGAAATAAAAGTATTCAATTTTTTTATAATTATTATTCTATTTAATAAATGGTTAAAATGATAAAAGGTTAAAGTTAAGGGTGATATGTGAAAATTTTTGCAAAGTAAGCAAGTGGTTATAAAATATTCGATTGGTCGAAAAATATTCGTTTTAACAGGAAATATTCGTACGACAGCACAATCATGGATGGACCCCACAACGGAAGTATTGTCGTAGTTAGAAAACGATAGAATTATCTTTTTATAAAAATAACGATAAAAGTTTTACCATTAAACTGTTGAAATACTCGGTGGTAAAAGAATAGTAATACGCATGGTTGCATAGTAGCACACGGTATTGATTATTGATGCTTATGTGAGAAGTCACTCAGTTATACTCAATTATTGCTACAGTAATTGCTGCATAATAGCTCTCATATTATTGATTCAATTATTGTCACAGTATTATCTGCATAATATGTTATATTATTAAGTCAATAATTGAGATGACAAAGTTATTCATATTATTATTTAAAATATTGACGATGTCTAGAAAGTTCTGTCTAGGAAAGGGGTTTGGTCACCTAATTATGCGCCAATAGGGAGAAATCCTTATCGGAAAGCCCCCTCTTTCCTGAGAATGATCTGGTTGTTAAATATTGTGAGTTGTAATATTAATGATGAATAAGTTCGTCTTAATTAAAGATGAAATTGATATTTCTATTGTGTTGGAATTATTAGTGTTAGTAGAAATCGACATTTATTTCGATAATAATTTATTTTTAGAGGTTATATTGACCAATCGGGTAATTAATCAGATAAATGAGCAATTAATTGCTATTAGTTCACATGTTTATAACTATTTATTCACATATATGTACTATTGATTCACATGCATGTACTATTAGGGGAGGTGGTGCAATATTGATAATACTTGCAGGACTAAATTAAAAATGGAGGTATAGATGAAAGTACTATATTGTAACTATTTGTTCACATGTATAGAACTATTGATTCACATGAATGTACTATTGATTCACATGCATGTACTATTAGGGGAGGTGGTGCAAGTTTGATAATACTTGTAGGACTAAATTAAAAATAGAGAAAAAGATGAAGATATTATACTGTAATAATTCTAGCCCCAAAACGTACAATTATCAAAACTATGTTTTTCTATAAATAGAAGCTCATTCTTCTTTCATTCTCACCAATTCACTAAGAGTCACAAGAGCAATTATAGAGAGAGAAACTATATAGAGAAAGAAGAAGAGTATTCTGCTACTTCACTATTGCAGTATCCAGTCTTCTACTAAGGAAAGGAGTATTATTTATTTCATATTCAGAAGAGATATTATTTTTCGTATTCATATGAATATTATTTCTGTTCAATATTCGTAAAGAATATTATCTTTGTTCAATATTTGTTGGAATATTATTTTCGTTCAACAGTAGTAAGGGGTATTATTTCTTTCGTATTCGTAAGGGATGTTATTTATTTCTTATTCGTAAGGATTATTATTTCTTACTATTCACTCGGGTACTATTCACTCGGGGTATTATTTACGGGATACTATTCACTCGGGTACTATTTACTCGGGGTATTATTTATGAGGTACTATTCACTCGGGTACTATTCACTCATGGTATTATTTACGGGATACTATTTACTCGGGATATTATTTACAGGGTACTATTCACTCGGGGGTACTATTCACAAAATACTATTTACGAAGTACTATTCATGGGATACTATTTACGAAGTACTATTCACAGGGTACGATTCAGGAAGTACTATTCACCGGGTACTATTCACGAAGTACTATTCACGGGATACTATTCACGACGAAAAATTGATTTCTTTTCTATCCAAATCATTTTGGATACAATATTATTCTTAAATTTTACTCCACAATTGGTGATCATGTTGACAATTTAGATATTTTTGAACTCTGGATAAATTGAATTATAAATATTTAATATTTATCATTTATCTCACTTGATTGATTCTTTATATTATTGTCATGATCCTCATGCTTATATTGCGTTGAAAGTCATCTTTGGCCCGTAGTGCATAGATGGACTGTGTGACAACCCCAAAACAGGTCCATTCGACCCAACCCATTCTGAGTCGTCAAATACATGGTACAGAAAACAACTACAACTTTATTACAACAATTGTCGTGCAAAATACAACAACACATATGATGTGAGTTTGGATACAAATATATACCAAATGTGACTCATGTTCCAACCGTGGACATCACCTCACAATAACACCTTACATAAAGGTATAGTCAAAAATTATTTTAGAAACTAGAATCTTTGGGAAGTGCTCAAGGAAACCTTCGTACATGGGAGGCCACGCGTCTAGGTTATGATAGATATCATATGGCCACAGAATTATCCTTGGTTGACCCAATAGACCCCAAAGAAAAACGAGAAGATTACTATCATATTCTTCCCAATGGTGAGTCTTCTCTTGACATATCATTATCTCTACTGTCTCTAATTGAGAATTATGCTTTAAACAAACACCAAGATTATATAGGTAGTGCTCGTATATATACTCAGCAAGTGGATGAGCACATCCCTGTCTTATGATGACACGAGGTTGTATGTCGTTAGACATCTTGTATGATAGTGGCAAACCACCCTTCCAACGTTGGGTTCGCCTCACCCTACTTTCTTCACCAAATATAACTACTAAATGATGACCACCGTTCTATTCCCTTGTTACCCTCGCTCGACCCAGCTACACTCTTATTACCTGAAAGGAATTGTGAAGCAAAAGGGTGAGCACAACTAGCCCAGTAAAGAATATCATGACTAAAGATAAATAAATTATCAATAGTCTTCATCAATAATAAATCAGAGATTTAGAACATATGGTAGATGATAAAAAATTTCAACCATAGTTGCAGCGGAACATGCAATCCATTAGAAGAGTCAAATAGACTATAAAGTCTATTATCTTCTCCATGTTAAAAATCCACCAACAATGTTTTATCCCTGTAACATCAATCAACAGTTCTGGTCCACAATCATATAAATAACTCATAATCATAATTATGATTCTAAATTCCTCTTCTCATCCAGGACAAAGATAATTTTCATCACTTGTCTTTACCTGAAACATCAAAGATCATGGTTATACCAAATCACAATTCTTGTTCATAATCATACTAATAATTTCATCTTTGTACTACGGGCCAAAGATATTCGTCAACAGTTTATCTTTGCACTACTGGCCAAAGATATTCAACAACAGTTCATCTTTGCACTACAGGCCAAAGATATTCAACAACATATCATCTTTGCACTACAGGCCAAAGATATTCATCAACAGTTCATATTTGCACTACAGGCCAAATATATTAATATCTCAAAGAATTATAATCATTTTAGAATTTATATAAACAATAATTATAACCATGTTGATCAATTCACCTTTGCACTTAAGCTTAAGATATTCAATTATAAATTCAATGGTCATAATCATACCAGTCACAATTCAACTTTGCACTACAGGCCAAAGAGAACCCTAGTCATGATCATACCAATAATCTATCCATCTTTACACTCCAGTGAAAGAGAATTTCAACATCAGGGTTATAAAAATGTTATATATGATGATAAAAATAATATGATCAACATATAGTTTTAATCTCAAGAGTAATATTCGTAACTCATGAATAGTAAATCGTGAATAGTAACTCATGAATAGTAACCCCGACACAAAAGATAGAAATTCCACAATAAAATCCATACCAATATTTCGGTATAATGATATTGAAAGAATAATATTCTTAAGCTTATAAACAATTTATTTAAATTGTTTACACTTTACTAATTAATGCATTTAATCATCATAAAACGCCAAACTCATTAGATTTCATAACCAATAACCAAAACCCTCATCAAAAATCTGCATATACCTCATATAGGATTCTCAAGCCATAAAATCCTATTTTCCAATTTTCTTTCTTCACAAAACATATTTAATTCATTTACTCATAGCTAGACCATTTTCATAAAAAATATCAAATCAGTTCCAAAAATATTTCTTTTCTGGGATTTAGCATAATATAGTCCCATAGTGAACATATATTTTTCTCAGAATTTTTAAAAGTCATTTACTATTTTTCATATGGCCAAAATAGCCGAATATTTAGACATTTATCAAAAATTGTACCTTTGTCTAAAAATTCTGAAATTTACAAAGTATACTTCTATCATATACATGTACTCCCAATAAAAATTTCATCAATTTTGGAGTTAACCACAAGGAATTATAAGCTGTTACTTCTAAAATAGTCTTTTTTTATAAAATTCATAACTCTCAATCTATACATCCAAAAATCACCATTTTTGGACACAATCAAGAAAACTCATCAAAATATCATTTCAAATTTTTCCAGAATTTTTGAAGATCAGAAAAATTACGAAACTGAAAATCATAACAACCCTTAAAATCCCTTAATATCCCTTACTATCCCTTACAATCCCTTACTATCCCTTACCTCAAAAGAGCAGTACTTCTGACTGGATATCGGATATGATGCTGAAGGAAACTTGCACTGATGAATAGCAACTCACCAAGTATCTAAAAACTCACAAAATATGCTTCATAATATAGAGAGAGAAAGAGAGAAAGCTTATGTTTCTGGTGTGATTTTCAATTCTAACTTAGCCCTCTATTTATAGGAAAATTTTGGTAGGTTTGACCTGCAACCTGATGGCTTTACCTGCTACTATTTCCACCCACCACATTTGAAATATAATTCAGCACATTTCTTCACCAACCACAAGTGGAGCCCACCAATTCTAGAATTTTCCACCAAAATGATAAACTCCGAAAATTCAACAATTTCTGAACCAGTAATCTCGTAAAATTCATAACAAATCATACGTTCATTTTTAACGGTTCAAAATTTGTGGACATATACTCAACTTATATATGTATAACATATCCAAATATTACTACGATCCAACGGTCGGATTATAACCCCCGTAAAATATCTCAAAAACCCTGATTTTTAATACCTCCATTCCGACAAAAATACTGATAAAAACCTCAACATTAACTCCTTCATTTTAACCACAAAAATATATCCCTCATTTATATCCACATAAAATAAATATTTTCTTATCATATAAATCAATAATTAATTATTCACAAATAATATTACAGAATCACATTTATGACAACCAGGTCGTTCCCAGGAAAGAGGGGGCTTTCCAATAAGGATTTCTCCTTACTAGCGCGCAATTAGATGACCAAACCTCTCCTTAGACAGAACTTTCTAGACATTGCCAATAATGCTATCTAATAATACTATTCAAATAATATGAACTATTGATCTGATAATGGAAAATACTGTGCAGCAACAATTATTGAACAACAATAATATAAAATTTCAACGTAGCAATTATTGAATCAATAAAATAAAATATTGAACAGTAATTACTGTAACAATTATTGAGTAGTGCCTTCTTACGTAAGAATCAATAATTTCAAAAAATACTGTGCAATACCGTGTGCTACTGTGCAATAACGCGTATTACTGTATTTTAACCACCGGGTATTCCAACAGTGTTAACGGTAACAACTATGCCGTAATTTGTAAAAACTCAAATTTGTCGTTTTCCTTCACCCTACAGTTATTCGTTATGGGGCCCACAAATAGATGCGCCGTCGTACGAATATTCTCCGACAGAAAGAATATTCCACGACCAAACGAATATTCCCCGACAACAATGATTATTTTATAACCACTTGCTTATTTTGAAAAAAAATTTCACATTTCACCCATAACTTTAACTTTTTATCAATTTAACCATTTACTGAATTGTAATTATAAGAAAAATTGAATACTTTTATTTCATAAAATTCGGGGTCTTACAGACTGTTAGTTATTGGTTTTACAGTTTTATGTCTTTAGCCCGTAGTGCAAAGAAGAACTGTTGATTGATATCTTTGGTTGTAGTGCAAAGATGAACTGTTGATTGATAGCTTTGGCCCGTAGTGCAAAGATGGACAGGTGTATGACATGATCATGACCACTGGTGATACTAACGAATATCCTTGGCCGTAGTACATGGATAATTCGATGATGTGATTGGCAGGATCATGACAATTAGTTAACAGTTGAATGTCTTTGGCCGTAGTGCACTGACAGGCAATTGATTGGTATGATCATGACCATTGGTTTTATAGTTGAATATCTTTATCCCGTAGTGCAAAGATAGACAACTGATTGGTATGATCATTGTTATTACATTTGAATATCTTTAGCCTTTGGGGTAAAGATATTGAGTAAACGTTCTATTAAGCCTTTGTGACAATGAGAAACTGTTGATTCACATTATTATAAACATGAATTGTAAATTTAACTAAAATCTTTGGTGGTTCAGGTGAAGATAGGTGATGAAAGTTCTCTTTGTCTTGGGTATAATAAACAACTGTTAATGGGTATTACAGGGATAAAATTGATGATAAACTTTTAAATCATAGAAGATAGTAGATATCATGCTCTACTTGGCTCTTCTGATGGATTGCTATTTCCGCTGCAGTTGTTGATCTAAAACTTGTTGTCTATTATATTCTATCAGTTGTTATACTGTTGAAGGCTAAGAATAATTTATTCCACATTATCTTAGTCATAATATTTCTTACTGGGCTAGTTGAGTTCACCCTTTTCTTTCACTGTTCTCTTCAGAAAATGAGAAAATAGTTGGGACTAGTTGGGGAATGGATTGACGGTCCATATGGTTGTTTTAGTAGTACTCACTATTCTGTAAAATAGTGTGATAATAATTGTAACGAGATTGAATTTGAGTTTGGATATTGTCTAGGAGACAATATTTGTATTAAAACTCACAGCTTATGTTTTGTCGTATTCTGCACGACACTTAACAGTTGTATAAATTAAGTTTGTATTTGAGTTATGTACCATGTATTTGGTGACTCAGAATAGGTGATGTGTACCTATTTTGGGGGCATCACAATATGGTACAAAGCGCGACTTGTAGCACAAGATTTCTCGTAGAGACATGGTATTAATTATGAAGAAACATATGCTCATATAATGGACACAATTACATTCAAATTTTTAATTAGCTTGGTAGAAAGAGAAATTAATGGATGTTGTTACATCATATCTGTATAGATCATTATATAATTATATCTACATGAAAATTCCTGAAGGATATAAAATGCCTAAAGCATAAATTCTATATCTCGAAATATGTTTTCTATCAAGCTACAAAGATTCTTATATGAGTTAAAGCAATTTAGATGCATATTTTGGTATAATCGCCTGAGTGGATATCTTTTGAAAGAAGGATTTGAGAATATATAATTCAATTTGTGCATGCATTTTTATCAAAAGATCATAATCTGGATTTGTTATTATTATTGTATTTATTCATGAAAGATCTTGCTCTAGAAGAGTCAACAAAAATAACAAATTTGAGATGAAAGATATTGGTAAGACAAGTTTTTGTCTTGGCGTACAAATTGAACTATGGAATTCTTGTTCATTAATCAACATACACAGAAAAAATCCTGAAGTAACTTTACATGGATAATGCTAATCTTTTGAGTACTACAATGATGGGTTGGTCACTTGATATCAAGAAAGATCTGTTTCGACCACAAGAAAATAATAAATAAACTCTTGGTCCTGAAGTACCGTATATTAGGTCCTGAAGTACCATATCTTAGTGCAATTGATATTTTGATGTATCTTGCAAATTTCACACGACTTGATATAGCATTTGCAGTTAACTTACTAGCAATGTATAGTTATGCACAAACTCGAAGATATTGTAATGAAATTAAACATATTTTATGTTATCTTCGTGAGACTATTGATTTGGGATTATTTTATCCAAAGGGTGATAGAACCAAACATATTACACCAAAATTATTTTATACACATGAGTTCCAGAAGAATGACATATTGATATCAAGCATATATGATCATGTGATAATTTGGTTGATATATTCATTAAGTCATTACCAACTACGATTTTGAAGAAGATGGTGCACAATATTGGCATGCTTCGACTTAATGATATTTTTACCATGAACAATGGAAATTCTATGTACTTATGAAGGGGAGTAAAAAAAGATATGTGTTGATTGTACTTTTTTTTCTTCGCTAAGGTTTTTTCCAACTAGGTTTTCCTTTGCAAGGTTTTAATGAGGCAATCCCAATGCACTAGAAGTTATACAAGAATATTGTACTCTTTTCCTTCGCCAAAATTTTTTTCCACTGGGTTTTTATTTGGTAAGATTTTTAACGAGGTAAATTCTTAGAAAATTGCTACAAAATAACTCCATCCATTCTGTATGAAGGCAATGATGCATGTATAGCTCAATTAAAGGGAGGATACATCAAAGGAGATAGAAGAAAGCACATATCACCGAAATTCTTTTTCACACATGACCTTGATAAGTTCAGTGACATTGATGTTCAAAAAATTTGCTTAAAAGATAATCTAGCAGATTTGTTCATCCAAGCATTACCAACTACAATGTTTGAAGGATTGCGTCGCAATATTGGAATGCGACAGCTGAAGGACTTAAGGATACATTCATGAGGGGGAGTTAATACGCGCTGCACTCTTTTTCCTTTAACCAATGTTTTTTTCCCCATTGAGTTTTTTTTGGTAAGATTTTTAATGAGGCAGTTTTCAATACTTACGGCTATACAATAGACATCCAAGGGAGAGTGTTATAAAATATTATAATGGATGTCTAGATTCATTCTCCCTATTTTTGATTGTAATGATTTTGAAACTCTCATTGAATTATGAAACTCATGACCTTTGAGTTTTGTAACCTCTTAGTATTGATGTACTTGTACCATAAATAGTAGCATTGTAAAGAAAATGGGTTAGAGACATATACAATTACAACATATATGAAATGAGAATGCTCTTCTCCCTTAATCATCATCTTTGTTCTTAATATAGTATAATCTTTTATAACATTCGTATTATTTTATTTAAATTTTGTAAGTAAGCACATCTTGTAATTAATACTCCCTCGTTCCAAAATTAACTTTTTAAGACATTAAACTTTAAAATTGGTAATTAACTTTAAAAAACCAAACTATAGCTTAAACTTTTGAATGCAAGAAGTATTTTTATACTATTTTATTATACTACCTAATTCAGTATGGACGGACAGCAATCCGATTCTTGCTTAATGCTTATAAGATGTAGACATGTATATATGGTTTGACTCCATTCCTAGCCGACGAGAACTACATGTGACCTGTGGTTAGGTCATACGGTACTTTTATCAATTATTACTTAAAAAAAAATAATAATAACTATAGAAATTATAGGAGAACACTATTTTCATTTCCGTAGGATCAGTTTTCACTGCTCCAACAATTAGGAAGAAGCGCAAAAGTGGCTGTCAATTTCTTCTTGATCAACACAAATTCCAATTACAAAACCATTGAAAAACTATAACCACTAAGAAAAGAAGTTATTGTCCACTAAACTAATTAAAGACTAACAGGGAGAGCTTGTGGCAGGGCTTCATGAGCAATTGTCTGAAACTTGCAATCGGCCGAAAACAACTGGGCCGATATAGTATTGTTGCTCTCTTCCGCAGCAATAAGTTGAATCAGGACGCCCTCCAGTTCCTCTCCATCACTCCATTCATGAATTTCCGCCTTTACTAGACCACGGTTTTCCCTTATCAAATCCCAAACCGGGAAATTCTTCCTTGGCATTGCATAGTCTCTGTCTTTTAGCTTCAAGATTGGGCAAAAATCACCCACGCCATCTCCAACATAGATTATCTTTTTAATATTGTCCTCCTCTGCAAGGGATGCTTGTATCCTTTCTATTATTAGACCCTATTAAGAATAAGAAGAAAGTAAACAATATGATCGGGAAATTATTAATAAAGTAGTTTATACAACGACCATATGTCGTCACTATCCTTAATTAATTATTCTTATGAATATGCATATTTAATGGTGTCAATCCATTTATATATATATGTATGTTTTACCTTGCACATATTTGGAGGACAGAGGTTGGTGCAGCCATGTGGGGAAGTATGAAAATCGACGTAAGGGAAGATTCTTAACTTCACTTCCTCATCCACAAAACCCGGGTTGGTATTGATTTCAGAGAAATATTCCCTCAATCCAAGATGATTCAGAATTGTCTCTATATAAAACAGATTTGCATCGCTTACTATTCTCAAATCACACCTGCATTGTCCATAAAATAAAATAGATTAATATATTATCTACGACAACCAGTAGGAGTATAATGTCTGTCGCTCGTACAAAATTAATTTAATTCAATTCAATTCAACGAGAGAGATTGATATATTTACCCAAGAGCATGAGCTGCTTTGATGGCTGGAATAATCCTGGGATGGATTGGAACCCGTTTCAGTACATCCGCAATGTCTTCAATTTGTTTCCCCTGCGAGTGAAGCTGCTTCATCATTTGATCCTGTAAACACAGATTTACATGAGATAATGAATATAGTAGTAGTATATTTGATGTACCATTTTTTTCTTCTATTTTGATGCAAATTGAGGGAAATAATAAATACTACAAGTTAGAAAACTGACCATGACAGAATTCCAAGGCATAGTGAGGAGGAGCTGATTGAATAAATCGGTAGCACCCAATTCGTCGATGACCCAGTTATCGCTATCCAGGTCGATAATAGTCTTGTCGAAGTCGAAAACCACCACGATTCCGCCACCCATTTTCGGCGACCCAAATAAAACCAAAGGACTTGATAATTGTTGTAGGTATAAATTTGAGGCACCCGATAGAGAAGGGTTTATATAGGCAGGAAAAAGTAGAGCCAAACAGTTTAGGATTTGTTTAAGATTCCAAAAGAATATATTACGTGAAGTAGAGGAGAAGGTGGCAAATTAGACAAGTCCTTTTTCTCTGATGGGCTCTCACGCTAGAAATAGAAACGTGTCTTTATCTGGTATGGTCGATCGGACGGGTCAAAGGGTGTAGTACGCTGGACATATTTGGGAGGAAAAAGAAAACGCGGGAATATGAGAATATTCAGTGGGAATTAAATTCTCAGCAGGATAGGATAGGCTAGGCGTGGCTTAGAACTGAATCGCATTCCGGAACTCGTGATGGAATATACCCATCTCATTCTCTTTTTGTGGTGGCGGTCGGCTATTTCTAGTTTCTCGCATGCTGACGGCATTTTTACATGATCTCCTCCAACTCATTTTCTTGTAATGTGAAAAAAAATTATATAAAAATATCAAAAATACATATGCTCCGTCCTTGAATCTCAATCACATCTACTGTTTTTTCCTTGTCCATATTAGATTTCACGTTCAATGTACCGCAATTTCTATCATAATAGTAGAGAGTACCTACTTTTTATTTTTTTTACCAAACACTGATGCCTTATTTTGTACATACAAATCGGGAGAAGCAAAATAAACCATATGTATTCTGATAAATTTTGACCATTTACTCGTAATTGTTGATATAATTTATTGAGATACAAGTATATACATACAGACCAGGCGATACTAATCTTTGTCATGTTTTCTTTATAACTCGGTTCCACACAAATAATCCTTATAACAAATTTTAGATTAGTGTCATCATAAAATTAACAAGTGGAGGGGTCAAAAAGTTGAAAACTCCACTTCTACACTGGACCATGCATTATTTTGTAAATAATGCTACTATCACATAAAAAATACTTACACATACACACATGCATATTTGTAGGCTCCACATGTCAGGCGGGACCCCACAGTATGCATATGTGTGTGTATGTGAATATTATGTGAGTTTTTTTTATGTGATAGTAGACCTGACAAACAGGCGGGCCGGGCCAACGGCGGACCGGGCCAAAATGACCGGGGTTTTGGTGGGTTGAAATTGTGAGGCTCGTTGCCCGGATTGGGCCGGCCTGGCCCGCGGGCTTCTTCATTTTTTTTTTAATATTACTACACCAGAAATAGTAATAATAATAAATATTAAAAATAATAAAATAATTAATAATAAACAATAATACAAACATACACAATTAATTAATTAACTAAATATCTCAATTAATTAAATTAACTACATTAATAATAATCATTCGCGAATCCTGTTTTAAAATCGGTACTGATTTCGCTGAATTCGATTATTTTTTTTTGGCCGAGTCCGTGGCCGATTTATTATTCAAAAAGCTGATCCTAATCATAAGTCGTGAAAACTTAAGCATGTCCAGGCTGAACTATATATATATATATATATATATATATATATATATATATATATATATATATATATATATATATATATATATATAATATTGTTAATAATTTTATAATTAAAATAAAGAGTTTATTTTAATTTTGAAATTGAATTTAATGCAACTTTAAAATACCCATTAAATGATATTCATATATATTAATTAACTACATTAACTACAAATAGTTGTAACTCAGTTAATTTGAACTTTTATTAATTTACTTACAAGTCTTGTGTTCAAGTCTCACAACCCACAAGTAGCCACCTGCGGGCTGGGCCTTCACGGGCCGGACCAAAAACGGGCGGGCCAAAAAGATCCGGAATTTATTGAGCTAAAAAACTCCAGCCCACAACCCGGCCCGCGGACTTGGGCCATGTTTGTCAGGTCTATGTGATAGTAGCATTATTGTTATTTTGTTATAAATTTTAGTGTCATCATGAAAGTATTTGTAAGTTTCCATAAACTCCCACCATTTAAAAATTAGAGATATATTTATTCTTTTATTTTATTTCAAAATTAGAGATAAAATATATTTGAAAACTATAATATGATAAGATATTCATAGTTTTCGTTATTTTAACTATCATATCTAGTATCTCAGTTCTCAGAAAGAATAAATACAATTATTTTTAAAATTCGTCCTTTTTTAAAATAGGAACAAGTTGAATAATTTTTTTATATAGAATCTTGCTATGTATTATAATAAATTTATTTCGAATTACAATTAAAAAATTTATCAATACATAATATGAGATTATTAAAAATTATAAAAATATCTCACTTACTACCCCTTTCAAAAAAAATTTATCACGGACGTTTGTCATATTACATACCCTACCAATGTGAGTTGGGCACTTTTATGTTCACTGCCCCGCCGATCCAGTACAATAATTTCTTACTACGGGACAACAATGTCCTTGAGACCCTTGACTGCTTACATCTTATTGTTGTTTTTATATGTAGAAATAAAAACCTATTCCCTATAACTAAAACCTAGGAGCAGAGTATTTTAAAATCTGGCCCTGATACCACTTTTAAGTTTGTAATATTTATAAACAGAGTCAGTCTTGAGTTTTCAATGGCCCAGGACAAATTTTTTCAAGTGTGCCCCTTTATACAAATTAAATAAAATAATAAATAAATTATTAACTAATTATTTTTATTAAAATTATAAGAATTTACAAAAGATAAGGAAGAACACTTTAAAATGTCATCGAAGCAAAGAATCATCACATACTACAAAATAAAAATATCAACGAAATCGGTAAAACTAATGAAATACCCATTGAAGTTGGTAAATTTTACTGATTACACAATTGAACTTTTAATTTTTCAAATTAGCCCACTAAACTAATTATTATTTTGAAATTGGGTTATTCCGTTAAAAAAAATAAACGGAAGTTAATTTTTTATCTACAAAACTAATGAATTACCTAATATAGTTGACACGTTTTACTGATTACACCATTGAACTTTTATTATTTCAGATTACCCCATTAAACTAATTAAAAATGATTATTTTAAATATTTTTAATAAAATTATTATTTTTAGTGAAAAATATTAGAAACTTTATTTTTTTTCCATAAAATGAGTAAAGTTTCATAAAATATAAATTTTAAAAAATTAAAGTTTTATGAAACCTTACTGATTTTAAAAAAAAAAATCTTTTTTTCCTTTTGAAAATAAGTTTATTTTTTTGAATCTATATTTTATAAAATTTTACTCATTTTTTTAAAAATATGAAGAATTTTCCAATTTTTTTTCTTGAAAATAATATTTATTTATAAAAATTATTAATTTCTTTTTTGAAAAAATTGAATCAGTTTTTTTATTTATCTTTAACTGTTTTTTTATTTTAATTTCTATTTTTAGTTTTTTTTTGAAAATTTCTAATATTAAGAATGGTTCATTCTGTTAAAAAATTAAGTAGACATTAATTTAATTTAAAATCACTTTAATTTTTTTGAATCTATATTTTATGAAACTCTACTAATTTTATGAAGAAAAAAAAGTTTCTAATATTTTTTACTTAAAATAATAATAATTTTTTAAAATATTTAAAATAATTATTTTTAATTAGTATGATGGGGTAATTTAAAAAATTAAAAGTTCAATGGTGTAAGCAGTAAAATGTGCCAACTATAGTGGGTAATTCATTAGTTTTGCAGATAAAAAATTAACGTCCGTTTATTTTTTTTAACGGAATGACCCAATTTCAAAATAATAATTAGTTTAGTGGTGCAATTTAAAAAATTAAAAGTTTAATGGTGTAATCAGTAAAACCTACCAACTACAATGGATATTTCTTTAATTTTGCACAATGAAATCTAAACCACAAAACATCATTTAAAATATCTTCATATTTTACTTTTAGATGCAAAATCATCAATTATACTATCATATTTAATATTTTATAATATATCATTTTTAATGCATAATATCGCTAATCTTTTTATTATTTTATTTTTTTATACACATAAATACATAAGTTTATAAAAAAAAATTAGCCCCCCTCAACTGTGGACCCTGGGCGGTTGCCATGTTGGCCCTTGCCCAAGGCTGACTCTGTTCATGAACACAATTAAATTGTATAAAACATCAGAAGTATGACAAAATCAGATTTTAAATTTTTCACAAACTAATTACTCGAATCATCCTTTATGTATGTTATTAAAACGAAGAATAAGAAATTATAGAATCATATTCTTGTAGATTTGAGCTTCCACATATACAAGTTAAAATCCTAGTTCTTCGCGATCTTGTTGAATCTCCAGGATTGATTCATTCCTTTGATGAACGTTAGCCACCCAAGTATTTGACTTCTAGAAGCGATCCACTAAGGAAGAAAAAATATTCAAAAAGATGGGTGTTTGACAAAGCTCTAGTTTTTTCTATCTTTATAGAAAATACGTACTCTCCCAACTCTTGGAATTGTTATTTATGTGTCTTGTGAAAACATCAATAACCCTCACCCATAATAAAACTCCTCTTATTTATAGATATAGGCAACTCTCCTTAACAATTAAAAAATTAAATTTTATTTTAATTAATTAGGCTCCTAATCTTATTAGGAATATATGAGAGTACTTATATTAATTAATTCTCAAACTCCGTTAGGAATTAAATAATAATAATAAGTGTAAGACCCCAACTTTTTATGAATAAAGATTTACTTTTCTCTAAATATTATTTTGAATAATAAGGTGTCATTTTGATATAATACTATAGTTATGAGTGATATGCAAATTTTGCAAGTAAGTAAGTTGTCATAAAATATTCGTTTAGTCGGGAAATATTCTTTTTGTCGGAGAATATTCGTATGACGGCACAATCATTGGTGGAACCCACAACGGAATGACTGTCGGATATAAAAATCGACAAAAATAACCTTTTTATAAAAATAACGGCAACATTTTTTATCGTTAAATGTTAAAATATTCGGTGATAAAAGTACAGTAATACGCGTGGTTGCACAGTAACACACAGTATTGTACAGTATCTCTGATTATTGATGCTTACGTAAGAAGTCACTCAGTTTATTTAATAATTGCCACAGTAGTTGTTGCATAATATCTCATATTATTAATATAATTATTGTCACAGTATCATCTGCACAATATTTTATATTATTAAATCAATAATTGAAATGACACGGTTATTCATATTATTATTTGCATTATTGATAATGTCTAGAAAGTTCTGTCGAGGAAAGGGGTTAGGTTATTTAATTATGCGCCAATAAGGAGAAATCCTTATCGGAAAGCTCCCTATTTCATGGGAATGATCTGGTTGTCAATATTGTGAGTTATAATATTAATGATGAATAATTGTTGAAAGATTAAAAATGTGTTGATTAAAGATAAGCGATTTGTGGTAAATATTTATTTAAATTTTGAAATAAATAGAAGGGTTGTCATGAAGTATTTGTTGTCAGTTTGACTTATTACATGGACCCCCACTTACTCATTTTTCAAAACCATCGGTAGAAAGTTATCTCACTTTTGTTTTATTATTATTATAATAGTAATAAAACAGAAAACTTTTTATATAAAATAGAATACTTTTTATATTTTATATAAAGTTATTTATTTTATTAGATTATAAACAGAATATATTATATTTTATTTAAAGTTTTTGTTTTATTAGAATATCTTATTGCACAGTAATGAATAGTAAAATTAAATTTTTGACGAATTCGCTAGCCCGTGAATTCCTTTACTGTGCGTCTGTGATTATACTTAGATAGTGTCTTGCCATTCTCCTATAAATAGGATGCTTAGTTAAGAAATGAAAATCACACAAGAATCAGATAATTTTTCTTCTATAATATTATGCGTATTTCTTTCTAGTATAAGAATACTTTGAGTGTTGTTAATAGTGAAAGATTTCCTCAAGAATATCTCCGTTATACCAGTCAGAATTAGTCTCCTACTAAGGTAAGGGGTATTATTTATTTCATATTCGTAAGAGATATTATTTTTTGTATTCGTAAGGAATATTATTTTCGTTCAATATTCGTAAGAAATATTATTTTCTTCCATACTCTATAGTATGGAAGTAATATTATTTCGTTTCATATTCCTAAATCTACATTTATTTTGATAAGTATTGCTTCTATACTCCCTGAAATTAGTAGAATATTATCTAATTTTACGCTTCATCTAATATCGTTTCACTGAAATATTTTTCTGAACTTTCTTATTAAATTTTAATCTTTTCATGCCGGGGTACTATTCACTCGGGTACTATTCACCCGGGGTACTATTCACGAGATACTGTTCACGACAAAATTGATTTCTTTTCTGTATAAATTATTTTTGATACATGAATATCATTTTTGAATTTTACTCCACAATTAGTTATCATATTGACAATTTGGACATTCTTGAACTCTAGATAAATTGAATTATAAATCTCTAATATTTATCCTTGATCTCACTTTATTGATTCCTTATATCATTGTCATCATCCTCAAGCTTATATTGTGGTGAAAGTCATCTTTGGCTTGTAATGCATAGATGGACTGTTGATTGGTATGATTATGACCAAGAATTGTGTATTAATATAATCATGACCTGTAATGTTACAGACAAATGATGTGGTGAAAGTAATCTTTGGCCCGAAGTGCATAGATGGACAGTTGTTTGGCATGATCATGACTACTGGTGATATTAACGAACATCCTTAGCCTGTAGTGCATGGATAATTCGTGGATGTGAAATATTTATTGATTGTTGTTACAGAGATAAAATATTGATAATAGACTTTTAAATCATAGAAGAAAATAGACTTTACGCTATACTTGACTCTTCTAATGGATTGCTTATTCCGCTGTAGTTGTTGATCTAAAACTTGGTGTCTATTGTATTCTATAAGATTTTTCCCTCTTGAGGACTAAGGATAATTTTTTCTACATTATCTTAGTCATAATATTCTTTACTGAGCTAGTTGAACTCACCCTTTTCTTTCATTGTTCTCTTCAGGAAATGAGAATATAGCTGGGACTAGTCGGAGAATGGAGTGACGGTCCAAGATGGTTGCTATAGTAGTCCTTATTATTCTATAAAATAGTGTGATAATAATTATAATGAGGACTTTATTTGAGTTTGGATATTATCTACAAGATAATATTTGTTTTGAAACTCACAGTCTATATTTTTTCGTATTTTGTACGACAGTTTAATAGTTGTATAAAGAAGTTTGTATTTGAATTATGTACCATGTATTTGGCGACTGAGAATGGGTTGTGTAGACCTATTTTGGGTCCGTCACAATAAGACTCCTCTTATTAATTTATATTTAATATTTTTAAAATATTAAATAATAAATATTAAGTTATTTAATTTATTCTATTACCATAGATTAAATTAAATACACTTAACTTATTATTATGATTATGTCATTTACTTGTTAAATAATTATTCTTCCTTTTATGGTGTGACCCTTTAGGTTCTCCATATTAAACCGGTTGTGAATAAATCAATTAGAACAATTCTAATCTTATTTAAATAAATAAATTTCACTAATAATCTATTTAAATAAATAATATTTACTCTACAATAAGGATAATCCCCCTTAGTGATCAACGACTTTTCAGATAATATAGACTTCAACATTAATCATAAAAAAATCCTTGAGTAAATAGTTACCGTACAATTCAATCCTTCCACCATACAATATCTCAATTAAATATAAGATATGAAATTACTGTCAAGTCTTATTTAATTTAATTATATATATTTTGATTCTTAAACGCACAACTCTAAATAATGTAAATTAGAAACTCCTTTCTAATTACATTCTGCCTTGGCCAATGACTTCTGGGTTGTCATTTATCGAATCACATATGACATTATCTTCTTTTACTAGAAGCGGTAGATTCCTTGCTGATCATATATTATCTCCATATACAACTTATTATACCCAATCATATCCTTTGATATACCCTAAGGGTCTTAAGGAATAAGTTAAAGTATAACTCATCATACAAAAGATACTATGATGATCTCAAGTCTAAGGATCACTTGTATTACTATCACTACATGAATTCCTATTGATAGGCAAATAAAACTTCATTAGGTATTCCTTAGCGAGCCACATTTAGTGTACTTATTCACCAATAAGCACATACATACTTGCTTTAGTGTCTCCACACAAATGATCATGAGATCAATCTTTCTCATCCAATGAGCAAGCAACGTATGTACTAATCTATCCAGATTCACTAATCTCCTTTTTAGTAATCCATCGATTGGGAATATTTTAGTTTTTAAGCTATCTAAGAATTTAGATCTTATTAGCATGATTTTATCATGATTCTAAAAGCATTGCTTAAAACTATGGGTTTATCATATATTATTGATGAGTGAGTTTTATACTCATAATTGAGTGCGTTTGAACTTAATCTTTTGGATATTTTTAAGTGTTTGTGTCTGTTCATGCATATTTTATGTTGTTCTGTAGGATTTGGGACAAAAGTTACTTGGATCGACGTTCGGGGTGGCTAGATTCGCATTTTCGGCTTGCCATGTACACAGCAGTCACTTCAGAGCCAATTTGAGTATTTCTCCAGACCTTATTTCGAAAAACTCAAAGAATGAAAGTTGTATATCTACTTCTCCTCTTTCCGGAACATCTTGAATCATCAAAATTGGAGTTCAGACGAAAAAGTTATGGCCGTTTTCCCAAAAGACGTCGGAGCAGAAAATATCCAAAAAATGTTCCAGCGCCGGGGCGCCCATTCGTAGTTCATTTCCAGAGCCGGGGCGCTAGGGGGCAGAATCCCAGCGCCGTGCCCAGCGCCGGGGCGCTGGGGAAGGGGTTGGTCAAGCTTGGACGCGTTTTGGGGTGGATTTTGACACCTTTTTGACTCCAAATTGGATTGGGTTTGTTCCTAAGCTAAAAATTAGATTTGTAACCTATAAATACATGATGTAAGGCATAAAATAAGGGGGGATTACATAGATTAGACTAGATTAAACACTATATTAGATTAGAATCTAAACCCTAGTTCTTAATTAGCCATTGGAGATTGAAGCAAATTGAAGAACACTGAAGATCAAGAGCAAGAGCAAGAGGGGAGCATCAGATTTGCTGACAACAGATTCTGTTTTCTTCTCTTATCATATTTTTATCTTTTAATGTTTATTCAATTGTGGATTCTTGGTTTTAATTCATTAATTATGAACTAACTCTTTTATTAAGATTTCAATTGAACTTTTTATGATTTTGAATCGATTATTTAATTTATTCTAATTATTTATGTTGAAGTGAATTGTTCATCTTGCTTTGTGCTTATTAATTAATTATCTGGCCAATAATTACTGTGTTACTCTAGAAGGAATCGAGAGAGAAATTCTAGAGTTAGAACTAAGCAGGGTGACATGTGACTTAGTTGTTTGCACATTGAATAATTAGGTTTGTGAATAGAATGAGAATATCTATTTACCGCATGTAACATAAAAGGAATTGGGTTTGTAACGAGTTTAATTCAATTATTTTGCATAGAGATATAACAAAATTAATCTGGATTAAATAGAAGGCAATTGATCACTCGAGAGAGGGCTTTTGGCATTTGAGAATTTCTGTTAACAATTCAGTAGATATAATAATTGGGATAGTTGAATAATTGATTTATAATTCATAATTGGGGATATTAGAGTCTTAATTCTTATTTATCTGAATTCCATCAATTCTTAATTATTTATTTGCTTTCTTTTAGAATAATCTTTTTATTTTGTTTAATTTAGTTTTCTTAAATCTAGAAATCATAATTATTGGCTATTTAAATAAAATTGATTTGGTTAAGAATTAGTACTTGGTGATTTTTATTAAATAATTTCTCATGGGAACGATACTCTACTTTCACTTTATTACTTGTTGACCGTGTATATTTGTACGTATTCATTGATTGCGAAATCAATCAACAAGTTTTTGGCGCTGTTGCCGGGGAATTAGTTTAATTTTTTTACCAATATTAATTTCAATCAAATTAGTCTTAATTTAAATATTTTTATTTTTATTTTTATTTTTCATTCTCTTCCTATATTTCTCTCTTTTTAGATACCATGGATGACTTTGCGTATCAATGGCCATACACGAACATGACTCAACCAAGGGGAGCGGAGATTGACAGACTCGAGAAACTTTCTGCATTGTCAGCACAGATGGAGACACTTTCGAGGATGTTTGAAGCTTTTAAAGCTCAACGTCGTCAAAGTGTGGCGGCTACTTGTGATTATTGTGCTAGAAATCATATGAGTCATCAATGCTCCATCAGTTTCGAGCCGGTACAGTATAGTGGTGATTACCCCAACAGTTATGTCTATCCCAACAACTATCATCAGGATTGGGGGTATCACCCGGATTTTTCATGGAGTAATAATCAAGATCAATTTTATGCTCCAAGTCCAACATACCCACCGGATTTCTCGTGTCCACCTGCACTACAATAGGAAGAACATTCAAATTGGGAGGAAGCCTTGGAAAAATTCATTAGAGCTTCTGACAAAAGGAACGAGGAACAAGACAAAAAAATGAATCAAATAGAACTGAATTTGCAAAGCCAAAGTTCGTTGATCAAGAATCTGGAAAATCAATTGGGATAGATAGCACATGCGTTGAACAACAGTCCTCAATACACTTGGCTCTATGACATGAATTTCGAGACTGATGCTGAGCCCGAACCAAATCTGCAACCGGATGTGCCTAATGATATAGATGTTGAAAGAGAAGAAAGACTTGTGGACCAAGAAAAGGAGATCGACGAAGATCTAACTTTGAGTACCAATGAAGATGATCCAATTTTGATAGTGTCCCATGTACCTTCTCCACCAAAGTTCAAGAATCCGGGCAGTTTTGCAAAACCATGCCCAATTGGCAGTCATGTCGTAGGCAAAGCTCTTTGTGACATAAGAGCTAGTACAACTGTGGAGTAATGGTGGGTTGAAAAGGAGATGATAGAGGAAGAGCCCATGGTGTTTGCTAAGCTTCCATGCCATAATTTGATCACAAACACAATGGGGAAAGCACCTAGTGGTTTGCCGTACTTAATGGGGATCCTATCTAAAAAGATCATGTTAGGTGACTTAAACTCAATGGCCATTACAATTGGGAACCTCCCAAAAGTTACATTATTTCCGATGGATGGAGGGTTCCTCAATTTTCGAAGGAGAATTGGATAGAGAATTGAAGAAGTCAGGCTGAGACTATAAAACAAGCGCTTATTGGGAGGCAACCTAAGTTTAATTTTTATTTTTAGTTTTTATTAAGTTTTATATTAGTAGTTTTGAATTTGTATTTATTTAGGATTTAATAAAAGTGTTTTTATCATGTTTTACAGGTTATTCAAGTCAAATTCAAGTGTGGTGTCCAATTTGTTCCACGTGCCTAGCATATTCTCCAAACTTAGAGGACAAGGAGGAAGATTGTTATATTTTCAGGGAAGTCCTCTGCTTTAATTTTTTCTATTTTAGTCATTGAGGACAATGTCTAGTTTAAGTTTGGGAGCATTTTAGTGTCGTATTGCATATAGTTAATTATTTGCATTGTAGTTTCGTTTTTTTTTTGTGTTAGCACTGTCTTTTTTAGGTTGCATATAATACATGGTAGTTATTGGAATATTCATATATGTGTTGCATTAGTATGTGTTAATGTAGTATAATTGCATTTTTTTTACATGAATCTGTGTGATAGGTTGGTGTGGTCTTAGCTCGGCCTATGATAATATTGGTATTAATTGTTAACTTGAACAGTGTTGATAATTGATGATGAGTTTTAATTTTGATAATGATGATAATCTGAGCCTGTCTGAAACTTATGTAACTGGTTAGCACTTAAAGTTTAACTGTTTTAATCTACTTGGTTCAAGGGTTTCATAATTTGTTTCTGAGGGAAAATCTTGGTTAACATTTAAGGAAATTAGTGAACTGGCGGTAAAGGTTGGAATGACGTAAAAGCTTGAGTTTGGGGGAATCTATAGGATATATATATTACAAAAAGGAAAAGAAAAAGAAAAAAAATGAAGAAAAAAAAAGAAGAAAAAAAAGAAAAGAGATGATGAAAAAGAAAAAAAGAGAGAATAAACACCGTGGCATGCTTATCTAGTTTTGTGGCCTTTGTTACTTGAGTAAGTAAGCCCGAGGGGATTGTCTTTACACCTAGCGCCCTAAGGTCTTAATGGCATGGGAGTCGTTGGTCGAAAGCTCGTTAAGGTAGCACTGAAAAGCCTAAGGGAATAAGACATTGCACAGCCATAAGAAAAATAAAAAAAATGAAAAAAACACGAGAAAGAGCAAAAATGCCCTCGTGGTTGAATAAAAGTATACATAAATCTTGTATTTACCCTTATACTTGGTAATTGCTGAGTTTTAACCGGAGTTGTCATGTTCACAAAAGTAATTGAATTGGAACTGAAATTTTTCTTTTAAGAAGTTTGTTATGTGATTATCTTGAACTGTGGTTGGTTAGAATGGTTAACAAGCACACACACATAACATGGGTGATGACATGTTTAGATTGACTAACTGGTTAGAGTTATGGACTTTGATTTGATCAGATATATTGTTTGAGTATCATAGATATCTTTGAGGCCTGTTGCTATACATCATATTGATTTATTACTGGGTTCGTAGGTATATTAGGAAGTAGATCATGCACATGCATTCATGTAGTTAATTTACGTTATTTATTTTTAGTTCTTTTGTGTTTTTGCTTGAGGACAAGCAAAGGTTTAAGTTTGGGGGTATTTGATGAATGAGTTTTATACTCATAATTGAGTGCGTTTGAACTTAATCTTTTGGATGTTTTTAAGTGTTTGTATCTGTTCATGCATGTTTTATGTTGTTCTGTAGGATTTGGGATAAAAGTTACTTGGATCGACGTTCGGGGTGGCTAGATTCTCGTTTTCGGCTTGCCATTTACATAGCAGTCACTTCAGAGCCAATTTGAGTATTTCTCCAGACCTTATTTCGAAAAACTCAAAGAATGAAAGTTGTAGATCTACTTCTCCTCTTTCTGGAACATCTTGAATTATCAAAATTGGAGTTCAGACAAAAAGGTTATAGCCGTTTTTCCAAAGGACGTTGGAGCAGAAAATTTCCAGAAAATGTTCCAGCGTCGGGGCGCCCATTCGTAGTTCATTTCCAGAGCCGGGGCGCTAGGGGGCAGAATCCCAGTGCCGTGCCCAGAGCCGGGGCGCTGGGGAAGGGGTTGGTCAAGCTTGGACGCGTTTTGGGGCGAATTTTGACACCTTTTTGACTCCAAATTGGATTGGATTTGTTCCTAAGCTAAAAATTAGACTTGTAACCTATAAATATATGATGTAAGACATAAAATAAGGGGGGATTACATAGATTAGACTAGATTAAATACTCTATTAGATTAAAATCTAAACCCTAGTTCTTAATTAGCCATTGGAGATTGAAGCAAATTGAAGAACACCGAAGATCAAGAGCAAGAGCAAGAGGGGAGCATCAGATTTGCTGACAACAGATTCTGTTTTTTTCTCTTATCATACTTTTATCTTTTAATGTTTATTCAATTGTGGATTCTTAGTTTTAATTCATTAATTATGAACTAACTCTTTTATTAAGATTTCAATTGAACTTTTTATGGTTTTGAATTGATTATTTGATTTATTCTAATTATTTATCTTGAAGTGAATTATTCATCTTGTTTTGTGATTATTGATTAATTATCTGGCCAATAATTACAGTGTTACTCTAGAAGGAATCGAGAGAGGAATTCTATAGTTAGAACTGGGCAGGGTGACATGTGACTTAGTTATTTGTACAGTGAATAATTAGGTTTGTGAATAGAATGAGAATATCTATTTGCCACATATAACATAAAAGAAATTGGGTTTGTAACGAGTTTAATTCAATTATTTTGCATAGAAATATAACAAAATTAATCTGGGTTAAATAGAAGGCAATTGATCATTCGAGAGAGGGCTTTTGGCATTTGAGAATTTCTGTTAACAATTCAGTAGATATAATAATTGGGATAGTTGAATAATTGATTTATAATTCATAATTGGGGATATTGGAGTCTTAATTCTTATTTATCTGAATTTCATCAATTCTTAGTTGTTTATTTGCTTTCTTTTAGAATAATCTTTTTGTTTTGTTTAATTTAGTTTTCTTAAATCTAGAAATCACAATTATTGGTTGTTTAAATAAAATTGATTTCGTTAAGAATTAGTACTTGGTGATTTTTATTAAATAATTCCTCGTGGGAACGATACTCTACTTTCACTTTATTACTTGTTGACCGTGTATACTTGCACGTATTCATTGATTGCAAAATCAATCAACAATTATTAAAACAGCACCATATAGATAAATTAAAGCCTTTAGTAAATGAATACTTTTATTAATAAACGAATAAGATTGTTATAAAGTATATGCTTTATCATCAATATGATTGACTTGTGTGCATACTACTTTCAATCTCCCATTTGAACTAAAGTCAATCATCATGATATCTCATATCCTTATTCTTTAAGTGACTATCATCCTGCTGTTGGATAAGCTTCAGTAAATGGATATATAATGTTGTTCTTGAGAGTCCACTATCTCTATAGTGATTTCTCATCTTTCAATGATTCCTCTAATCAAGTGAAAGTGTCGCAACACATATTTAGATCCAAGATGAGACTTAGGAACTATTCCTAGCTCTGTAATGAACTTTTCATCCAAACAATCAACTTGAAGCTTCATTTATAGCTATATACTTTATCTTTATCACTAAACCATCAACTCTTTGATGTTTAGAACCTTTCCAATTAACATCACCACCGTTCAAGGTAACACTTTACCCTAAAGTGAATTTACTGTCGTCTTGGTCAGTCTGAAAAAAAAATATGAGTCTGCTAAGCCCTCTAGTTTTAATTCAGAACCACCATAAATATTGTGACACCCTCAGAATAGGTCCATACAACCCATTCTGAGTCGCCAACCACATGATACATAATTCAAATATAAATTTCATATATACAACTATTAATTGTCGTGTAAAATACGACAAAACATACGATGTGAGTTTTAATACAAATATTATCTTGTAGACAATATCCAAACGCAAATAAAATTTTTATTACAATTATTGTCACACTATTTTATAAAATAGTGAGGATTACTAAAATAATCATCTTGGACCATTACTCTACTCCCCGAGTAGTCCCAGCTACATTTTTGCCTCTTGAGAAGAACAATAGAACCAAAAGGAAAAGGGTGAGCTCAACTAGCCCAGTAAAGAATATTATGATTATGATAATGCAGAACAAATTATCATTAGTCCTCAATAGGAAAAAATATGATAGAATACAATAGACAACAAGTTTTAGATCAACAACTGCAGCGAAAATAACAATCCATTAGAAAAGTCAAGTAGAGCATGATGTCTACTATCTTCTATGATTTAAAAGTCCATCATCAATATTTAATCCCTGTAACAACAATCAATAAATGTGAAAGTCCCGAACCCGGGTCCCAAATTACCGCGGATTCGGTACAATCATTCTATCAATATTACAATCATTCTATAACTATTATGGAAGATATAAAAATAAATTGCTTATACAATACATTTACACACTAATCCCAAGGTCGAGTAACCTTCACATAAACACAATTCATTATCCTATCTGACATACAACATTATTATCATACTATACTATTACAATTTAGCTGCACATATAATTTCAAGCTGGACTTGGTTTGGTCATTTCCTGTATCCGAAGTATTCGTCTAAATCTGCAATGTTAATCATGATATAGCAAGGGTGAGCAATAAGTTTGTCAAGCAAGTTTAAGTTCAATAATTTAAAGATATATCATGATAGAAAGAATTGAACAATAAGCTAGCTAAAGTTCTACAATATAATTGTGAACTAGCATGAACAAATTTTACATAGCTGAACGAACATTGAACATGAACATAGCAATTATATCTGGACCGAATGGTAATGAAGGTGATCAGCCTTTCATACCAGATGAATACATGCATTATGCACAGAGTGCGAATAAATAATTCATAGACATGGCAATCAGTAATGATTAACCACAAGTATATCTGAATGAAACAACTTGAGGTCGAGTTAAGAAAAACTTGTCTGAACCGTTGATTACCGTTACACAATTTAATAAGCTTTGTCTGAACCTAATATCTACATAATATCGATATACAAATTAGAATAATATCATCACAATATTTAAAATAACCTAAACATAGTATCATATAATCCTATCAGTCTATAACACACATAAGACCTAACCTCAAGTCAAACTTTGATAGTCTGAGTCAAGTTCGGTGTAATTCTAACATCCCGACGGTCTAGTCGAATAATACTCTAGTCTAAAATCGCTAAGACTCGGTCTAAACTAGTTCACAAATATTTTAAATAATTTATTATCAGTAAAAATATTTTTCATAAGCCCGTAAAATTTTCAAGTAATTATTACCATTTAACATAATTTTTCAATCCTTAATATCGTATTTAAATGAATTAAATACCACACTATTCTATTATCATTAATATTTATTTAATACTAAATATTAATGGAAATCATCACATAATATTATAATATTACAAGTATTTTTAATACCTTAGAATCATATTTATATGATTTTTAAACACTTATATCCATTATCCGATAATTGCTATTAATATTAAAATATTAATATTTTCATGACAAAATATCAAAAGTTATGTTTTATAACTTAAAATATTTTTGTAACACTTAAATCATTTTTATATAATTTTTAAATCATTAATTCTATTTTTCCATAATTTATTTAATATATGCATTAAATAAATTAATTACCATTAATAATAAATTAATAATAAAATTCATCACATAATATTAAAAGTTACTAAAAATAACTTAAAATATTTTCTAACACCATAATATATTTTTAAATGATTTTTCATGTATTAAAATTATTTTTAAATAATTTATTTAATATTATAATTAAATAAATTAAATACCATTTATATTCCAAAAATATTAAATATTGATGAAATATACTCTAAATAATTAAAAACTAATTTTTAGGCTTTAAAATAATTTTTCATAATTTATTATATATTTTTAATAATTAAAAACTATTTATTTCAATTTATTTAATAAAAATAATTATTTTCCTAAGAAACTGTCGCTAAAGGGACTTTAGGCGACGAATCCGTCGCTGATTGTGTTCTTTAAATGTTCTTGGCCAAACCCAGAATTCTTGTCAGTGTTGAAGGTACCTAGTTTGACTGGTTTTAAATCAGTATTCTTGTTGATTTTTGGGTTTGCTAAGACATTGATCTTGTAGTATTTATGTAATACTACAAGTATATGTCATCATCTAAGTCATTAAGCATCACAGTTGCAAGATCCAAGCTTGCAAAGTTGCTGTCAGAGGCTTGCTGGGATTTCTGGGTTTCCCAGAAACCCAGTCAGTTACGAGTGACCACTTTGTGGCTCACAAATCTTATGGTTCTGGTCATTTGTTTTATGTTCTATTGGTTCAATCCTATAGTACATATGTAAGAGAACACATAAATATCATTATTTCAGTCTAACAACACAACAGGAGAGAGATCAAGGTCGGTCAAAGTGGTGTCAGAAAACAAATTCTTGAAGGATTTGGGTTTTCCAGGTCGTTCTTCAGGCAGATCGGTCAACTAAGTTTGACCATGATTACCTACTATTCTGTTCAGGATCTGGGTGATCTGCCTTTAACATGTAGTTCACATGACAGGCTACAAACATAACGCAACAACTTGGCCTAAACATTAACATACAACAAGATCAGAAGCTTAGAACATGCTTGTCAGACTTTCTGGAAAATCTGGGCTGCCCAGATTTCAGTTGGTCATGGTCAGTCAACGACCTTTGACTGCATATAACTTTTAATCTACACTTGATATGGACTCGATTCAAGTTCTAGATCAAAGTTCTTACAACATACTACAAGTACAAACTCTTAAAACACATAAACAATTAACAAGAAAGGATCTATGAGCCCTAACATTCGGCTGTCAGGCCATATTTTTAACTTTTTCCAGATTTCTTAAAATGCTACTTTCAAGTTCTTTGATGTTATGGATCTGGGATTTAACAACCCAGATCACTAAAAGACACCTTCTAACACAACTTTAAACAATAGATCATAACATCTAACACCAGATCATGAGATTTTTATAAAGCTAGGGTTTATACCTTTATGCTTTGATTTCTTGATTCTGACTTTTTGATTCTGTTCTTAGCTTGCTATGAACTGATCCTAGCTTTGCATAACACCTCTTCTCACTCTTGAACCCGAAAATATAGAGAGAGAGTGGCTTGGTGAAAATAAGAAGTAAAGTAAGTAACTTTACTTACTTTTTAAGTTTGATAAATGATTCACTGTATCTTATCATTGCAAGGTGACACCAAATCTGATCTTTAAGGATAATAAGCACATGGGATAAGGTTTGGCTTGATGACTCACAAGATTACACAATCTTTTGCTTAAGGGTTAAGAAAAGGGCATTTTAGTCTTTTTCTTTTTAATTTATTGGCATACTAGTAATTTGTCCAAACCCTTAGGGTTTAGGGTTTAACCCTAAAATATTTGAAATTTAATTTCTAGGATTTTCATATTTTGGTTTTCGAAATAGAAAATTAATATTTCAAAATTATAATTAAGATTTTCTAATTATATTAAAATTTACTAATCATTATTCAAGCTTGCTAATTAGGATTTAATATTTTCTAATTAAAATTACTAATTTAGCAATTAGGTTTCATAATTATGTATTAGGGTTTATAACCCAAGAATTAGGATTTCTAAATTATTAAAAATTTAATTAATCCTTAGGGTTATCCCTAATTATGTTTGTAATTAAAATACATAAACCTTATACCTAGCATTTACATTCCCAAATTAGGATTTTAATATCCGAATTAGGGTTTTAAATTCTCAGAACTGAAATTAGGGTTTCCAGAATTGATTTTTAGGGTTTCTTATCAGACGTTAGGGTTTTTTAACTGAACGTTGATGTTCTAAATATATACTTAGGGGTTGGACACTGATATAGTTATTTGGTCAACCCTTGATCCTTAGCCACATACTTTACTCATATACAACTATATACACAGAACATATACACTTATATACTTAATCCTAAATAATTCACCACAAAGATTTTAAAATCCAAAAAAATTTCTTTTCAGAAATGTCAAATCCATACATTTATTTTCTGTCTAGATTTATTATTTAACCTTAATTCAATATTTTAAGATTTAAATAATTTTCTAAATTCTTGGGTCGTCACGATAAATATTTCACATCAACGAATTATCCATGCACTACGGGCCAATGATATTCGTTAGTATCATCAGTGGTCATGATCATGCCAAACAACTGTTCATCTATGCACTACGGGCCAAAGAGGACTTTCACCAGATCATTTGTCTGTAACATTACAGGTCATGATTATACCAATACACAATTCTTGGTCATAATCATACCAATTAACAGTCCATCTATGCACTACAGGCCAAAGATGACTTTCACCACAATATAAGCATGATGATGATGACAATGATATAAGGAATCAATCAAGTGAGATCAAGAATAAATATTAGAGATTTATAATTCAATTTATCCAGAGTTCAAGAATGTCCAAATTGTCAACATGATAATTAATTGTGGAGTAAAATTCAAGAATAATTTTCATGTATCAAAAATAATTTGGACAGAAAAGAAACCAATTTTATCGTGAAAAGTATCCCGTGAATAGTACCCCGAGTGAATAGTACTCCGTGTGTGACGCCCACAAATCTAGGTTCTCTAACCTCGGATTCAGTGCTCACGATCTATCATCATCATAAGCATTCTATAAACTATTGCGGAATAATAAACATACATTGTTCAGTATAATAAAGTTTCATAACATAATCCCAAGGTCTTTGTCAACCTTAACTTAAACACACCATTCATAGTACAAAAGGTTTACATAAATAACTCCACTAGATAATAATAATTAACATTCATTCTAAACTATTCTTGGATCTTGCCCTTGCTTTTGTTTTTCGTATTCGATCCTTCAAGCTTAACTGAAATAAATGTTATGATATAGCAAGGGTAAACAACTAATTTGCTTAGCAAGTTTATATACAAGGGAGATACATTATGATTAGAAAGAAGTTTCGCTTTCAATGTTTAAAACAGTATAAAGTTGTGAAGGAACATGAATTAATCATCAACAGTTGAATATTCGAATAATTGAATAACATGTACTGAGTGGTTTGAAATAACCATGAACATTTGCCAAGGTTCTCAGTCATTTAAACTGGACCTCTAATTAATAAGTTTTTTTGTATTCAAGGGGATCAGCCTTTCATACCCCATGATTTATGCACAAACACTTAATAATCCAGCATCGATATCATGCCTTAATCAAATTCGTCCTTTTCTCAGTCAAGAGTTCTTATCATATCAATTTAATAAGAACAATTTTTTAAAACACATTTAATTTAATAAATTTAAACATGCTTGATCTAGCTGATACAATTAGCATAGATCTATCTCATAAACAGTTCATGAATGAAAGAACTTTAATTTAATTCGTAGTTCAATAATCAATATAGATGTGAATAATCATCAATAATTATTCACTAACATGCTTTGAAAATAATAACTCGAGTTTGAGTTAGGGAACTTGCCTGTTTGTTGAGCTACGACTAATTAGCTTTAATTATAACTCTTTGAATGACCTAGTATTGACAATGTTGGTCTATTAATTAGTACTGCTTATAATCGTACGTCTATACGCGTACTTATACTATTATTTAGCAAATAATTCAATCACAATATACATGTAATATAATGTACCATCATTAACCTTATAGGTTCTTTAATAAACCTTATGTTAATGATTAAATAATTTTATAAGGTTTTTCTTAAGTAATAAACACATACTAGACCCTTAAACAATTTATTATAATTGTTTAATTAATAAGTCATTTAAATTATCTCCATGCATTAACTCTATCTTTCTTTAATTACCATTTAATATTAGTCAAATAGTAATTAATTATTTACCTTTAGTTATTATTAAATAAATAATAACTAGTTACATCTGCTTATTATTTAATGTTAATTAAATATTGAATAATTAACATTATTTGTCTTTAATTATTATTTAATATTAATTAGTAATAATTAATTAATCATTTATCATTGAATAATAAATAATTGATTTATTAGTCCTTAATTATTCATTACTATTAATAAATGAACAATTAATTAACCTTTCTCCATATTTAATATTAATTAATTTATTATTTATCCTTTAATAATAAATAATTAATTTACTTCATAAATCTTTAATTATTCTTTCTTATTAACTTAAGAATAATTAATTATCATTTATTCTTATTTATTATTTAATTAATTAATTTTTTATCCTTGAATAATAAATAATTAATTTACTTCATAAGTCTTTAATTATTTTTTTTATTAACTTAAGAATAATTAATTATCATTTATTCTTATTTATTATTTAATATTAACTAAATAATAAATAATTACTTTATAAATTTTATTTCAATGTAAGTATGTAATTACATTATTATATAATCTAACTTAAGCATTCTTTAATTATTATTTAATATTAACTAATGGTTTAACCCTATTTATTATTTAATCTTAATTAAATAATCAATAATTACTTTATTAATACTAACTCTACTTAATTATCACCCAATACTACTTAGATAATAATTAAATAGTTGATTACATTCAAATTTCATGTAATTAGTTTAATAATCCATTAATTGCATTAAAAGTTATAAATTAGTAAGTTTAAAATGATTTTAAGCCACTAATTACTTAATAATTAGCTAACTGCCCAGAGAAATTTTGGATTAAATATCTTAATATTCTTCAAAATTTTAGAAAAATTTGGGTCCAAGAACCACTGCCAGAACCGGCCAGAAAGTGTCTGAACTGCCCGCTGGAAAATTCCGGTCGGTCTGATTACCGCTGAACCGGCAGTACCTTTTTTAGATTTTTTTTGATTTTTTTCCAGATTTGGGATCCTTCACTAAAACTTGAATAAAATGAAATCTACAACTCTGATTTGGGTCCAATTGGACTCCTTGGATTTTCATCTTCTCGAAATACGATTTTCATTAATCAAACATCAAATTTGGATCTGTTTTGGTCCCGGAAATTGGTTCCGAAGTGACTACTCATGCACATGAGTTATTTAGTTGAGGTGTTTTAGTAATAAATTCATAACTTGCTCATTTTTTAATATTTTTACATACTTCCAAAGGGGTTTTGCTCTTAACTTATAGTTCTAGCATACCAAGAAACAAAATCACAAAAACCATTTGTAGATTTCAAAATGAAAAGCAATGATCATCCCTTGAAATTAGGGTTTTTCCCAAAACTACTTTTGCTTCCTTTTTCCCCAAAATTTCCCAACATAAACTATATAGATGAGCAAGATAAATATATTATACACAAGATTTATCATTCATATGAGACTCTAGCCTATTATAACTTGTCCTTCTATGAATCTCTCACAAGATCACAAGATCTCTTCTTTCCAAAGTAAGTTAGGAACTTGGGATACATGAACAATATACTCCTCTTCCTCTCTAGAATCTGAACCTCTCCTTTCTCTCTTGCTTTCTTTGTGTTTTGATGGGTTGGGAGAAAATAGAAGAAGAAGAAGAAGAATGGTGGAGAATAAAATGAAGAATGAAAAGTTGGTGAAAAAAAATGGGGTGCTAATATCCCCTATGTTTCTTTTGTAGCCTTATCTCTTCTTAATCATGCATAATCATGCCATTAAGGTTGGTAATTAGATTATCCACCAATGAGAGCATGACACACTTGTCGTTGTGTGTAAGAGTTTCTACTTATGGAACTTGATTAGCTTAATATTGTTGCCTTAAAAAGGCTAATGTGGCCAGCTATATATATGCCCACTAATTCCTCCATTTAGCTTTTATTTTAATGCATAAATTAGATAAATCAAATGTCTAAAATACCCTTAATCAAGGTGGCTAAGTTTGGACTTGTATTTTATTTTTTTTGGACTTCTCCTTTAATTGTTTTGGGCCATGTAATAAACATAGTCTAACAATTTTAATATATGTTACCCTAATTGTTTATTTAGGGTTTCCATTTCCAATCTTATAGAATTTAATTACTTATACATGTGATTTTAGCTCATAACCTAATTAGGTTTACTAGAAATATGTTTAAAATTATTAGTCATTTGAAATAACAAAATTACCCACTTAAGTTAGTATACATATTAAATACTAACTTTTTCTTATTACCATAGCCCTTAGGTTATTTAGTTGTCACACCTAATGTATAATTAGGTTATGAAGCTTTCATTTTTAATGAAATCTATAAACGTATATATCTATAACTATAGTATATATGTTTATTGAGTCATGCCCCACTTCACATATGTTATCACATATTAAATCATTATATAGCACAAAGTTATAAATATCAATAATGTACATACGTAAAGTGACTTAAAATTCCTGGTTATTACACCGTGAATGGTACTCAAGTGAATAGTATCCCGTTAATAGTATCCCAAATAAAAATATTAAAATTTAATAAGAAAGTTCAGACCAATATTCCAATGAAACGATACTAGACGAAGCGCAAAACTTAAGGATATTCTACTAATTTCAGGAATTATAGAACTAATACTTACCATAATAAGTTTAGATTTAGGAATATGAAAAAAAATAATATACGAAACTGCAAATAGATTTTCACCCGTCATGCGGTAATCCGCGTAGACAGATCTTTTCCACAAATAAAGAATGAGTACGAAGGGTTATTCACCATGCATGTGGTAATTCGCGTAGAAAAGTTATTCCCACAGATTAAAGAATGAATATGAAGGGTTATTCACCATGCATGCGGTAATCCGCGTAGATAGGTTATACCCACATATTATTAAAGAATAAATACGAAGGATTATTCACCATGCATGCGGTAATCCGCTTAGACAGGTTACTCTCGTAGATTAATAAAGAATGAATACAAAAAATAATATCCCTTACCTTAGTAAGAGATTGGAAACTGCAATAGTGAAGTAGCAAAATACTCTTCTTCTTTCTCTCTATAGCTTCTCTCTCTAGAGTTTTAGTGAATTGGTGAAGAACTAATGATCTTAGCTCTCTATTTATAGAAAAACATAGTTTCGATATTCGCACGTTAGGGGCTCAAATTATTACAGTTTAGTACCTCATTAATTGTACCTTAGTCCAGGTGACATCATGATGATGACATCATGATGTCATGATGTCATGCTTACATCATGCTTGCATCATCTCTTCTCTGATTGGTTGATTGAAGTTCACATGGATTGGTTAACTTATTACACTTTAGTACCCCTAAAGTTTTCCAAGTTTGCATTATTCCCCTTTAACTTTTGTAATTCACTTATCTTCAATAAACACATTTTTAATATTTCAACAATTATCCATCATTAATATTATAACTCACAATATTGACAGCCAGATCATTCCCAGGAAAGAAGGGGCTTTCTGATAAGGATTTCTCCTTATTGGCAAGCAATTAAATAACCTAACCCCTTTCCTCGACATAATTTTCTAGACATTGTCAATAATACAAATAATAATATGAATAACTGTGTCGTCTTAATTATTGATTTAATAATATAAAATATTGTGCAGATGATACTATGACAATAATTGAATCAATAATATGAGATACTATGCAGTAACAACTGTAGCAATTATTGAATGAAACTGAGTGACTTCTTATGTAAGCATCAATAAGCATAGATACTGTGCAATATCATGTGCTACTGTGCAACAACGCGTATTACTATTCTTTTATCACCGGTATTTCAACAGTTAACGGTAAAAGTTTTGCCGTTATTTTTATAAAAAGGTTATTTTTGTTGCTTTATATATCCGATAGTCATTCCGCTATGGAGTCCATCAATGATTGTGCCGTAGTATGGATATTCTCCGACAAAAAGCATATTCTCCAACCAAATGAATATTTTATGACAACTTGCTTACTTTGTAAAATTTACACAAATCACCCATAACTATAGTATTATATCAAATCAACACCTTATTATTCAAAATAATAATTAGAGAAAATTAAATCTTTATTCATAAAAAGTTAGGGTCTTACAAATATGATCATATCCTTAGTGCCGGTTAAGTACTTTAAGATATTTTTTACTGTTTCACAGTGATTTTCTCCAGAATATGATCGATCAACATCAGGTCTCATACATTTCATTGAATACATTATTGTTACTCATGCGATCTCTCTTTTCAGGAGTCTATGGGGACTATTAAGATAGATACACTCCATGACTCATCAACCTAAGACATCTCTTGGAGTTTGCCATGCTAAACGGCTTTAGCATCAAATGAATATACGTTTCTTGGGTTAAGCCGAGCATCCTTTTAACTCTATCTATATAGATTTGTATCCCCAATTAAGATACTCTTTTCAAATCATTCATGGAGGAATGTTTAGACAACTTTATCTTTAGTGATTGTAGTATTGGTATGTCATTCTTTATCCGTAGTATATCAATATATAATACTAGGAATGTCACGACGCTCCCACTGACCCTTTTGTACACACTAGGTTCATTCTTGTTTTTGATAAAATCAAACTCTTTTGATTATGTCATCAAAATGAATATTCCATTTTTGAGAAGCTTGCTTCAATCTATTTCTCTAAGTGTCTGCAACTCTTACATCATCGTATGTAACTGGATTATCATCTTTATGATGCGTACCTCATCATTATCATCCATGATGAATCCATACCTCCCAAGTATCTTTGGTACTATTCCAGATTTACAATTCAGTAATGGTACAATAGGACTATCTACATGTTCCTTTTATTTAACTTATAGTATTTTGTGGTTCAGAACTCTTAAAGATTATATTATCCTCCCACTAGTCCCTTCAATGATAAACACCTTTATCTTAGAAGATAGCGTGTTTCGAAACCAACACCTTTTGCTAAGTAAGATTATAGAATATATACCCTAAACTTACTTTAGGATGTCCCACAAATCTATACTTTGTCAAATCTTATCCCAAATTATTTTGAAACCTTTTCACATAAGCTGGACAACCTCTTATCCTAACATACTTAAGATTAGGAATCCTCCTTGTCCATAACTCTTATAGAGTCTTGGGATAGGATTTTAAGGTTACCTTTTCATAGATATGTAGCCATTTATAGGGTATTACTTCAGAAGGATACTAGAATGTCGGTAAAAATTATTATGGACCGCACCATGTCCAATAAGGTACGATTTTTTCTTTCAGATAAATCAATCAATTATTGCGTATTAGGAGGCTTCTATTATGAGAAAACCATTTAAGATGATCTAGAAACTTATTGCACAAGTATTTATTCCTTGATCTGATCAAAGAATCTTAATAATTTGCTAATTTATTTCACTTCTGAATTCTTTGAACCTTTCAAATGATTCATACTTGTATTTCAACAAATATAAACATTCAACTCTTTGAATGATCATCTCCTTTTCTTATACTAGTTTGTTCAATTTACAAAATAATTTTTCATGTAAGCCAAGTACACAAAGTTCATTAAGTAATATTCTAGTTCTATATAAAATATCATTATTATAAATAGAACAACAATTGCTCTTACATATAATACAAAAAATTTTGTTGTCCAATAAGAAAATAGAAATAATGTTTTAACGAGAACTGAAATATAATAACAACTTATTTACTTAATAGACTTTCCCTTAGGAAATACTAAATAATAAGTTCATATGGCTAATACAGCAACCTTTGCTTCATTTTCCACACATATGATTACTTATCCCATGTTTAACTTTCTACTTCTTCTTGGTCCTTTCATAAATCTATATTTATGATAACCAAAGCCGGTATCCAATACCCAAGTAGAATCTTGATTTAAAGAAAAATTTATTTCAATCATGAACAAAACTATATTTGTAATTGAAGCCTCACTAAAATTCTTTGGTTAGCCTCTGCAAGATGCTTCTCGCAGTTTTTTTTTCCAGTGTCCAAGCTTATTTCTATGGAAACAAACTCATTTGCTATCCGTATCAGTTTTGTTCTTATTATCCTTTGCTTTTGTCTTTTCTATTTACCTTCTTTGTATCGTTCTTTTTTTCAGAAGATCTTTTGGCCCCTACCAGTAAGACTTGGTCTTTCTTGGTTGGAAAGTGACTCTCAGCCTTTTCAACATGTTAAGAAAATCAGCTAAGCTGATATGTAATTTGTTCATATGAAAAATTCACAACAATTGTGAGAAGGAGTCCGAGAGTGAATGCAAGATTAAATCTTGACTCAACTCTCCATCCATGACATAACATGTTGTCCTAATTATTCAATCAAATTGATCATATTTAAGACATTTATTTGTACTGTAGTGCCTTTGGTCATTCTAGATCGAAAGAGCTCCTTCGATATCTGATATCTATCAGTCCTACTTTCCTCACCATTAATAGTTTCATGCTGACGCTGAAGCTCGTACTCATGGATACGAGCATGATGCATTGAGCCAACTATGCATCATCTTGCCACTTTCTAAAAGTAAAAATCTCTTCCTCAGAGGCAATATCTGTAACCATTGCATGGATAGACATATGAAGGACATAAGATAGCTTTTCAGTCGTGAGAACTATTCTCAAATTTCTTAACCAATCCGTTTAATTCAGTCCGGTTAATTAACATCTGAGGACATTCAGCATCAACAGCAACCCAATCTGGGAGATAACCCTAAGAAACGACTGCTACATCTGCACCAAAGTCGGATATAACCCTGGTGGGGGCCAAATCATCATTTTGACACCTCAACACCACATCAACGTCATCTCAACACAATTTAAATCACACTGCGTACTAAGATATCCCAAAAGAACTAAAGCTCAAATCCCGAGTGACAACTACACAAGACAGTACAACGGATAAACTTTGAAGACTTGGAGATCTAGTCATGGACCCATCTTCCTAGCTTCGTACAACTTTTAATCCCATGTTATTGTGTAGCTCTCGACAATAACATTCTGGAAAGGTACAACACCCTTTTATCGGATGCCTGGATTGAAAGTTTTGAAGGTTTGAGCAGACAACGCATAGCCCAAGTGCACGTACTTCAAGACGATAGGACCCGCATGGCCCAGGGCAGCCCGAGCATTCACAAGTAGACCCGCGATTGCCACGGGTTGAACCGCGACCGCCGCAGGTTGACCCGCGACCATCTGGTCTTTAAATATGAGCTTTTGGCAGCTCATTTGAAAAAAAGAAGAAACAAGAGAAAACTTTGTCCATTTCAGCCTGTAACCACTGTTAGAGTGCTCTAAACTAAGTAATTCTTCTTTCTAAACACTTGTAAGCTCGTGTTTTGTAACATATTGAAGTTTAACCGATGGAAACCGAGTTTTCAAGCCTCAAAAGCTATCTAAAGTCTTCTTGGCAGCCCACTATAAGATTTTTAAGCTTTCTACACTTATATATATATATATATATATATATATATATATATATATATATACAGAGCCGTTCTAAAGCGGACCATAGAACGTACCAAGGCCAAAAAACACGCGGATTGGGTTTAACCCGAAAAAACACGCGGGTTAAACCCTACCCGCGTGTTTTTTTGCCTTGGTCCGTTCTTTGGTCCGCCTATTTGGTCCGCTTTAGAACGGCTCCGTATATATATGCCACGAAGATTAAATATATATATATATATAGGTATATATATATATACGGAGCCGTTCTAAAGCGGACCAAATAAGCGGACCAAAGAACGGACCAAGGCAAAAAACACAAGCGGGTCGGGTTGAACCCGCAAAAACACGTGGGTTCAACCCGACCCACGTGTTTTTTTGCCTTGGTCCGTTCTTTGTTCCGCTTATTTGGTCCGTTGGAGATTCTCCCCGTATATATATATATATATATATATATATATATATATATATTTATAACTTTTACATAAATATCTACTTTCATAATGTAAATATTTAATCTTTCAGCCTGCGGGCTAGATTTACCTAAATCTGGCTATTTCTAACTTTGATCGGTTCAAAAGTGACTAAACTGGAACCGTTGGAGCTAGAATGGATTAGATTTATTCAAAATCTAGATTTTTTCTAGCTTTTGTATATATTACTCTTTCATGTGAGCCTAGGAATCATGTGATCACAGATTCAACCTCTGAATCTAGATTTGGTTCCCACGATGGACATTTCTCAGCTGCAGCCAACTTGTAAATTATTTACGGTGTCTAGATATCCTTAGATGGCTCTCATGCCCACAAGGAGTTCGACACTGCTATGTATCTTATTTTTTTGAAAATGCCTCGCATCTTGAAAATAAAAGCAATCAAGCCGAACACATAATAAAATGAAAGTATCAAAGGCCTCAATTACTATTGAGCATAAGGGTTTGAAAAACCTGTTTTCCAAAACTTCACTGCTATATCTTGTTAAAGTTGAACTTTTATACAAAAGTCAAACCCTTTGTATATAGGTGCAAACGAGGTATAACACTACTTCCAGATAATTGCACATAGTGTTAGGTTTGTAATATTCATGAACGCAATCAAATTGCACAAAATAAGCGAAAACGTGTAAAAATCAGAGTTTTAAAATTTTACAAACTATATACCCGGATCACCCTTTGTGCACAATTATTAATTAGACGAAAATATGAAGAACAAGAATCATACCCTTGAAGATTCGAGCTTCCTCAAGTACAAGTTCACCTCCAATCCTTTTCGTGTTTAACTTGAATCCACCGGGTTTGGTTCCTTCCTTTGATCAGCGTTAGCCACCCAAGTGTTTGGCCTCTAGAGGTGATCCACCAAGAAAGAATAACTATTCAAGAAGAAGGGTGGTTGGCTAAACCCTAATTTTCTATCTCTATAGAAAAAGAACGTATTCTCTAACTATTGGAATCACGTCTGTTATGAAAAAGTCAACAACAACTCTCACCCATAATAAGACTCCTCTTATTTATAAATATGGGCAACTCTCCTTAACAATTAAGGAATTGGGTTTTTATTTTAATTAATTAAATTTCTTTAATTAATTATGCTCCTAATCTTATTAGGAATAATTAATTAAAATCTTTTAATTAATTTAACCTCCTAATCTTATTAGGATTATATGAGAGTACTTTTATTAATTAATTCCCAAACTCCTTTAGGAATTAAATAATAATAGTAATAATAATAATAATAATAATAAGACTCCTCTTATTAATTTATATTTAATATTTCTAAAATATTAAATAATAAATATTAAGTTATTTAATTTATTCTATCACCATAGATTAAATTAAATATACTTAACTTATTATTACGATTATGTCATTAACTTCTTAAATAATTATTCTTCTTTTTATGGCGTGACCCTTTAGGTTCTCCATATTAAACCAATTGTGAATAAATTAATTAGAACAATTCTAATCTTATTTAAATAAATAAATTAAAAAATTAATTTATTTAAATAAATAATATTTATTCTACAATAGGGATAAGCCTTCCTAGCGATCAACGACTTTCCAGATAATATAGATTTCAACATTAATCATAAAAGAACCTTTGAATAAATATTTACCGTACAATTCAATCCTTCCACCGTATAATGTCCCAATTAAATATAAGACATGAAATTACTGTCAAGTCTTATTTTATTTAATTATATGTATTTCGACTCTTAAATGCACAACTCCAAATAATACAAATTAGAAACTCCTTTCTAATTTTATTTTGCCTTGGCCAAGGACTACTGAGTTATCATTTATCGAATCACATAGGACATTTCTCTTCTTTTACTAGAAACGGTAGATTCTTTATTGATCATACATTATCTCCATGTACAACTTATTATACCCAAGCATACCCTTTGATATACCCTAAGGGTCTTAAGGAATAAGTCAAAGTATAAATCATCATACACAAGATATTATGATGATTTCAAGTCCAAGGATTACTTGTACTACTATCACTACAGGAATTCCTATTGACAGGCAAGTAAAACTCCATTAGGTATTCCTTAGCGAGCCACGTTCAGTGAACTTATTCTCTAATAAGCACCTACATACTTGCTTTAGTGTCTCCACATAAATGATCATGAGATCAATCATCCTCATCCAATGAGCAAGCAACGTATGTACTAATCTATCCGGATTCACTAATCCCCAATTTAGTAATCTAACGATTAGGAACTATTTTAGTTTTAAGCTTTCTAAGAATTTTGATCTCATTAGAATGATCATCATCATTATTCTAAAAGTATTACTTAAAACTATGAGTTTATCACATTTTATAAAACAACATCATGTAAATAATTAAAAGCCTTTAATTAATTAATACTTTTTATTAATAAATGAATAAGATTGTTACAAAGTATATGCTTTATCATCAAACATGATTGGCTTCTGGGCATACTACTTTCAATCTCCCACTTGTACAAAAGTCAATCACCATGGTATCTCATACCCTTCTTCTCTAAGTGACGATTATTCTGCTATTGGATAAGCTTTAATTAATGGATATGTAATATTTTTCTTGAGAGTTCACTATCTTTATAGTAATTTTCCATCTTTCAATGATTCTTATAACCAAGTGAAAGTGCCACAACATATGTTTAGATCCAAGATGAGACTTAGGAACTATTCCTAGTTCTGTAATGAACTTTTCATCCAAACAATCAACTTGCAGCTTAATTTATAGTTATATACTTTGTCTTTATCACTAAACTAGTAACTCTTTGCTATTTGGAACCTTTCCAATTCACTGCACCACCGTTCAAGGTAACACTTTACCTTACAGTGGATTTTCTGTCGTCTTGGTCTGTCTAAAAAAAAATTTGAGTCTGTTAAGCCCTCTAGTTTTCTGTTAAGCCCTCTAGTTTTAATTTAGACCCACCATGAATATGATCACATCCTTAGTGTTGGTTAAGTACTTTAAGATATTTTTTACAGACTCATAGTGAACTTCTCCAGAATATGACTGATCAACATCAAGTCTCGTACATTTCATTGCATACATGATAGTTACTCATGCGATCTCTCTTTTGGGAGTCTATACGGACTATTAAGAGAGATATACTCCATGGCTCATCAACATGAAACATCCCATGGAGTTTGCCATGCTAAATGACTTTAGCATCAAATGAATATACGTTTCTCGGGTTAAGTCGAGCATCCTCTTAAATCTATCTATATAGATTTGTATCCCCAATTAAGATACTCTTCCTAAATCATTCATGGAGGAATGCTTAGACAACTTTATCTTTACTGATTGTAGCATTAGTATGTCATTCCTTATCCGTAGTATATCAACATATAATACCAGGAATGTCACGGTGCTTCCATTGACCCTTTTGTAAACACTAGGTTCATTCTTATTTTTGATAAAATCAAACCTTTTTGATTGTCTAATCAAAACAAATGTTCCATTTTGAGAAACTTGCTTCAATCCATTTCTCTGAGTGTCTACAACTCTTACCTCATCGCATTTAACTAGATCATCATCTTCTATGATGTGTACCTCATTATCATCATCTATGATGAATCCATACCTCCTAGGTATCTTCGGTACTATTCCAAATTTACGATTCGGTTGTGGTACAATAGGTCTATCTAAAGGTTCCTTTTATTTGACTTATAGTATTTTGTGGATCTTGAACTCTTCAAGATCTATTATCCTCCCACTAGCCCCTTCAATGATAAACATCTTTATCTTAGAAAGCAGTGTGTTTCGCAATAAACACCTTTTGCTAAGTAGGATTATAGAATATATATATCCTAAACTTACTTTAGGATGTCCCAAAAATCTGTACTTGTCAAATCTTGTCCCAAGCTTATCCTTTGAAACCTTTTCACATAAGCTGGACAACCCCTTATCTTAACATACTTAAGATTAGGAATCCTCCCTATCCATAACTTTTATGAAGTCTTGGGGCCGAATTTTGAGGTTACCTTTTTCGTAGATATACTGCCATTTCTAGGACATTATCCCAGAAGGATACTGGTATGTCGATAAAATTATTATGGACCGTACCATGTCCAATAAGGTACGATTTTTCCTTTCAGATACATCAATCAATTATTGCGTATTAGGAGGCGTCCATTATGAGAAAACCATTTGAGATGATTTAGAAACTTATTGCACAAGTATTTATTCCTTGATCTAATCAAATAATCTTAATACTTTGTCAATTTATTTCACTTCTGAATTTTTTGAACCTTTTAAATAATTCACACTTGTATTTCAGCAAATACACACATTCAACTCTTTGAATGATCATCTTCTTTTCTTATACTAGTTTGTTCAATTTGTAAAATTATTTTCACGTAAGTCAAGTATACAAAATCTATTAAGTAATATTTCAGTTCTATACAAAATATTATTATTATAAATAGAACAACAATTGTTCTTAAATATAATACCAAAGATTTCATTGTTCAACAACAAAAATAGAAATAATATTTCTAACAAGAACTGGAATGCAATAACAACTTATTGACTTAATAGATTTGCCCGTAGGCATTGCTAAACTATAAGTTTCTATGGCTAATGTGGCAACCTTTGCTTCATTTTTTACACATAGGATTACTTATATTTGTTTAGCTTTCTACTTCTGCTTGGTCATTTCATAAATCTATATTTATGATAACCAAAGTCGGTATCCAATACCCAAGTAAAAACTTGACTTAAAGAAAAATTTATTTTAAATTATGAACAAAATTGTATTTGTAACCGAAATTTCACTAAGCTTCTTCTGGTTATCCTGTGCAAGATGCTTCTTGCAGTTTCTTTCTAGTGTCCAGGCTTATTGCAATGGAAGCAAACTCATTTGCTATCCGTATCAGTTTTGTTCTTATTATCCTTTATTTTTGCCTTTTTATTTACCTTCTTTGAATTGATCTTCTTTTCAGAAGATCCTTTGGCCCCTACTAGTAAGACATGATATTTCTTGGTTGAAAAGTGACTCTCAACATTTTTTAACATGTTAAGCAAATCAGCAAGGCTGATATCTAGCTTGTTCATATTAAAAATTGACAACACTTGTGAAAGGAGTCCGGAGTGGCTACAAGGTCAAATCTTGGCTCAACTCTCCATCCATGATAAAATTCGTTGTCCTTATTGTTCAATCAAATTGATCATGTTTAGGACATGTGTCTGTACTATAGTGTCATCGGTCATTCTAGATCGGAAGAGCTCCTTAGATATCTGATATCTATCAGTCCTACTTTCCTCACTATCAACTACTTGATGTGTAGGAATATAGTAGGAACATCCATAGTTTATGCTGATGCTGAAGCACGTTACTCATGGATGCGAGAATGATGCATTGAGCCAACTGTGCATCATCTTGTCACTTTCTAAAAGTAGCAATCTCTTCCTCAGAGGCATTGTCTGTAACCATTGCAGGGATAGGCGTATTAAAGACATAAGATAGCTTTTCAGCCATGAGAACTATTCTCATATTCCTTAACCAATCTGTTTAATTCGGTCCGATTAATTTAGCATCTAATATGCTACGCAGTGATAGTAATTTTAGACATTGTAAAATTCTGTAAATGAATTTGTAATTAACAACATTTTAGCATAAATTCTTTTATTAATTACCAAAATAATTTAGGTCTTGTTTTAAATTGGTATCTCCGATTATTTTCTTCAAACTATATTACCCTCACTTATATAGTTCGACAAAATCTAATTAAAGATTTGCTAGTGAGAATAAGGATCCCATTTCAAATGTATATAGCCTTGTGGTGACACAACAAGCTATATATAAATAAATAGGTAGACAACTCTTGTCAATTACATCAATTATGCAACCCCTTGTATTTTACCTCTTAGATCATAATGGTCAAGTGTGTGCACATCTGAACTAAAATGATTTAAGTTAAGTCCAACCTAGCACTCCATATATTCAAAAAAGAAAAATATTGTCCTTGTGGTGACACAACAAAATAATATTGTTCAATTTTCTTTATAAGCATCAAATGTGATAAAATTAACATATCAAAGAATTAAGATAAGCCTTATGGTGACACAACAAACTTATAATAATTAATTAATACTCTATTATTTTTATCATGCTAGAAGGCGACGTTCGATATTCTAAATATCTTTGAACGCTTGGGACTTAATATAAAAGATTTGAGAGGTTTGCATGTAATTAATTTTTGTCCCATCTTGTTTAGCGCGTATGCACACACACACACACACACACACACACACACACACACACACACACACACACACACACACACACACACACACACACACACATATATATATATATATATATATATATATATATATATAATACGCGTCATATTAATGAACATGCGAAGCATGTTTGCATAATATATAATATATATAGTATAAGCATGCACATATAGAATACTATATTCTACCTGGATTGATTATGGACTTTTATTCTAGTTTGGTTCACTAGAGCCACCAAGTGAACCAAAAGGTCAAACCCTAGGGGTGCAAGAATTAATATTTAAATATAACTATTACATTCAAATCCGGGCTCCATTACAAACGGGTCTTCAAGCGCTCCTTGCTCCTTGATCTCCAATTCTTCAAAATTAATTCTAACTATTTCTATTACAAAATTATTTAAAATAAATAGAAACCCTGATCAGCAGTCAAGGAGAAGTACATAGGAGGGAGTTAGAATTTACATTAAGAAAAATTAAAGAAGACGAGTTACGCAGACCCCATTTAATAAAACCCATATATTCATGCATCCAACTAAAATAAAATCCAATCACATTGGTCAATAGTCCATAATCAATCCCATTTATTATCATACACATCACCATATGCATCAATAAATAATATTCATCTCATAAATAATAAACATTCAATATATATATTGATATCATTTAATGGGCAAATTTAGTTAGTATAAAATCTAATTTTGAATCAAAATAAACTCTTTTATTTTAATCCAAATTTAAATCAAAACAAACCTCTTTTATTTTAATTTATCTTATTTTGAATAAAATAAACTATTTTATTTTAATCAAAATCTTTAATCAAAATAAGCTCCTTTATTTTAATTAATTATGGAATCCAATTCTAAGTAAAAAAAATATAAAAATAAAACTCCTTTTTAAAAGAAACACGGATTCTTTTCCTATTCACAAATAAACTCTTTTATTTTGAATAACATGAAATCTTATTCCATATCTAAATAAACTCCTTTATTTAAAAAAACATGGAATCTAATTTTAACTCTAATTAGTTATCATGGAATCTAATTCCAACTCTAATTAGTTAACATGAAATCTTATTTTAAAATTAAAATAAACCTTTTTATTTTAAAATTAAAATAAACTTTTTATTTTAATATTAAAATAAACTTTTATTTTAATTATAAAATATTAAGAATAATATATATATATATATATATATATATATTAACCGTTAATATATATCATATATATAATATCCTGACCCTTTAATTCCTTGATTTCCGTGAATTCAAATAACTTTTACATGAAATCCCTTGAACAAAAATCATGGACGTGATTCATATAATCCTATAGCATCATTACATGCATTTATATATATTACCACACATCCTGACTCTTAGAATCCCTTGATTACTAACAAATATATATAATTTGATTATATGTTATTCTAAGAATCAATCCTGGGCCACGTGATTAATACACAGCGAAAATCTGTTGGTAGTTCACGATTCGCGAAGCTCCTTGTTTATTTTTTTTTTTTAAAAATTTATACAATAAAATTATGCCCAATTAAATTATTCTAAACACATATTAATATACATATCAAAATAAAAATAATTAATAATTTGCATAAAGGTTTGACTCTGATACTACTGTTAGGTTTGTAATATTCATGAACGCAATCAAATTACACAAAATAAGCGAAAACATGTAAAAATTAGAGTTTTAAAATTTTACAAACCATATACCTGGATCACCCTTTATGCACAATTATTAATTAAACGAAAATATGAAGAACAAGAATCATACCCTTGAAGATTCGAGCTTCCTCAGGTACAAGTTCACCTCCAATCCTTTTCGTGTTTAACTTGAATCCACCGGGTTTGGTTCTTTCCTTTGATCAACGTTAGTCACCCAAGTGTTTGACCTCTAGAGGTGATCCACTAAGAAAGAATAACTATTCAACAAGAATGGTGGTTGGCTAAATCCTAATTTTCTATCTCTATAGAAAAAGAACGTACTCTCCAACTATTAGAATCACGTCTGTTATGAAAAAGTAAACAACAACTCTCACCCATAATAAGACTCCTCTTATTTATAAATGTGAGCAACTCTCCTTAATAATTAAAGAATTGAGTTTTTATTTTAATTAATTAAATTCCTTTAATTAATTATGCTCTCAATCTTATTAGGAATAATTAATTAAATTTTTTTAATTAATTTAACCTCCTAATCTTATTAGGATTATATGAGAGTATTTTTATTAATTAATTTCCAAACTCCTTTAGGAGTTAAATAATAATAATAGTAATAATAATAATAATAATAAGACTCATCTTATTAATTTATATTTAATATTTCCAAAATATTAAATAATAAATATTAAGTTGTTTAATTTATTCTATCATCATAGATTAAATTAAATATACTTAACTTATTATTACGATTATGTCATTAACTTCTTAAATAATTATCTTCCTTTTATGGTGTGACCTTTTAAGTTCTCCATATTAAACCAGTTGTGAATAAATCAATTAGAACAATTCTAATCTTATTTAAATAAATAAATTAAAATATTAATTTATTTAAATAAATAATATTTATTCTACAATAGGGATAAGCCTCCCTAGCGATCAACGATTTTCCAGATAATATAGATATTAATGTAAGACCCCAACTTATTAATGAATAAAATCATTTTTCCTCTAATTATTATTGTGAATAATAAGGTGTTAATTTGATATAATATTTTGGTTATGGGTGAAATGTGTAAATTTTACAAAATAAACAAGTGGTTATAAAATATTCATTGTTGTCGGAGAATATTCGTACGACGGCGCAGCCATTTGTGGGCCCCATAACAGAATAACCGTCGATGAAGAAAATGACAAAGTATGAGTTTTTATACATAACGACGTAATTGTTACCGTTAACACTGTAAGATTACCTGGTGGTTAAAATACAGTAATACGCGTGGTTGCACAGTAGCACACGATATTGCACAGTATTGATAAATTATTGATCCTTACGTAAGAAGGTACTACTCAATAATTGTTATAGTAGTTACTGTTCAATATTTTATTTTATTGATTCAATAATTGCTGCGTTGATATTTTGTATTATTGTTGTTTCAATAATTGTTACTGCACAATATTTCCCATTATTAGATTAATAATTCATATTATTTGAATAATATTATTAGATAGCATTATTGGCAATGTCTAGAAAGTTCTGTCAAGGAGAGGTTTGGTCACCTAATTGCGCGCCAGTAAGGAGAAATCCTTATTGGAAAACCCCCTCTTTCCTGGGAACGGCCTGGTTGTCATAATTGTGATTCTGTAATATTATTTGTGAATAATTAATTATTGATTTATATGATAAGAAAATATTTATTTTATGTGGATATAATTGATGGATATATTTATTTTATGTGAAGGAATTGATGTTGAGGTGTTTTTGTCAGAATGGAGGTATTAAAAATTAAATCACTGTTCTTGAGATATATTGCGTGAGTTATAATTTTTAATCTGACCGTTGAATCGTTGTGATTTTTGAATATGTTATACATATATAAGTTGAGTATATGTCCACAAATTTTGAACCGTTAAAAATGAACGTATAATTTGTTATGAATTTTAAGAGGTGAATGATTCTGAAATTAGGTTTATAAATGATTTTGGTAAAAAATTCTAGAATTGAGTGGACCCCACTTGTGGTTGGTGAAAAAATGTGCTTAATTTTATTTCAAATGTGGTGGGTGGCAATAGTAGCAGGTAAAACCATCAGGTTGCAGGTCAAGTCTGCTTCAGCGTGCTAACACTTTCCTATAAATAGAGGGGTAAGTTAGAATTAAAAATTACACCAGAATTCATAAGTTTTCTCTCTTTCTCTCTCTATATTCTCGAGCGTATTTTGTGAGTATTTTGATACTTTGAGAGTTGCTATTCAGTGCATGTTTCTATCAGTACTATATCCAAAATTCAGTCAGAAGTACGGTTATTCTGAGGTAATGGATGTTATTTTTTTCGTAAATAATGTTACTTCTTTCAATATCATTATGCCGAAATATTGGTTTGAACTTTTTATCAAATTTGAAACTTTTTGTGTCGGGTTTACTATTCATATGTTACTATTCATGAGTTACTATTCACGAAGTTACTATTCATGGGTTACTATTCACGAGTTACTATTCATGACAAAATTAGTTTCTTTTTCTAACCAAATTATAGTTGATTTATGAATATTACTCTTGAGATTAAATCTAGATGTTTTGATTATATTGGTTTTACTATTATATATAACATTTTTATAACTCTAATGATGATATTTCTCTTTGACTTGAGTGTAAAGATGGGTAGATTTTTTGGTATGATCATGACTATGAGTTCCCTTTGGCCAGTAGTGCAAAGTTGAATTGTTGACAGATATGATCATAACCATTGAATTTATAATTGAATATCTTTAACTTAAGTGCAAAGTTGGAATGATCAACATGGTTATAATTATTGTTTATATAAATTCTGAAATGATTATATATTTCTTTGAGATATTAATATATTTGGCATGTAGTGCAAATATGAACTGTTGAGGAATATCTTTGGCCTGTAGTGCAAAGATGAATTGTTGATGAATATCTTTGGCCCGTAGTGTAAAGATGACCTGTTGTTGAATATCTTTGGCCTGTAGTGCAAAGATAGTCTGTTGATGAATATCTTTGGTCGTAGTGCAAAGATGAAATTGTTAGTATGATTATAAACAGGAACTGTGATTTGGTATAACTATGATCTTTGATGTTTCAGGTAAAGACATGTGATGAAATTTATCTTCGTCCTGGATGCAAAGAGGAATTTAGAATTACAATTATGATTATGAGTTCTTCATATAATTGTGGAAAGGAACTGTTGATTAATGTTACAGGGATAAAACATTGTTGGTGGACTTTTAATGTGGAGAAGATAATAGACTTTATGGTCTATTTGACTCTTCTAATGGATTGCTCGTTCCGCTGTAACTATGGTTGAAAAATTTTATCATCTACCATATGTTCTAAATCTCTGATTTATTACTGATGAAGGCTATTGATAATTTATTTATCTTTAGTCATGATATTCTTTACTGAGCTAGTTGTGCTCACCCCTTTGTTTCACAATTCCTTTCAGGTAATAAAAGTGTAGCTGGGTCGAGCAGGGGATAACAGGAGAATAGAACGGTGGTCTATAGCTGTTGAGGTTCTCCCTAAATAGTATGAAAATAATTTTATTGAGACTTTAGATAAGTGTGTCGTATTATATACGTCATTTGATAGTTAATTTTGGTGAACCGAATAGGGTGAGGTGAACTCAACTTTGGAAGGGTGTTTTACCACTATCATACAAGATGTCTAATGACATACAATCTCGTGTCATCATAAGACAAGATTGTGCCCATCCACTTGCTGAGTATATCTACGAACACTACCTATATAATCTTGGTGTTTGTTTGGAGTATAATTCTCAATTAGAGACAGTGGAGATAATGATATGTCAAGAGAAGACTCACCATTAGGGAAGAATATGATAGTAATCTTCTCGTTTTTCTTTGGGGTCTATTGGGTCAACCAAGGATAATTCTGTGGACATATGATATCTATCATAACCTAGACGCATGGCCTCCCATGTACGAAGGTTTCCTTGAGCACTTCCCCAAGATTTTAATTTCTAAAACAGTTATTGACTATACCTTTATGTAATGTATCAATGTGAGGTGCTGTCCATAGTTGGGACATGAGTCACAGTTTGTATTAAAACTCACAGCATATGTGTTGTTGTATTTTGCACGATAATTGTTGTAATAAAGTTGTAGTTATTTTCTGTACCATGTATTTGGAGACTCAGAATAGGTTGGGTGGAATGGACCTATTTTGGGGTCGTCACATTTAACATTAATCATAAAAAAACCTTTGAGTAAATAGTTACCGTACAATTCAATCCTTCCACCATACAATGTTCCAATTAAATATAAGACATGAAATTACTGTCAAGTCTTATTTTATTTAATTATATGTATTTTGACTCTTAAATGCACAATTCCAAATAATGCAAATTAGAAACTCCTTTCTAATTTCATTCTGCCTTGGCCAAGGACTACTGGGTTATCATTTATCGAATCACATAGGACATTTCTCTTCTTTTACTAGAAGCGGTAGATTCTTTATTGATCATACATTATCTCCATGTACAACTTATTATACCCAAGCATACCCTTTGATATACCTTAAGGGTCTTAAGGAATAAGTCAAAGTATAACTCATCATACACAAGATACTATGATGATCTCAAGTCCAAGGATCACTTGTACTACTATCACTACAGGAATTCCTATTGACAGGCAAGTAAAACTCCATTAGGTATTCCTTAGCGAGCCACGTTCAGTGAACTTATTCTCTAATAAGCACCTACATACTTGTTTTAGTGTCTCCATACAAATGATCATGAGATCAATCATCCTCATCCAATAAGCAAGCAACGTATCTACCAATCTATCCAGATTCACTAATTCCCAATTTAGTAATCATTACTAAAAAACAGTAAATAGACAACGCGGATAAAACGTTGTGGTTTCAGTCAGAAAAACGTCGTGGTTAAGGGTGTCGTCTATTTAACACCCTTACACAACGTTTTTAAAACGTTGTAGTTAAGCACAATACACAACGTTTTTTAGGAAAAAAAATATTGTAGATTTGTTTTTCAAAAATTAGCAGATGCTTAAAAACGTTGTAGAAGGTATGATTCCACAACATTTTTTGGATAAAAATGTTGTTGTTTAGTATATCCACTACAAGAAAAAGCTTTATCAACGATCGCCTATTAGCGACCGCATACAGTCACAGATACCCATCAGCGACCGCATGCTGTCGCTAAAAGGCGTCGCACAAAATCTGGTCGCTGAGATGCACATCAGCAACCACTATTAGCGACCGATATATCTGCGACCGCTATGCGCGACCGGAATAACAAATCCGATCGCTAAGCTTAGTCAGCATGGTCCAGGGCCAAAGCTGACGTGTTCCACGTGTCAGCGACCGGATGCGGTCGCTGTCGTCCATAAATAGTATCCGTCACTATTACCCTACCAGCAACCGCATGCGGTCGCTGATATGGAAAAATAAAAAAATAGAATCTTGCTATTTTGCAGAAATCCCAAAAATCTGTACCTGTTTTGTACCTGTTTTATCCCAACACGCATACCCAACAACAACATACACAACAATATAAACATCCATCGTCCACCAACACATACACCAAACTAGTATATAAACCATTCAAAACCAATATGATTTTGAATAAATATAATAACATTTCAAAACTTGTTTAAGTAACATACAAACGTCCTAAGAATGAATATACAAGTACAAACTTAAGCATCACCGCCTCCTTGATCACCCTGTATTTAACAAAATAATAAAACAGGTTAAAAATATATACTAATTGTGTTAATATTGGTATATTACGACAATATACAACAAATTGATTTTATACCTTGTCGCCATCCCCGTGTTGTGATGCTGCTGCTGCCGCTACTGTTTCAGCTAACTCCTCAGCACTCAGAGCCCCCAAATGTCTGCCCAATATCTTCATAAGATCCCGATCTTGACATATAGCTCTCACATAGTCAGCCAGAGTATGAACAGCTGGATGGCTCGATGACTGTGTAGACTGGGTAGATGAGCAGCCTGAGCCACTGAAGGATGGGCGTCGTCGTTGTCCTTGACCTTTAATGTAGTTCTTCTTTACAACAGACGCCCTCTCCCACAACTCATATGTTCTGTAGAAGGACGTGGAGTGCCTTCAGGATAGCGCTCATTCAATAAATGCTTATAAGTGTCCTGTCATCATGTTAACAATTAAATAGTTAAAAATAAATTAATTCTGTAAGCATTAATTAAAGATCAAGTTGTTAAAATTTATTACCGCTATCTGGATAGCCTCATGCAGACCATAACGGGTGGCCACGTACACATCCAGCCAATGGATAGGCTGACCTTGAGACTGAGACTCCTATACAAAAATAACACAATATTACTAAGTAAAAATGGGATATATTTTCTACAATTCATGATTGAAAACATATTAAAACTTATAAATACGTACCCTGGCAGTGATATGCTGCAACTGTGAAATACTGCCACCCTTGTATGTTCCTTTAGCCTTGCATGCGGTTTGACAATCTTACCATTAGGAGATTCATAAAGTTCTAATCCAGGACGCTTACAAATATCTTTCATGTCCAAACGTGCCTTATCGTTATCTTTTGTCTTCCCCGTAACATTCATCACAATGTTAAACACATTGTCAAACACATTCTTCTCAATATGCATCACATCTAGATTATGACGAATCAAATTTGTAGACAAATAAGGCAGTTCCCAAAATATGCTTCTCCGAACCCAGTTATGAGATTCACCAAACCCATTGATTATGTTTGTGGCATCAACCTTACCAAATGGGATAACCAAAAATCTCATCACACGATCTCGCATCTCCGTTCCCGACAATCGCGGTGCAGGCATATCATTATCTACTTTCCCTTTCCTGAAGTGTTCTCTATTTCTTCGAAACGGGTGATCTACCGGTAAGAACCGACGATGACAGTCAAACCAACAAGGCTTTCGACCTTTTGATAGATTAAACGACTTTGTATGCTCCATACAATACGGACAAGCCAACTTCTCATGTGTACTCCATCCAGCTAACATACCATAAGCTGGGAAGTCACTTATAGTCCACATAACCGCTGCCCTAAGGTTGAAATTTGTTTTCGTTGCAACATCCCAAGTCTGTACTCCATCTTCCCACAATACCTTCAACTCGTCTATAAGAGGTCTTAAGTAAACATCTAAGTTCTTTCCAGGACTCTTAGGACCAGGAACCACGAGTGAAAGAAACAAGTATGGCTGTTTCATACACATCCAAGGAGGCAAGTTGTACGGAGTAACAATCACAGGCCAACATGAGTACGGAACAGCTGAGTGGCCAAACGGATTGAAACCATCGGTGGACAATCCAAGCCTCACATTTCTAGGTTCCAATGCAAATCCAGGATGTGTTAAGTTGAAATCTTTCCAAGCCTTCCCATCTGCGGGATGATTTAGTTCTCCATCTTTAGCTGGAGATTTCGCATGACAACTCATATGTTCTGCTGTTCTTGAAGACATGTACAATCTTTTTAGCCGATGTGTTATTGGAAAATACCTTAGAATCTTAAACGATATACTTGATTTTTTTGTAGTCACACCCTCTTTATTAGGCCTAAACCGATCATGACTGCAAAACGTGCACCTTGTCATCTGTTCATTTTCCTTATAAAACAACATACAATCGTTGGGACATGCATCGATCTTTTGGTATCCAAGACCCAACTTCTTCACCATTTTCTTACAAAAGTAATAGTTACCAGGTAATTTCTCACCGTAAGGCAAACAATTTTAATCTAGAGATTTACTACAAAAGAGTTTTGCAGGTATCCGCAACATGTGAGGATCAAACTTGCAAACTTTGAAACCCAATCATTTTTCGTGGGAGTAATTATTCATGTTTTGATTCACATTATGATGTCAATGTCAAGTTCTCAGTCTACAAATGATTTTTTCACAATGACCAATATAATTGGTTAAACTACAAACATAAACATGGGATTCACGAGTCTATATCATGTGCATGACTTCCTATAATAACCAAACTGTTACTACCTCTATTGCACAAAAAGAATCCCAAAATATAAATTTTATACTAACTACAATCTAATACATTCATCCTATTACCCAAATCAAGTTACCCAAAATATAAATTTTATACTAACTCCATCCTATCACTAATCAAGTTACCCAAACTGACATAAATTAACAAAATCAAATTACCCAAAGTACTGCGTATTACCCAAATAAATTTTACTCTAATCAAAACTTATAAACCAAACATAATCATATTACCCAAATCGACTTCAAATACTAATAAAATCATAATCATATTACCCAAAATATGATTTAAGCTTGCTAGCCATATTCATTCATTCAACTCTTTGCAATAAATTAACTCTTAAAACACAAATTCGTAGCAAACATACTAATTTGGAGGAGAACGAACAAAAATAACAAACAACCAAAAAAATTAAAGAAGAACTTAAAAAGTAGCTCTTACCTCTACAATTACTCTCTAATTTGAAGAAGAATGAACGAAAACTGCTTCTCCTTCTTCTCTTCTCCCCCCTTTTTCCCTCTTCTCTCTATTTCGGTGACCTCCCTCTTTTTTTTCCCTTCCGTGCTCTGTGTCGAGCGAACTGGTTACTGAATTCATTTAGTTTGATCAGCGACCGCTATCTGCGACCGCATGCGGTCGCTGAATTTTAATGACATGGACTTATCAGCAACCGCATGCGGTCGCTGTTTTGAAGTGGTCGCAATAAAACTACGCACCAACTTTTCCTGCCAAATTTTGGGGGGAAAATTTGTTCTAGCGATCGGGCTGCGACTGCAGTCGGTCGCTGATATATATTAACGACTAGAATATAGGTTGGTCGCTGATATCGGTCACTATTAAGAATATCAGCGACCGAATATGCGGTCGCTGATATAATTGGTCGCTGATAGACCTTTTTCTTGTAGTGATCAGACATCGTTTTTTAAATGTTATAGATAAAGAAAAAAAAAAGAATGTCACCTATATTACCAATGCACCTGTAATATGCTAATGCCATGATATATAGCCAAAATGTATCAACCATTCCAAAATATATCCCAATAATACCATTCGTTTACAGTTTCAAATTACTACATCCACAAAATATATACCAAAATGTCCATATATACATCTCAAATTCACTTTTCAATCCACAAAATAAACCACAATAAACCAAACTATTCATAAAATTAAGCTACCACTACTACAAAACAGATAACGAAAAAAATTGTACAGATGGGGTAATATTCTAAAAGGGTTTACAGCAATTAATATGTTCCCTGTGTAAGTCTGAGGCACAACATCTGCAATTAATAACCATTACCTATTATTAATTGAAAATCTTTGTCGACTGATTTGCATAGCAGTAGATGGTGATGCAGAAATTTGACCACTTTAAACAGAAGGGAACTGTAGATTATGCTGTGGCAGATCACCCCCACTAGCTGTTAGTTGAACAGATGGGCTAGCTACAGTTATAGAGGTTGGCTCAAGTTCACCTTGTACTGGAGCAGCAAGAGCAGATACATGACCTGCGGAGAGTGAATTGGAATGAGTTGAAAACACGAAGAACTATTGACGAGCATGAGTAGATGACAGAACCCTTGACCCATCCCTCCGACCAACATGTTGGGCCCTTCCCATTGCAATTTTCATAAGAAAAATTAGAATGAAAAATATCTGCAAGGTCTATATCCTCTGAATACAGAAAGAATAAATTTCACTCAAGCTGAACCATCTAGCTTAGGTATCAATGAAATATAAATTTATCAAGTGTCCAAAATAAAATAACTTGGAAACTCATAAAATATCAAATAATACATAAATATATCTCACAGTTCCATGACACCTGTAACGCCCGAGAAAATCGAATTTTTATTACAATTAAATTTTTATTTGATTATGTGAATTAAATGAATTTAATTGAATTCTTTGTGAAGTAAACTATGTGAAGGTCGTTCTATGACCTAGAATGTGATAACGTGGTTAGTATTCTGGCTACGTGGTAGAAATAGTTGTTTGGAATTTCCAAGACGATAATAATTGTTTTCTGAGAAGTTTCCGTAAAAATACTATTCATCCGTTTCTGTCCGAGGAATTATTTTGAAATTTTGAGAAACGCGTAATGATAGAATATCGTGATGAGATGGAATATCTGATAATATTTCATTTATGACAAAAACGAAGTTTTCGCCTGCGGACTTAAAACCTAAGGGTTGAGTATATTGATTTCCGAGAAGGAAATAATATGCGTAGAAGGAATGGCGTTAGGTTGAGTTCGAGTGTTATGCAATTAGTATCTATGTATAATACTATGTGTAAATACGAGGTACGATACGATTATTGTACGTATGGTATACGAAAGGAATACGTGAATCATACGTGTAGAATACGATATGTATTATAGAATTAAGTTATGACTTAATGATTAATTCATTTGAGTTGGGTTATAAGTTAATCCAACTAATTGAAGGACTAAGCCCAATGAGTTAGGTGGGTTAAGTCAAAGTCAAGGCCCAATGTTTATTTAATTAAGCCCAATTCACAAAACCGAACCCTGGGTCGAACCGGTGGGTCACCCAATGGGTAAAACCCATGGGACAACCCATGGGATGTCATAAAGAGGAGGTGGGTCGGCCACTTGGGGTGGACTTCAAGTATAAGACTTGGTCACCAAGTGTTTTACTTGGTGACCACACTTGAATAGTAAGGAGGTGGGGCTATATTGACCATTAAGCCCTCCATTTTCATTTCCTATAAATAAGAAGCTAGGTAGTTGCATTTTAGAGTTTTCAAAGTTGTCAACCTAGATTATTTGAGAGAGAAAAGAGAGCTACACTTGCAAACATACACTTTGGAAGCTTATACTTCTATTCTTCCAAGAGATTCTTAAGGAACTTGAGGTAATACTCTTTGTTCTTCATTCTCCATCTCTTTTGGATTTTCTTTTATTTTAGAGAATCATGAAGGGGTGGTATACGCCTTGTACGAGGGAGTAAAGATGACTTACCATAGATTCAATCTCTATAAGTCATAAGCTTTCAAAAATAATAAGGTTTAATATAGTTGTTGAACCATGAAAATATTGATTGTGGAAGATCGATTGTTAATAAACGATTGAGCTCCATCAATACGATAGTTATGCATCTTGTTTGGTTAGGGGTTAGATATGAAATCCATGGAGTATTCCATGTGATTTGGCTTAGAGAATGTTAGTAACGAAGTTATGGCGAATTTTACGGAATTAGACGTTAAACGTCGAAAACGTAGAAATTCCGGATTGGTAGTCGAAAGTTGCCGTGAGACTTGAAAATGTTGGTTTTCAATGTCAACATGTGAGATAGGGTGATTAAGAGTCGTGGGTTCGAGAATCGTCGTATTCCGAATTAAAACGAAGAAAACGAGCATTGAACGCTCATTAACGTTTACGAACGTATATAAAATGAACTCAATAGTGAATTATGAGTTAACGGATTCGAAAGTATTGAATTCTTATATGAACGCGTAAAGAATGTAATTCCTGACTTGTAGGAATTCGAATGGGTCAATTCAGATGTAAAACGAACAAATTAGGAAGCCGGGAGTTTCGTCAGAAAACCAAAACTGGTTTGTCAACTGGTGCACAGACTCGGCGCTGCAGCGCCAAAACCAGTACAAAATGGTGGCGCCGCAGCGCCAGACTCGGCCGAGCACTCTGCAAACTCGCGCCCCAGCGCCAATGTTGTGCAAGGGGTGCCGCGCCGCAGCGCCGGCAGTAAGAAAAAGTTGACCACTTTAGACTTCAATTGGTTAGGGATCAATCGGAGTTGAGTTTATATACTCAATGAATGTATAAAGACTAATCCTATACTACCTATACTAAGATATATGGTATAAAACTTAGGAGTCTAATGTAAGTAAACAAGATATGTAAAATGAACGAAGTAATACTTTATCAATGAAGTTGAGTCCGGTTAATAAAACGTCCATAGAGAGATAAACCGAGACGAAGGGTAATAAGTCATGTTGACTCTAATAAAGATATTATGTTAACAAAGACATAGAAGAGAAAGAAGCTTGTAGGAACAATGTAAATAGTTGTTTGATAGCTAATTATGGTGTGCTATGTGAATATATCATGTAGATTCTATAAAGGCTGTGGTCAGTCGAGTAAGTTATTTGAAGACGCTGAAAGGCAAGTTTTCTTAACGCTTGTCTAACTTCTAAGTTAGCCAAGTTTTATGTGATTCATTGAACTGAATTGCAAGCTTTGTTTTAAAAGAAAGGGTCGATGCCAGATTTTAACTCGGCTAGACTATTCGTAAGATAGAGATTGATGATTTTTCATATCATTCTATATAGAAATGTTAACGCTATCCTATGCCAAGTAATTGGTACGGATGTGAAGGTAAGGTTTGTCTATGAACAAACAAAAGTATTTTTCATCGATATTTTGATGGGCACGCGAGTTTGCCAAAAATATTAAACGTAAATACGTTTAATGAATGCAGTGTTGATCAACATAGAGTATTATAGGCTGATCACCTAGAAGTGCTCGTAAGTTATACGGATGAACGGCCTTAGTGCTGTGGACTCCTTTTCAAGTATGAAAACTGAAATTTACTGTTCAGGGTCTATCGACCGGTTCAGAATTCCTAATCTATTCTATACATTGGGAATTGATGTTATATACTGTTATGGTAGTATTGATTCATAATACTTCATAACTATTGTTCAGTTATGTTGGAATTGTTATATAATTCACGAATGTGGTATTCCTGTTATCCTTGATTAAACTTGCTGAGCTGTCATGCTCACTTCTTGCGTGAATTATATAACTGCAGTTAAAGGTGCACGTACTGAGAATGCCAAGAAAGATAAGGGCAAAGCTAAGATGGATGCTTAGGCATTGTGTAATAGTTTAGTAAGTTTGTATGTATTATACCTTATGAACAATGAACGATGTAACCGGTTTATGAACCTGGGAAGGATTATACTTTTAATTTAATAAGAATATAGTAATTACCTTAGGCTAATAACCTTGTAAGGAAGGTAAAGTCCGAGAAATGAAATTCAAGTCTATTGAATTAAGAAGATATTGAGATAACTCAGTATCGAAAGAATTAAAAGATGAAAATTAATCTTAAAGATATTAAATGTGATTTGTGCTTATACTATTGTGTATTATGTACTAATCAACGTGTTATGTGTTTGTAGATGTCAACTGATAGCTTGATGTTTAGAAACGTGGAAATGATAAGTGAGGACTCAGTTAACCAAGTTGAGGTAGTACCAATGTCAGTGATGGAGGTACCGATAGTTGTACTAGAAGACTCAGACATTGAGGAGTACATCTCTGAGGAGGAATACTCTGAGGAGACTATGGGATTAGCATCATACCTTAATGAGATGCTAGATGTGGAGGAGGAAATGGAGGTGACATCGATTAACACGGTGTTACCTACTCTGGAGCCAGCATCTTTGGATGCAACTAGAGCACTGTATCTAGCGGTGTTGGATAGGAATGTGCACCTACGTACTCAGGTAGTGGCACAGATTGAGGAGATAACTGCCCTATATGAGGCGAAAGAATCGGCAGAGGTAGACTTTGAGTCGGAGCACGATGAAAAAGTGCTTATGACTGATAAGGCTCATAGCTATAAGGATGAGGTCCTCGAGCTAAAACAGAAACTGGTTGAGAAAGATCAGAAAATAGCTAGGATGTCATACATCCATGAATGCGCTCATGAGGATTTTAAGCTAAAAATTGCTTGTTATTCTATTGAGTCCGGGCAGACTTGACATACCATAAGTCAAGATATAGTGTCGATTCTGGCAAATCAGAAATATGAAAATGCCGTTCGACAGTGTTAGAAGGTCGCTAGAACTTTTTGTATATAAGTAGTGACGTAAAACCCTCTTTTGTATAATTAAGGGTAGTCTTTTAGCAAATCCCAACTTTTATAGAAGGCAATCGCGGGATAGTATATGATAGCTTTTGGCTAAGGGAACCTGATGTACATAGTTTTGACTATGAAAGCATATTAATATAATGACGTTTTTATTTAACATGCTTGTGTTGTATGAATGGTTGTTATCAATTTAAAATGATAACCGAGTAATTAAATAGATAATAACGAAACTTTATTTATTTAATCAGAATTATGCCGCCAAGAAAGAGACAACGGAACCAAGAGGCCGAGTCTCATAATGAAAATCAAAGGGGTCCTAACAACCCTATGCAAGAGTTCGTTAATTTATTAACGGCTGCATTTAACCAAGTGGGGGGTGGGATTCCTGTAGCTCCTGGGGTAGTAAGAACAACTACCTTTAAGAACTTTAAAAGTGTGGGTCCTCCCGAGTTTCGAGGAACGACGGATCCACTAGAAGCCCAAACATGGATTAGGGAAATTGAAAAGGCGTTTGTGATAACAAACGTAGGTGAGGCGCAAAAGACTTCTTTTACGACTTACATGATGAAGGGAGAAGCCAACTATTGGTGGGAAGCTCACCAGGGTGGGGCTAGGACAGAGGCTGTTGCGTGGAACAGTTTAAGAAGGTTTTCTTCGAGAACTATTTCCCTACTAGCATGCAGGGTAGGATGGAAATTAAGTTCCTAGAACTTAAGCAGGGGGATATGACTGTTCCCCAATATGCTGCCAAATTTAATGAGTTGGCAAGATTTGCTCCACATCAGGTGGATAAGGAGGAAAGGAAGGCGTGCAGATTTGAGCAGGGCTTAAAACCTTGGCTCTATAGTAGAATATCGGTTTTCCAGAGTGCTTCCTATGAGACCATTCTGGAGAAGGCGATAATAGCTGAAGGTGGTGGTGAGGCCTTGTCTTAGTACCACAAAGAGCGGAAGATTAAGAGTAAGATAGAAGGAAGTAATAAGGCTGAAGTTGCCAGCAGAAGCGACAACTTGCCAAAGAGGAAGGGTTTTAATCCCGGGAATACCGGGGTAAAACAGGGAGATCCCAAAAGGAGAACGGAAGCATGTAAGACATGCGAAAAATCTCACATGGGAGTCTGTTTAAAGGGGAAAGCAGTATGCTACAACTGTGGGCAGGAGGGTCATTTGTCACCCAATTGTCCTAACCCTAAGAAAAATCAGGGGTGTTTTGTCTATGGGTTAAATGACCACATGGCAAGAAATTGCCCAAAGAAGGGTTTAGAGGGGAATACGAGTTCTTGTAGTGGTAAATTAGCCATTACTGGACCAATACCATCAGTGGGTAGACCCTCGGCTCGTACGTTTAATATGACTGTTCAAGATGCAGTTGCATCAACAGATGTGGTAGCAGATATCATTCCGGTCAATGAGATAAATGCTTATGTGCTATTTGACTCGGGTGCCACTTATTCTTTTATAGCATGTGAATTTGCTAAACGATTAGGGTTAATCCCTGAGAAGTTACCTATACCTTTAGACGTTAAGGTAGCAAACGAGGAGATAATCCCCATTGAACATATTCATAAGAACTGTGGCGTAGAAATTAGGGGAAATAAGTTATCGGTAGATTTGGTACCGATAAGGCTAAAAGAATTTGATGTAATTCTTGGTATGGATTGGTTGGTGAACCATGAGGTAATTATAGATTGTCATAGGAAAAGTGTAAACCTTCGGCTTTCTAAGAAAACCAAGGTAGTGTTTTTCGGTAGTAATTCACCGAGACGCTCTTGTTGTCTGTCTATGACACAAGCTAGGAAGATGTTAAGAAAAGGGTGTGTAGGTTATCTATGCCATGTGGTGGATACCCAAAGAGTGGGGACATCCTTGGATCAGATACCAGTTGTGCAAGAGTTCGTGGATGTATTTCTGGAGGAATTATCGGGTATTCCACCGGATAGGGAGGTAGAATTTGTAATTGATTTGTTACCAGGAACGACACCAGTTTCAAAGGCACCATATCGAATGGCGCCAGTTAAAATGAAGGAGTTAATGATTCAATTACAAGAACTGTTAGATAGGAAGTACATTCAACCAAGTGTGTCTCCTTGGGGAGCACCGGTGTTGTTTGTAAAGAAGAAGGATGGGTCGTTAAGACTTTATATCGACTATCGAGAGTTGAACAAGTTAACGATTAAGAATAGGTACCCTTTGCCCAGGATCGATGATCTATTTGATTAGTTGAAAGGGGTAAAGTATTTTTCTAAAATAGATTTGCGCACGGGGTATCATCAGTTAAAGGTGAGGAAGGAAGATATACCTAAGACCGCATTCAGAACTCGTTATGGTCACTACGAGTTTCTGGTAATGTCGTTTGGGTTGACTAATGCGCCAGCCGCATTTATAGATATGATGAACAGAGTGTTCAAACAATATTTGGACAAGTTTGTCGTAGTGTTCATTGATGATATTCTAGTCTATTCAAAGATGCTAGAAGATCATACGGAACATTTAAGAATAGTGTTGGAAACACTAAGGAAGGAGAAGTTGTATGCAAAATTCACAAAGTGTGAATTTTGGCTTGAGAGAGTGCAGTTTCTAGGGCATGTTATTGATAAGGATGACATTTCCGTAGATCCGGCCAAAGTAGAAGCAATAAACGAATGGGAGCAACCGAAGACGCCGACTGAGATTCGGTGTTTTCTGGGGTTAGCAGGATACTATAGAAGGTTCATTCCAGATTTTTCTAAATTAGCTATTCCGTTAACCAATCTGACAAGAAAGTCAGTGAAGTATGTGTGGACTGAAAAATGTGAGAACAGTTTTCAGGAATTGAAGAAGAGATTAAGTGAGGCACCGGTATTGTCCTTACCAGACGATACCGGGAATTTTGTAGTGTATAGCGATGCTTCAAATAAAGGATTGGGTTGCGTGCTCATGCAGCATGACAAGGTCATTACGTATGCATCACGCCAATTGAAGGATTATGAGAAGGTTTATCCTACTCATGACCTGGAATTGGCAGCTGTAGTTTTTGCCCTAAAGATATGGAGACATTATCTTTATGGTGAGAAATGTGAGATATACACGGACCATAAAAGTCTGAAGTATATCTTCACACAGAAGGAGTTGAACATGAGACAGAGAAGGTGGTTGGAGTTAATAAAAGATTATGACTGTGATATTTTATATCATCCGGGAAAAGCAAATGTAGTAGCGAATGCGCTAAGTAGAAAGGGTAGAGAGAAATTATCAATGTTAACAACTCAGAATGAGTTGGTAACAGCGATGGCAAAAATGGAACTAGAAGTTAAGTTACCGGGGGAATCAGTAGAATTGTTATTTTCCATGGAAACCCAACCTACCATAGTGGAGCGGGTTAGAAGAGTAGAACTGAGCAATGAGGGGTGCAAGCATATGCTGAATAAGATAGAAAACAAAGAAAAAACTGAGTATAACCTCGATAAGGAGGGATTACTTCGTTTTGAGGGAAGAATTTGGATGCCTAATGATCCCGAATTAAAAGAAGAAATTATGATGGAGGCCCATAGTTCGAGGTACTCGATACATCCCGGTAGTACGAAGATGTATCAAGACCTTCGTCGGAACTTTTGTTGGCCGAATATGAAGAGGGAGATAGCAGAATATGTTAGTAAGTGCTTAACTTGTCAAAAAGTTAAGGCTGAACATCAACGACCGAGCGGGTTGTTACAACCGTTAGAAATTCCAGAGTGGAAGTGGGAGCACATCACGATGGATTTTGTGGTGGGACTTCCAACAACAAGAAAAGGATACAATGCTATTTGGGTGATAGTGGATCGATTAACGAAATCGGCTCATTTTCTACCAATAGGAATTAGGTATAACTTAGATCAGTTAGCTAAGCTGTATGTCAAGGAAATTATTTCCAGACATGGAGTGCCTGTGTCGATTGTGTCAGATCGTGATCCACGATTCACATCGAACTTTTGGAAAAGTTTACAAGAGCAAATGGGAACGCAGTTAAGATTAAGTACGGCGTATCATCCTCAGACGGATGGTCAGAGTGAGTGGACAATTCAAACGCTTGAAGATATGTTAAGATCTTGCATTATGGATTTCACAGGGAGTTGGGACGAATTTCTACCATTAGTAGAATTTCCGTACAACAATAGTTTTCAAGCTAGTATAGGCATGCCGCCTTACGAAGCGTTGTATGGGAGGAAGTGCCGAACTCCATTGTGTTGGGATGAGGTGGGTGAACGTCAGATGTTGGGACCAGAGATGGTTCAGGAGACGGCGGGCATGGTAGAATTAATACGTGCTCGATTAGTTGCGGCTCAAGACCGGCAGAGGAAGTATACAGATCCTCATAGAGAAAATAGAGAATTCGATGTAGGATCTTTTGTTTTTCTGAAAGTATCACCTTGGAAGGGGAAAATACCTTTTGGAAAGAAAGGGAAGTTAAGTCCAAGGTTTGTAGGACCTTTTGAGAATTTAAAAAGGATAGGGGAGGTGGCTTACGTGGTAGCTTTACCTCCAGAGATGGAACACGTTCATAATTTGTTTCATGTGTCAGTGTTGCGTCCTTATAAACCGGACTATAAACACGTGATAGAGTATGAATCTATTCAGTTAAAACAAATTGCTAAAAGCAGTTAAAAAAATTTGTTTTGTTTAAAAAAAAAATTTATAACAGTTAAAAAAAAGTTTATAACAGTTTAAATAAAAAATTGTTAAAAACAGTTTAAATTTTTTTTTGTTAAAAACAGTTAAAAAAATTTATTTTGTTTTAAAATTCTTTTTATAACAGTTTAAAAAAAATATAACAGTCTAAAAAAAAAAAATTTTTTTGTTTTTTTTATAACAGTTAAATTTTTTTTATCACAGTTTAAAAAAAAAATTGTTAAAAACAGCTTAAAAAAAATAGTTAAAAACAGTTTAATTTTTTTTTTGTTAAAACAGTTAAACAAATTTATTTTGTTTTAAAAAAAAATTAACAGTTTAAAAAAAAATTGTTAAAAACCGTTAAACAAATTTATTTTGTTTTTAAAAAAATTTATAACAGTTTAAATTTTTTTTTTATAACGGTCTAAAAAAAATTTGTTAAAAACAGTTTAAAAAAAATTGGTAAAAACAGTTAAAACAATTTATTTTGTTTTTAATTTTTTTTTATAACAGTTAGAAATTTTTTTATAACAGTTTTAGTTTTTTTTTTTGTTAAAAACAGTTTTAAAAAAAAATTATAACAGTTTAAAAAAAAATTTGTTAAAAACAGTTTTAAAAAAATTGTTAAAAACAGTTTAAAATTTTTTTTGTTAAAAACAGTTAAAACACTTTATTTTGTTTTAAAAAAAAATTTAACAGTTTTAAATTTTTTTTGTTAAAAACAGTTAAACAAATTTATTTTGTTTTAAAAAAAATTTATAACAGTTTACAATTTTTTTGTATAACAGTCTAAAAAAAAATTTGTTAAAAACAATTTAAAGAAAATTGTTAAAAAAAATTATTTTGTCTTAAAATAAAAAGTTTAACAGTTTAAAAAAAAATTATAACAGGTTTAAAAAAAAAAATTTATAACAGTTTTAAAAAAATTTGTTAAAAACAGTTTAAAAAAATTTATTTTGTTTTAAAAAAAAATTTATAACAGTTTAAAAAAAAATTATTTTTTAATTGTATGGTAATTGTATGCTAACTATTTTAAAATTCTGTTTTTAAAAATTCTTATATTTAAAATAATTTTATTTTATTTGAAATTAATTATTTTTGCCAATTTTTTAAACCGTTACAATTTGCACCCCGAACTTTTGTTACCGCCTTAGCCGGTCACTTTTGACCGGTTAAGTGAAGAAAGTGTGCGTTTTGTTACGTATAATAAAATTTGGAATGTACTTAGACACCTTTTTCGGTTTGGGGTGCAAAAATCAACATCGATGTAAAATTTAGGGTGCAAATTGTCTTTTAGTCTAGAATGAAATACATATGTCATCGAATTGATAACACGTGCATTTTTAGTTCCGTGTTACTTATTTTTACTTACATTGGCTGTTACGGCTTCTTTTTTTAGCAACAAATGTATGTCTTCCACAAATATAATTCAAAATCCCCCACTATGGAAATAGATATTCAAACCCCAGATCCAATGATTAAAATTGACATGCAAGAAAACCCAATTTCAAGTTTATCAAGCCATAAACCAAATTTATAAAGCTTTTGCATTGAAATCATGCCACATCAATGTCATCAACATCAAGCCAGTCATTGGATTCCTTACTCTCAGGGTTATGGGTACTTACCTGCTTGGATCCAACATGATCAATAATGACAGAATTGATATCCATAGTTGAGTCAGCAGAGCTTCTCCTTAGTGGATGGCACAGAAAGACTTTCTTTATCTTGTGAGCCCTTGCTTGACCAGTCTTGTTCTGGATTGGCCTTAGTTCGGCTCTTATTGTGTGTCAACAAGGTTCTGGCTTCCATAATCTGCATTCACATTTTATTTTAGGAGAAATAATATTTAGTGTAACATACTAGAAGAAATAATCTACAAGTTCACTTAAAGTACATAATTTAAATTAAAAGAAATGAATATTCAAAAACAGTAACTCTCTCTTTCAAGTTTTAACTCATCGACAAACATATTCTCAGTACCACAAGGTTTTCCTTGATAAAGTCAAATGCCAGAGTGAACCAAGCTAATGTACGTTCACAGTCAATAGCTACTCCTCTGGCATGAGATTGAACTGATTTGCACTGACAAATAACTGGAATCTCAACCTCAACTGCTACATGTTTCGAATACAATACTCAGAATGATAATTCTAATTGACCTTGTCATAGGGCTTGTATTTCCAAGTAGTACATAAAAAGTTAGCACTTGCATCCAATTATAAAACAACAACGACAAAACAAGAACTCCAAGTAGTGTTAAGTTAAAGAAGGATCCAGCTCGCATCCCAACAGTATAGAAATCAGTTTTCTTATTCTATCAAAATGTGACTGCATTAATTGTATAGCTTGACATGTATAATAAATATTTAAATTACCAGTTATTAACAATGATAATTTTCAGTCCTATAGAAGCTAACAAAAATGAACTTCAACTAGTCCTCAATCAGGAGCATGGCACAAACAGTTCCACAAGAATTAGAAACTCGCAAAATGAAGAGGACACAAACAAAAGTATCAGAATACTTTACAGTACCCAAAAGATTTACAGTTCGAAGTTGTCAGCATGGACAGCACCCATTAAAGCACTGCACATGAAGAGGACCTTAGAGAAATACCACCAAAACACTAACATTAATGCCATATTCAAGACTTGTGGAAAATTTAATCGTCACTTTCATTGTATTTTATATTATAAAAACCTAACACTCCTACAATTTCACCACTATCTATACCTCTATTGCATTAGATGCAAGACTCTTCAAAAAGATTACCTTCAATAACTAATGCTGACACAAGCACCAAATAATTTCTTTTTTTGCTTTCCTTCCAGCTTGTGTGGGAGTTGGAGGTTGAGAAGGAAGAGGGTGGAGGGGGGAATACCACCCATTCATGCTTCCTAGAAGATTACAAGAAAAGATGTGGACTACTAGTAATAAATTCAGGTCTTTAGCTGTATACAAACCTCAATGGCAATCAAATAATAGCGGATTGCAACATCTATATTGCCTTTTTCCTGTGAAGACAAAAGATTAGTGTCAAATCCTGTAAAAAAGTACCCAAAAGATTACAAATTGACAAATATTCTAAGTCACCTTCCAAGCATTAGCCATATACTGAATTTGGGTACTGTAAAGTATTCCAGCAATAACAAAAGATTAGTGTCAAATCCACCATATCTAATTGAAGCTAACTAGCAGTTCCTGAGATTAACAGATGCAAGTCATTTGCCAGAATCAATGAATGAATACAACTATAAAAGTTTACCAAGTGAACCAGTTGTAGAATGTAATTTTTCAATTAAGTTTCACTAGCATCTAACCCTTATATGAAGAAAGTATAAAATAAATTTTGCTGTAAATTTTACATTAAGTACACTCTTAAAATGACATCCAGACCATCTCAGTCAAGACATTGTTCAGAACTTATACTCCTTTCTCTAATTTACACTTATTATGGGGAGCTAAAACTCAATCACGAATTTACATACTTTTGCCCAAATAATTTTTGTCATATCATTAAAAGATGCAGCAAGTTCTGCAGCAGAAGTAGTATTACTTGCATAAAAATAAACATTAAAAGTCAAAAAGTGACAGGACTACAGGAAAGGATACTGAATACAGATGTATGCACTGACAATCACTCAAATCAGATAATAAATCTGAATCAAAGGCCAGAACCTATTTTGGAATGCTAGTTACAGCCCCGTTTTCTTGAGATATTTTCAAATCTTTCACTAATTCGAGCAGTGATATTCGGCCGCGAAGCCTTTCGATCGAAATGGGTGAATCGATTATGACGACGCTAGGGTTTTGGGAGGAGAATTCATTCAACTGAAAGAGGTCGGTACCTTGATTTTAGGTATGACTTACAGAGATCCAACAGAGACGCTCATAAAAGCCCTAGATTTATCCAAATTTCTCAAACCAAAACCTCGAATTCCATGCTTGAAACCGTGAAACAAACCGAGTTAAAGCTCCTCAACGATTCTGAAGCTTCAAAAATGGCACGATTTTGAGGAGAAATCGAAGTTGTGAGCAGCATTAGCAACTCCCGATTCTCTACAAACATCGCCAGCGAGGGCAGCATCGACACACCAGACTTCGACGAACTGGACAGGTCGATGTTTCCTCCTTTCAGAATCGCAGTCATCAAATCGAACGGAGACACAATCAAAAAGCAGATAAAGAGAAGGAAAACTGAAAGAGAAAAGGAACGAAGAGAGGAAACTGAAGAGAGGGAACGAAAAAACGAAAGCGAGAGAAGGAAACTAAAGAGAGGGGACAAAATTTAAGCTCCGCGTTTTTATTTTTGCTCCGTGTTTTTGTAGATAGATAACGTTTTGTTTTTAAAAAGGTTATCTATTTAAAATCAAAAATTACTCTTATAAAATACATAACGTTTTTTTATAGGTATCTACAACGTTTTATTAAAAAATATTATAAAAAAAATACCACAACGTTTTTATAAAAAACGTTGTCTTTTAAGCATTGTCTATTTAGTATTTTGTAGTAGTGAATCCAACGATTAGGAATTATTTTAGTTTAAGCTTTTTAAGAATTTAGATCTCATTAGAATGATCATCATCATTATTCTAAAAATATTGCTTAAAATTATGGGTTTATCACATATTATAAAACAGCATCATGTGGATAATTAAAAGCCTTTAATTAATTAATACTTTTTATTAATAAATGAATAATATTGTTACAAAGTATATGTTTTATCATCAAACATGATTGGCTTGTGTGCATACTACTTTCACATAGGCCCTACACACACACACGTAGATAAAAGTTAATTGAAAAGTGGCAGTAACCGTGTTTTCACGGAGGTCAGGGGGTGCCTAACACCTTCCCTCCGCTTAATCAAGCCCCCGAACCTTAACAAATCTCGATTTTCAAGACTAATTAAACAGTGTCCAATCATTGGATCTTTGTGCAAATCTTTTCGGTTGAGTTGGTACATCTATTTCAAATCTACCAACTGGCGACTCTAAAAGTAAAATCGTCGGCATATACATGTCGGACTTTTTCAAACTTGTTTTTTTAAATAAAACTCACCTAAAATGGGAATACCAAAGGACAAGCATAGAAAGGGACAAATAAAAATTCCGACGTTGACACCCCCGACTTCCGTGAAAACACGGTTACCGTGTCTTTTTAATTCTCTAATTTATTTGAAATATGTGTGTGTTGCAGTTAATTGGGCCTAAGTGCTTTATTTGAAAGTAGTGCTATGCCTTTTTTGCACCTATATACAAAGGGTTTAATTTTTATAACAGTTTGATTTTAATACAAGACATATCAAAATGATGTTTTAAAACAGGTTTTCAAACTCTTATGCTCACATAGTAATTGAGGACTTTGATACTTCCATTTTATTCTGTATTCGGCTTGTTTTGATTTTATTCTCGAGATGCAAAGCATCTTCGAAAAAATAATATATATAAGTGTCGGGCTCCTTATGGGTATGAAAACCATCGAAGGATGTCCGAGCACCACACGTATGATTTGCAAGCTAGTTGTACAACTGAAAGGGGTTCATCATGGAAACCAGATCTAGATCTATCAGTTAGACCTTAGATCCCATGGCTCCTAGGCTCACAGAATATCATATGAATAGCCTGCATAACAGATATACTGAAATAAAATAGATATTTAATCTAAACATCACCAAATAAAGGATTCATCAGTTAAATCCTTACATGCGCATAGCCAAAACTTTTAGCTTCCTCTAGATATAGATCTAGGGTCGCGTGGTTGCTTAATATTTACAAAACTAGATTTAAATAAATCTTAGCCATTCTAGCTCAACGGTTCCAGTTTTACAACTTTTGAACTGGTTAAAAGTTAGATACGGCTAGATTTAGATAAATCTAGTCCACATATTTAACTATTGCAGATTTACATTGAATGAACAGTTAAAACAGATATTTAATCCCAATAAACAATTTTATATATATATATATATATATATATAAATTAAAGCAGTTTGGCCTGGATTTCTAATCCGTGACCTTTTTCCTGCTTTAATTTATATATATATATATATATATATATATATATATGTGTGTGTGTGTGTGTGTGTGTGTGTGTGTGTGTGTGTGTGCGTGTGTGTGTGTGATGCCCCCAAATCCGGGTATCTTCCAACCCGATAAATGGTGCTACACGGTGCTACTGTTCACACATACATTCAATTGAAATACACCAATATAGTGAATATGTCTTCTATATACTACATAATAATATTTCTCTTCGCCCAGGTTCTTTATATCCGTTACATATGTTCTTCGTCATAGTATCAAATTAATACAAAAGTAATACTATTCTATTACAAGGATAACTACTTGTCTGCCTCAGCCTTTCCTTTGTCCTTACCGGATTCTTCAATCCGTTCATTTTTAGCTGCAATCATATAGTTCAAGAAAGGGTGAGCATAACTAGCTCAACAAGTATAACAGTTATAGTCGAGCAACGTGCATGAATCATATGAATAAATCTTCTATAACTGAATCAATAATTATGAAGTACTATAAATAAACCAAAATAGTACTTCTCTTTTTCATTAAAATGTTTAACGATGAAAATCATCAGTTAAACCTTGAGTTCGGTCAAAGACCTTGAGTATTTCGTTCTTTCTTTCTCTAAAAAGGACAACCCGACATAAAGTTCGTAAGTCCGACATTTCTTATGAGCACGTCTAGGTGATCAGCCTATAGTACTCTATGTTGTACAACACTACTACATTAAATGTATCTATGTTTAAGGTTTTTTTTGGCAAACTCAAGTGTTAGTTGCTTTGCGACAAAATATTTATTTATTCATACTCAGTCTTTCTTTGAATCTATTCCAAAATAGTTGGCACAAGATAACAATATTTATAGTATTTCGATAGATTATAACGAAATCCATAAAATACTATAAGTCTGGTCTAGCCGAAGGAAATGGCTTCGACTTCTTTGTTACATCAATTCATGAGTATAATACATGAATCATAAAGCTTATCCAAATAAGTGTAGACAAGAGTTTAGAAAACTAGCCTTCAGCGTCGTCTACTGTTAATTCACTTTTCTTTGAGTCGTTATAGATTCTACATAACATAATCACATATTATATCATGTTAGATTACATACAATTCATAAGTATTATCATTAATCTATCTTCTCATTCTTCTCGGTCTAATTGTTCGTTTATTTAACTTACTAACATTTGTTAACTTAGTTAACGTTCTTTTTTATTGTTATAAGTGAACTTACTTATTCAATGTTTAAGTAATTACATTTCAAGCAATCTCAAACATCCATTTAACGTGCATACGATTTACCGTATTATTAAACTTACTTTGTGTTTACGTTTTCATAACCTTTTGTTAAATTTTAATTGTTGAACTTAATGTGTTAATCATCCTTTAAGATGTTACTTTAAGTTTAATTAAGGTTATAATTCACCTTCAATCAACTTACCTATCTTTTGTATTCATATTTATTCTTCTCTGCCTTTTATTTAGGATCGTCACTGCGGTGCCGTGTCCTTTGCTATTCACTGCGCCGCAGCGCATCTCTCCAGTGTCTGATCCCCCGTCCCAGTGTTGCGGCTCCACTTTCTTAGGCTTGGGAGACGCTACAGCGTCGGCCTTGAGCCTTTGAAATTTTTTTAAGTTTTTAATTTCAATTTTTTTTCGGGCTCGTAACCTAATCGTTATAAGTCGGTATTGACTTATTCAAAAGTCGTTATCTCACATATCTCGTATACTTCGATCTCATTCGAACAGAATAATTTTTGAATTTGTTAACACTAAATTCATTGTTTAAATTTTCTATTACGCTTTCGTTAAACGTTCGTGAACGTTTATAGCTTGTTTCTTTGTTTTAAGTCAGAATTCGATCATTCTTGAGTCCACAACTCTTAAATGCAAAGTTCTACGATACGCCATTGAAAACTAAGGTTTTTGAGTTAAACGACAACTTTTGACTATCATTCTGGGAATCTTATGATTTCAAAGATTATCGTCTAATCTCGTAAATTTCGTTATAACTTTGTTACTTGAGATGTTTTACTCCATTCAAAATGAATTCATTCCATTATTCATACATCTACCATCCTAACCAAGCGTACAACATCTAATCCTATACACGATGGTTTTAAACTTGTCCGTCAACAACATGTGTTAAGTTCATATGTTTTCTTCATTATTTCATACTTATTTAATTATGATTCCACTTGTAACATGGTTATTAATGTTTAAGTCCACTAATTGCCATCCTTGTTACCCCTTAAGATACATGATTCACCAATAATCACTTCTCTATCAAGATTTAAATTGAAGAGATAAAGATTAAAGGTTCAAGTTTCCTTACCTTTTGATGTTCTAACTTTCTTCTTCTTTGATTAATTGAAATAGCTCTCACTTCTCTCTCAATATAATGCTCAAAGTGTTAGTGACTTGAACAACCAACAAATGACAATCTAAGCTCTCTATTTATAGAATTTACAAAGTGGGGGTAAAATGGTCAAATGGTCACCCAATCTCCTTACTATTCCACCTCCTTACTATTCCATACTTACGAGGAAAGTCTCTCCTCTTGTTTGGCCACCAAGGGGCCGGCCATAACTCACTATGGGGGCCCACATGGGTTGCCCCATGGGTTTTGCCCATTCGATGACCCGTCGATTCGACTCACGGGTTCGGCTCTTGGTTCGGGCTTACATTTAATTTAATTTGGGCCTAACCTTGAGCTTGAATTAAATTATATTTGGGCTTTGAACATCTTTCAATTGGGATTGAAAAATTTCACATTCAAGTTTCACTCTGTGACGCTCCCAAATTCAGGTACTTGAAACCCGAACTCGGCGCTTCACGATATCATTTCTATGAGCGGAATAATACTAATAATAATAACAATAATATAAATATCAAACTTAAATTACATATATCAGAGTCTAATCCCAGGTAAACGACCTTTAAACATTCATTACATGATAATTAATAAATATCCTTGTCTTAATAAATTCAAACTATTACATAATATAACATAAGTTTATTCTATTTGCTTTCCTTTTCCCTTGTTCTGGCCTGAACCTTCCGGTTGATCACGCTTAGATGAAAATATTTAAATTTAAAGCAAGGATAAGCATTTAATTGCCCAACAAGTAATAGCAACAATAAATATTAGCTGAAAGGATTAAATGTTTTTTTTGAATGACACTTCTACAACGAATCAACAGTTATGAAGTAAGCTGAACCAATAATAACAACATATCAAATCTATCTCAAAATTTTGAAACTATGTACTGACTATAAATGGAGAGCAGTCGACAAACTATGAACTTTATTTTCAATTTTCGCTAAGGTTTAGCAGAACTTCATCCGTAAACCGTCATAACTTACGTGCGTGAGGGTGATCATCCCAATGTGCCCTGTATTGATCAATACTACATGCAAGAACGATATTATCGTTCATCTTATCCGCCTTTGGTGCACAAAAGTTTTCCCAGATTTGGGATGTTCATACTTAGTTGGGAATACGAACCAGAACAATTTGATTGGATACAATAAAGTTCTATCATGTTCAATGATATTTCTAAATCTATGTCTAGTTGGGTCAAATAGCTTAGATAACTTTTAATTAAGGTATACATACCGAAAATCAATAGGTATGTATCAACATGTGATTAAATACACTGATTATCCAAGTGAGGACACTTGTCTAACCATATTTAGAAAATTAACGAACATAATAAATATCTAGATTGTACAATAGTACTGTATTGATAAACAATGATCGGATAATTTAAGAATATGTATAAATACAAAAGATTGGATACATAATCGATAATAACAGAATTAATAATCTGGCAAAATAATAATATAATTCTGAAACCTTCTTACTCATGTCCATTGTATAAAGAAAATGCAAAGTTAAGATACTTGCCTGGTCTGCTACTTACAGTTACGCAACTTAGTTTTATCTTTTATAACGAGACCAATCATTAATAAGATAATTCTATCGATTAGAAATATATACCATAACTCATAGTACTGCTAATTGCAGTCAGTACATAACCTAATCACATTGTCACATATGTTTAACAGTCATTGCATCACAAACAGACACGTATCTAGTCTAATTATCTAAGTTCGGATCAATTTCTAAAATATGTCGGTGTACCGACGACTTTACCAGGTAATTATCGAGTCTAGAACTCTAGTCTGCAGTTTAATATTCACTTAGATAATTTAAATATCAGTCATATTATTTTTCATAGCCTTATAATAATTTAAATAATTATTATAATTTATCATGATTTTTCAAACACTGGAATCATTTTTAAATGATTTAACTACTAAATAATTCTATTATCATAAATATTTAATTAATATTCAACTATTAATGAAACAATTGCCAAAATATTAAAGTTATTTATAATAACTTAAAATATTTTTAAAGTATTAATATTACCCTTAAATGATTTTTAAAATAATTAAAATTATTTGTAAATAATGACCATTAATATTTAAATATTAATGTATTATTTATCAAAATATTAAAAGTCATTAAGTATAACTTAAAATATTTTTAATTCATTTATATCCATTTTAAATGATTTTTAAATTAATAAAACCATTTTAAAACTGTTTATTTAATATAATTATTAAATAAATTAAATATCATTTAATATGAAATTTACCTTTAAATATTGAAAGTTATATTTCATAATTTAAAATATTTTTAAACTCTTTGTTTTCCTTTAAAATGATTAATATCATTTTTAAACTAATTTATTTAATATAAATATTAAATAAATCTAATATCATTAATATTAAAATATTAATATTTTTATGACAAAATATCAAAAGTTATATTTTATAACTTAAAATATTTCTATAACCTTTAAATCATTTTTATATAATGTTTTAATCATTAATTCTATTTTTCCATAATTTATTTAATACATTTATTAAATGAATTAATTATCATTAATATTAATTAATTAATAAAATTCATCACAAAATATTAAAAGTTACATTTTATAACTCAAAAATATTTTTAAACACTTTATTCTTATTTAAAATTATTTTTATAACATTAAAATTATTTTTCTCTAATTTATTTAATACACTAATTAAATATCATTAATATTCAAATAATTATAAATATTAATGAAAAATATCCCAAATAGACAAAAGTTAATTTTCATAATTTAAAATAATTTTAAAAAACCATATTTACAATTTTTAAAATTTATTTTTTATTTTTAATCATTTTTCAGAAATTCAGAAAATAAAAATAATAGAAACCGTCGCTATAGGCTATAGCGACACTTTCTGTCGCTGTTGGTGTTCTTGAGCTCAAGAACACTGGCAGCCGGCTTAGCAAGGGTCAACGTTTGACCGCTTATATTCTCAGTCCAAAGTGTTTCTGGGCTTTCTTATACATCAATTTTGTAGTAGGTATGTATTACTACAAGTTTTAATCATCATCTCGATCAAACAACATTATAACAAAGAAATCTGGGCTCTCAAAATTCTTGTCAGGCAGCTCCTGGATTTTCTAGGTAACCCAGAAACCCAGGCAGTGACATGGTCACACTTTCAACCTCACTAAGTTATCAGGTGTTCTAGTCATTAGTAAAGTGTTATTATGGTCGAAGTATGTAGTACACATGACAAGGAACAAATGGTTATCAACAGATCAGCTTAACAATAACAAGATCACAAGTTATGATTCGGTCAAAGGCTGTCAGAAAACTTGTTCATATAGTTTATGGGTTTTCCAGAAACTTAATCCGTGACCGAGTGACCTAGTTTGACCGTCCATTAAATCCAACATACGTAATGTTTTAGTGATATAAAGGCATAAGCATGAAGTACAAACAACATAGTTCAACTTAGATGTAACAAAAATAACAAACTAACAAACAACTAAAATATTCGAGGCTATGAACATGTTGTCAGGCTTTTCTGGGCACATTCTGGGTTTTCCATACTTTAGAAAGTCATGGTCGGTTAACGACCTTTGACCATAAATAACTTGAAATATATACATGATCTACACATGATTCCAGTTCCAGATCAAAGATCTCATAACAGACTACAACTGCAAACTTTCAAAACACAAAAATCATTAACGATCACTGAGATATAAGGTCTGGCAGTCATTGTCAGACAACAAAAAAAGTATTTTCCAGATTTTGGAAAACATCAAATCCGAGCCTATAGATGTTATGGATCTAACATCTATCAACCCAAATCATCAATATACACTACATACAACATGTTTAACACAAAAAAAACTAACATCTAACATGGCAACCAAGATCAGATTCTAAATTAGGGTTTTATACCTCTCTTTACAAAATCTTGATTCTTTGCTTCTGATCTGATATAAGTGATAGTGGGGCTTGTTTTGTGACTGATCTAGTAAGGGAATTTCGAAGGTTTTAGAGAGAGATGGTCTTGGATGAGTGTTGTGAGAAAAGGAGACTTGAATGTGACATTTTCTCTCTCTAATTCTCTATATATGAAGGATGCAATGAATTGGCTGCTATAATGGAGCTGATTGCTGGAGTTTGATCAGTACAAGAGAGTAGGTCAAGAGTTAGTCACCAACTAAAGTTATGGCCAAATCTACAAGTTATCTTCAATTATGCAAGAGGGTAATTTGGTCATTGACCTTATGATTTTAATGGCAAACATGTAATTTGGCAAACTCTTAGGATTTGACCATTAGGGTTTAAACCTTAGGATTTAACCCTAAGGTTTTCCAAAAATGGATTTCTAGGTTTTCATTTAATGTTTAAAATAAAAATAGAAATTAGTTTCTTAAAAATGTAATTTAGAGTTTCCTAATTACAATTAGTTTTTTAATTAGATTATACTTGAACATTTAGGGTTTAAGATCCAAAAATTAGTATTAGAGCTTAAAATTAACAATTAGGGTTACCAATTTAGAAATTAGGATTACTAATTTAGAAATTATGGTTTCAAATTTACAATTAGAGTTTCGTATAATTAGGGTTTTCCTAATTAGCACTAATATTTATAATAAATATCATTAATCACATAACACAATTACTAGACATATTTTAAAGTCTCATTTGACTTCAAAACTAGGGTTTATCAGTAATATTAGGGTTTTATCATGTTACATTAAAACTGTTCCACACATTAACCTTACACACATAATATACATATTTATAGCACTAAAATATACTTAATATAATATTATTATTATCATTCACTGCTCAAAATCCAGAATTAGAGTTTGGATTCCATACCTGATTTATCTTTCATATACATACCATTATTAATTAAGTTATAATAATTAACTTAATTAATCTGAAATAAATTCATATAACAAAATAATTATTATAATAATTCTATAATCATTTCATATATTATTTAAATAAAATAATAATCATATTTTCATAGAAATAAATAATAAAAATATTTTTTTACTACAAAATTAAGTATATAAAAATATAATTTATAATGGTCAATAATTCTAGGAAAATTATTTGAAATTATTCATGTAATAAATAAATTTTTATTTATCACATAAATACATAAGCTTTACTTTGCACGTATTCCCACCTTTAAAATAAAAAAATTATAAGCAAAATTTCTGATTTATTTATATAGAAAATCTTGGGTTATTACATTCACCCTATCTTATAAAGATTCCGTCCCCGGAATCACCGTTTCAAAACTTATACATATAAGGGTACATAGCATACACAGTCATTGCAAGTAGATCTCGATCATAATTGATCGAACCGATCATTAACTATTCAGCATAAAGTTTTTCTATCTGATTATACGAAATTTTGATTTCTAAAAGAACTCAAATTCCTCCTTCAAAATTTCTTTATAAAATAATTTACTATATATAGGAAAACTCATATATACAAAAATAAAAGTTATACGAATAATACCTAGAGTTCCATCGTCAGCTGCCACGGTATCCTGGACCGTCATGTTGAAGACTCTCGCAGTTGATTTTGTTGGCTTGTTTGATGACGATGGTCCCGTGATTGCTAGAGTCCCGCTACCTTTCCCCGTGTTCACACTTCCTGCCTCCATTCTCCTCTTTTGGACAATCCTTCACCTTATGCTCCATTGACCCGCACATGAAACACCCACTGTTCACCCTTGGATTGGGACAGTTGGGAGAGATATGGCCCTCTTGCCCGCACTTATAACAAACACACTTACCTTTCAGACACTCATCGGAGTGATTCTTCCCACAGTTCCCACACTGAACTACTTACTTCTTTACACCTTCCTGCTTCACCTGAACGTTTCCAAAATTGTTCCCTTTTCTTTTCACATTTCCACTCCTACTCCCACTATTATATTCCACCTTCACAGCTCATTCGACCTTGCCTTTGTTCCTTTTCTCCTTGTTATAGAGGCTCATGACCTCACTTCCTTCCTCAGCTATAATAGCTTTTTCCAGAAGTGCCGCAAAAGTGTTTATCTACAACACTGCCACCTTGTTGTAGAGCCAGGGTTTTAATCCCAACTCAAACTTTCTCGCCTTCCTAGCCTCCTTATCGACTTTATGCGGATCGAACCTAGCCAACTCATTAAACTTTGTGGCATACTCCGCAAATGTCATGTACTCCTGCTTTAACTCTAGAAACTTCACCTCCATCCTCACCTGCATACTAACTGAGAGATAATTTTTGAAAAATAGAGTTTTAACCCAAGTTACCACACCTTTTCCTGCCCTCGCTTGATTTGCTTCCCACAAAAAATTTGCCTCCCCTTTCATCATATAGGTGGCAAAAGCAGTCTTTTGCCCCTCATCTACCCTGGCAATTATGAACGCCTTCTCTATCTCCTTTACCCAAGTCTGGGCTTCTATAGGGTCAGCTGTTCCCCTGAATTCTGGTGGTCCGACTGCTTTAAAGTCTTTGAAATTCTCTAAGCAATTGTCTGGTTGGTTCCCTGCGGCTGGCATTCCCTGCTGCATAGCCTGAGCTACCATGTTTGCAAAATTTTGCATCGGGTCTTGTTGTTTTCCTTCAGCGTTGTTGACAGATTCTTCTGCCCTTTGATTTCGAGTTCGACGTCTTGGCTGCATTATCTGATTAAATAGAATCATAAATTTAACTTTTATTCTAAACCTTATTATATAAGTAGAATATATCAAACTTATTTCATAAATCAAACATAGATTTCTATTCATTCAGCTAATTCATAGTACTTTACATAACATATCATATACTGCTATCCCTTTGTGAAAACAAAAGTCATGATTTACTACTATAACTTATACAAAAGTTGAGAATATTACCTTACACATCATAGAACATACTTATTCAAGTAATACTAATACTACTTATTGTTAGTTCCCAGTAGGCACACAATAGATCTAGAAAGGGGGGGATATAGATCCTTTTTTGTTTCAAATACTTTTCTCATTTATTTTGTGATGCTAGTAAATTAGCATATGACAAACATTAGTATATTTTCAAGCACATCAAAATAAGTAAAAGATCCCCTTCATTGATATATTCATAATCATACATACATTGTTCTTAAAGTTGGTTCGATGGTAAGCAGTTAATACATACATAGCAGTTATAGTAGTTAGGTGCATAATGTAAATGACATAAAATAAAAGACACAAGGGATTTTAAGTGGTTTAGAGACTCAAGCTCTTAATCCACTCTTCTGCTTTTAACTAGCAGGAATTCCAATAAGGAAGGGCAGCACCCTGAATCACTAAGATTCCTTCAAGGCCAGCAGCCTTGGGACTTCAGTTCACTAAGAACTCTTCAAGGCCAGCAGCCTTGGAACTTCTTTAGTTCCCTAAGAACTCTTCAAGCCCAGCAGGCTTGGAACTTCATTTTGTCCCTCCGGACAAGGACCCCTCAAGCCCTGGCTTCTTGTTGATGTTGTTTGTTGTTGTTGTTGGTGTTGAGCTACTAAGATGTCTTTAGGCTTGAACATCTTTTGTACTTTATAACTTGGTGTGGTCCTCTTTGCATTCTACTTTGAGTCTAGACCACCTCTTCTTTGGTGCAGCTGATCTTCATTTTGTTCGGCTCATCTTCATGTGATGTTAGCTGTGCACCATCACCATTTCCTGAACCCCTCTTAATTTGATGGCAGACACGGTTCTGCACTTGTCCTAGTTCAGCTTTAGGTACATGGTGATTCGTAGAGGGGATCTCAGAATCTGCTTTGTGCTTTGCCACTCTTCTGAATGTTATCTTCGTGTCCTTCTCGGCTCTTAGCTTAGATGCCAATTTAAGTGGCATTCTCATCTTTGTTGAATGAAGCTTTGGTCTGGTCAAGTCCTTCTTCCACCTTCATAGTCTCACTATCACTGAGACTTGTTCTATTAAGCTCAGGTGGAACTCGTAGAGTCAACATTATAGCATTCTACCAACTCAATGATTCTGCAACATAGCAATCATCATCAACTCTTGATTGTTGAAGCTCTAGCTTATTTATACTCCTTCCTAATTTTCCCATTGGAAAGTAGCCGTTAAAAGCTCTTTGAATTGCTTCGTAGATCTCGAGTTATTTGGTGTAGACTGCAGATGTGATATGACATCCCCTTTTTTGACTTTCTGACACCGCAGTCTACTTTTTCACCTACCCCGTCAGATATGTTACTTTGATGTCTTAGGCAGATCGATGACTTTATTTCCTTCTTCTGATTTCTTGATAAGAGGTTGTCCTTTTGCATCGATGCTCTCAATAAGCTCTTGTCCGAATATCAATCTTCAGATTGAACCGTTGTCAATGCTTCGATCTTCAGTTGATCGAACTCTACGATTCTGATGCACATCTTCTTGGACCTGATTGTAGTGTCTTGTTGAATGTTTCTCATTGACTGGTAGAGTCAACACTACGATCCTGAAGAGTGTTGATTGGACCTTCAAAGTAGAACACCTCTTCCTTCTCTTGTGTAGTGCTTCAACACTTCTATTTGCCTCAACTGCTCTCAGATATTGATGGCTTGACTCCTTGCTCTGGCCCCTTCTGAAGAGCAAGATACTTTAGATTTGTGGGGTGTCCAGCTTGCTTTCTCCTTGTGATCTCCCGTTCACTTATCATCAATGGACTGACCCAATTCTTAATCACTTTAGCCTTATTATTCAGAGGCTGACCAGTATTTCTATGTATACTACATCAGTTCCTTCTTTGTTCGGCAAACACTACGATCCTGGTTGCTTCCAAGATCATTGTCTTCTATTCACTTAATAGCTACTGCACTTACTGACTTTCCTTAGTCAGTAACTGAAGTATTCTTCTGATTAACTTGTGGAAGACTTCATTTCGAATGGCTTCCCAACTCAATTTGAATGCTGATTGGGTTGGTGCTTAGATCTTCTGTTAGCCTGCATGCCATTCGTTGAGTGCTCTCTGGTTTCCTTCTGGTTGGATGTAACATTGCAGCTTGGACCAGAGGCTTCATTTCTTAGGATATTCTGGGAGTGCTCATTTGTTGAGAATCGTATTTGCTCTACGATTCTTCCTTGGCATTGTGAGCACTTCTATTAGTTCTGCACTCTACGATTCAGCTTCGGCTGTGCAGACACTACGAGTCCGAGATCAGATCTTGGCACTCTACGATTTCTATCTTTGTGCTCGTTGTCTTCATCTGATCTTGCTCGACTAAAATCTCTGCCTTAGATATGATTAGTAGACTCTACGACACAGAGTGTAGTCTATGATTCTTGACTTGGCTTCGGCATCAGTAAACTCTACGACTCCAAGTGTAGTCTACTATCCTTGACTTGGCTTCGGCAGATGCTCGGTCGGCTTGTAGGCAGGCTGTCTCTACGATTTTGAACATGACTTCCTTAGCAGACTACGGCTCTGAGAAAGTTCTTCTCGACACACTACGATCCTTCCTCGTCTCTCTGTGCAGTCTACGAACTCCGAGATCTACTATCTTGCAGACTACAATTCTGCCTTGATAGCTCCCGAGTTTTTCTTGACTCTCCTGGCAAACTACGATTTCTAGTGCAGTGTTTGATAATCAGAAAAGCCTATCTATTACATTATAAGATCAACCTAACATGCTTGATCTTTCTATATTTATAGTCCTTGTACATCATTTCTTTTTAAGGACTTTACAAAGCTTTTTTTCTTATGTAGGATCAACCTAACACATTTGTTCAATTCATTCTAAGTCCTTGTACACATGTTTCTATTATCTATCAAGGGACTTTACAGCTTTTCTTAATGCAAGCATACTTGTATATTCATTCATATATATAGCATAATCAAATCATATATAAATAGGAATAACATTCACATGATTATTCCTGACAATCTCCCCTATTTGATTATGACAAAAACAATAAATGCATATGCATGTTATGAATAAATCTTATATACAGTGAGCAACTGTATTTCTAAAACAGATAATCATGAATGTCATTTATAACAATATAGAATTTAATACACTATGACATTTTACATCCTGGATCCAGAACATACCTAACTAGTTAGAGATGTACCTCTTTGGCTCCATGTATGTTTCTAGGATGTCTGTTGATCAGCTAATTATCTGTTTGATCTTCTTGCTCCTGCTCCCCCTGGGATGATGACTTGCTGTCTTTGCTTTGCTCCCCTTCAGCCTCATGATCTTCTTTCTTAATATGTTTCCCCTCAGACTCTACGACCATATGATCATCATCTTTTGGCTCCCCCTCTGATGATGGTTCTGCTTCGACAGCTGCTATCTTCTTCTTTTCCTTCTTATCTTCACTTCTTCTGCTCCCCTTGCTCTTCCTTGAATGCATGTGACTCTTCCTCTTTCTATGCCTCTTTTCTCCCCCTTTTTGTCATTAATCATTTGAGAGAGCTGCTCCATGTTGGACATTAGTTGCTCCATCAGGTAAGATGAGTTGCCAACCTCAATCTTGAGTTCTTGTTGACTCAGCTCAAGTTGTAGAGAAAAAGACTGATTCATGTTATCAATCTTGTCAGAGAGGACTTGGATCTGCTCTTCATTGGCCTTCTGTGCTCGTAGAGCTTTTGCCTTCTGATCATTTATGGCCTTCAGATAGATTGATCTCTCTCTTTGAGTTTGAGAGATACATCAACCATAGTGGCTTGGAGTCTGTCTTGAACTGAGTTATTTTTTGCTGCTGTCAACATCTTTGACTCTATATTGATTAGAGATATCTTCTCAGCCAGCTCAGCAGAATTCTTCAACAGCTCCTGCTCCATAGGAATTTGGGCATCTGGTTGGGAAGCCTTTTGTTGAACACAAGAGTGGACTCTACAATTTTCATCTTTAGATAGATTTTTGAAAGCACTAAGAATCTGAAAAATCGTTGAGTACCAATCGCTATTGGAGGATGAAGGAATGTCAGATAGCTGTGCTTGGGCAGATGTAGGTTTCTTATTTTGGACTTGATCAATATCAGTGGTAGAGTGGACAGACTCTACGATCATCTCCTCGGCCATAGACCTTCTGCCTTCAGAGTCCACTCTACGATCATAAGAAATGTAATGATTTCCAGCATGTCGATAGACTTTGAAGTGGGGTTGGTCTTTAATCATTTTGGTTGCAAACTTCTTCACCCTTGGGAAGTTCTGATCCACCAGCTCCAGGCTTGGAAACTGAGAGTAGCACCAGCTGAAGTAGCTTTCATCTCTTTCAGTATGTGCCTTTAACCAAGGCATCTATTGGAAAAACCATCTCATCAGCAGATCATCAGGGTTGTAGAGGATAGTAGTGCAGTCCATCTCCATGTTGTTCCAGTTTTTAAACACTTCAAATGTAGTCATCCTCACAACCTTAAGCTATTCAGTTCCATAGTTTATCCATCTTTCTGGAGGTACTTCTGGTGGTTCATCAGAGACTTCCACCACTATTCTCCTGGTGATTTTTGCTGGAGAAAGAACATGGTAGAATTTTGGTTCCTCTGATCCTGATTTGCAGAGCTGGAATCCTTCTCCATTTCTTCTCTTTCTGAGCTTGAAACATTCTGACTTCTTTCATCGGATTCTTCAGTGAATCCTTCTTGTTGATTTTCATTACCAGAATCTTCTTCAGCATCATCTTCTTTGGGTTCAGCTTCTTCATCACTAGTCCCATCTTCAACACTTTTCTCCTTTGATTCAGATTCATCATCACTTACTTCAATAATTGCAGTGGAGGATTCATCTTACTTCTTTGAGACAAACTTAGCAAGTAGTCTGTAGCTCTTTCTTCTCCTTGGAGGTTCAGCTATAGGAGAGACAGACTTTTCTTCTTCTTCAGATTCTGAAGCCTCTGAATCATCAGACAGACTTCCTTGATGTTCAGCGTTGGCAGGGGCAGGTCCTTCTTCTTCAGACTCAGTATCGTTTGACCAATCCTGTGGGCTAGTTAGAGCATTTACATTTGAAGATGTAATTGGGTCATCTTGTAGCTTTTCTTCATCATCAGAGTGAATGCTATGATAGTTAGCCATAGGGCTTGCATACTCTTCTTTATCATCAGATTTTGCAATTTCTTTCATTGATCCAACTTCACTTTCATTGCTGGATTTGCTCTTTGAGGACTCAGACTTGAGTCTGTCAGTTCCATTCTCTTCTTCTGACTCTACGTCCTCTTCTTTGTCAGATGGACTTTCTTGGGAAACTGAGGCTGGCTTGTTTAGCACCTTAGCTTTCTTGCTTGATGGCCCTTGAAGCAGTCTGTTACTTCTTCTCTTTGTGGTCTCTGGTGCAGTTAAGACCTTTTCACCTTCATCTTTGTCTCCAGTGGAGAGACTTCTTTGTAGGGTCTCAATTTTCTTCACACCCCTAGATCTCTTCCTTATTGGTGTGGCTGCTACTGGTGCAGAGTCACCATATTCAGAGCTTTCCACCTCCTTCATTTTTCTCTTCTTTGCAGAAACTTTGCTGCTTCTTTCAGTTGTTGTTAGCCTCCTGTTTTCCTTTGGATTTTTCTTCCAGTTTATGAACAGTTGTGGAGACATCACTTTATGAACATTTAGATGCTCTCCCTCATCATCCTTGATCTTGCTTCCCAGCTTCTTCTTCATCACAATACTCAGTAGTCTTCCATGAAAGACTTTAGTCAGAGGTCTATCTGTAGACTTCTTTATCTCAGCCCTTTCCACGCATTTGGAGATTTGATCGAACAGATAGCTCCAAAGTTTATTCTCTTCTTCAGAACTATTGCAGACATAATCTTCAACTGCTGATCAAGTAGAGTGTCATGTGCAGTGTCCTTGCATAGTATACATTTGCCCACTATTTTAGCAAGGAACTCGAACTCTTCGGGAAACTTCTTCTTCATGTCCTTCAGACTAAGGTTTTTTTGGTACCCCATAATCTCCTTTGCTTGTTCCGTGTCGATCTCATCAAGGCTTTTCAGTCCTTAGTCAGGAAAGCCTAAGCATTGATTGATGTCAGATGATTTCAGCTTTAGAGTCTGACCTTTGACCTTGGTAGAAAGGGTTTCGGAGTTTATGGATGCATTTGAGTAAAACTCCTTAACCAAGTCAGCATATACTTAAGTGCTTGCCTCAAGGCATTCTGAGAATCCAGCTTTCTTCACAAGTTTAAGAATGTCTCTGAACTTCTTTTTGGATTTCTCAAACGACTTGGTTCTGAGCTGAATACCAGTGATTACTCGCCAATCTGCCATTTGAATAGTTCGAAGAGTATGGGTATTTGATTCCGAGAGGTTTATGAGAGATAGCTGATTGTGATTTCGGTAGGGCTCTGGAGGGTTAATTAATTTTGGCTTTGAAGAGAATTCTGGGGTTTGAAAATGGAAGGGAGAGAGGTTTGATAGTTTTTGATGACTGTTTACATATTTGAATTTGTCTTTATGGCAGTTCCCTCTGACTCTGCATAAGCAGTGATGTGTCAACCAACTATTGGTTGCACGATGCCCAGTAATGAGCTGCAACTCCCCCATTACCTCTTCAGTTTAATGTCCCTTTTTAAAACAAATAGGCGCCAATGACGTGGATTGACTGTTGACCATTTTGGTTCGTAGAGTAGCATGGTAAGGCGGCTATAAACTCTACGATTTGCTTCGTTAACTCAACGATCTTCTTTTGAAAGATGCTGCAGTGGATGGTTTTAACATTAATCCTTATCTTGAAACTACATAGCTTAACCACTGATGTACTTTATGAAGGTTTGGTGACTCTACTTCTGAGATGAATCTTTAAGTCATCTTTCCATCCAGTGTTTGACCTTATCTCCTTATACTTTGAATGGTTGAGCAATTGTTTAGTTCTTTCGAGCTCCTCAAGCGCTAGTGTATTCTGGTAGGACTGCGATCGTCGAGTTTGCTCCTATGACCGTTGAGGTTGCACCACGATCATTGAGTTTGCTTCAAACTATACTCTACGATCGTTGACTGTCTTGGTCCTTGAGATGAATTTGACTAAGCAATCCTTCTGGGTTAAAGTAGCTCAAGAAGGGCCAACCTCTTAGAATGAGCTAAGGGTTAGGTTTGTCCCTGAGGCGCCTTTAAAAAAAACTTTAGAAGTGATTTGCACTGATATCTCATTTGACCTTTTTCTATTGGGGAGATCCTCTACCAACTTTTAGACATTTACATTGGCTACAGTCGTGGTGTCCTCCTGCTCTTACACTACGATCAGATGTTTGATCGTAGGCACTCCACGATTTTGAGTTGGGCGTCTAAAGGGTTATTAGTAGTACGTTTTGAGACGTTCCTACTGACTATGGATCTTTATTTGGTTCATCAACCACAGAGTTTTGGGACACTGTAGCTGGCACATTGCTTCATAGTCTATCTCAGTGCTGCTGTTTCTTAACAGATCACTGCTCCCCCATGGTTGATATTGTCTTCTCAGATAGATGTGATTTCCTTTACTTTATTTGTATTAGAAGGCAGCCTTGCATATCTCCCTCTGACTGGAATCACCATTCTCAATTAAATCTTCTTGTATCATACAGATGGATGTCTTCAGGGCTGTTCACTCTATGATCATTTGATAGCACTACGAACGTAGTCTTCTTTGACAGTCTTGTGTTTGTGAAGTTCTGCTCCCGTAATGAGTTCCTCATGACTGATGCTCGATGATCCTCTGATGTGAGCTTCCTTGAGGAATCTTCTCATATGATATGCTTTTCATGATTGAGCATATACAATCCTTTTTATCTTTGGTTAAGTGGCCTTCATTTATATAAGGATCAGTAGCCATGCGAGCTTTATTTAAGTTAGCTCAGTAGGTCTTCAAGGACAGGCTTTGACATATAGGAATTTTGTCAGAATTATTTCTGAACAGTCTTAAGCCTTCTGCTGGTTGAATCTTTCTTTGACTGAAGTCTTCTGCTTCAGTATTCCTTAGTGTGGTCAGATAGACCAAGTACCTGTAGGTTAAATATATTTCTATTTTTGGTACCCATAGTTAAATGGGTCCTACCAGGTTAGAATTCAAAATCCCTATTCCTCATATATTAACATCATATTAATCACCAACAATCATATTCATGCATGTAGCTAATTTGGATATTACATTTTCAAATGCATGATGATGAGTGTGTGTAAGATTATTTATTTAAACAAAACACTCTTTTTCTTAGATGGTTTTACCATTTGCTTGGTTATGTTCACAGAGTTCAAATGTTCGTAGAGTGAGAATCAACACTATTACTTATTGTATCTGGTTGATTCATAGAGGTGATCAGTTTATACGAATCTTCAAGATACTCTTGTAGGACTGATCATACTCTATGTATTATCAAAAACTTAGAGCATAGGTTTGTACATACATACTAACCCATCAGCAAAGATTATTCCACACAAGATTAATTTAAACCTTGACATGCTTATGACTTATTTCAGGTTTCTTTCAAGATATCATCTTCAACCTATAACTTAGATGTAGAGAAAGTTTGTAAGCATTTGAGTTTCCAACTTCAGTGTACTTTCTCTTTTCACCTTTTTGGGTAGATTATTATTCCTTGAAAGAATACTGTTATACTTCATAAGGAGGTGCAACATGATGTACACAATTATATTAGTGAGAAACGGTACCTTTTTACTGTCAGTTTCTTAACAGTCATTTAGCTTAGATATACTGAGGTTAGGCATTGATGTGCATAGTTTCTCATTTGCTCCTACCAGCTTATTGCTCCAGTTGACCTTCAATTAATCAATCGTGGTCTTGAAGATGTAAGCTAAGAGAATCTCAACATCTTTAGTACTTTGACATCTTTGAGATCACAAGGTTTGCATCCAGCTGCTGGTTGGCCAGACACATGTTTAAGAAGTTCTTCTTCCTTCTTTGGAAAAGCATTTCTTAGCATGTATGGCCTTTTCAACTTTTCAGGCTGATGGATGTTTGACCCTTTTATGTTGATGTCTCTTGAGCTTCTCAGCTTGGTCTTCAGACTTTAAGATTGACTGTGGGCAAGGATTGGTCTTGTTGATATGGCAATCAAGAACATGGACCAATCTGGGCAGCTTCAGGTGTATATACACATTTACCTGTACACAATATTTCCAACGTGTGAGCTCATCTGCTTATAACAAGTGACTTACTACTAAACTAAGTTTAGAACAATGTCTGTGCCTGGGATCATACTCAAAGCGATTAGCTTTTGAATATAGCATGAGAACCTGCTTTGATACCAATTGTTAGTTCACAGTAGGTACACAATAGATCTAGAAGGGGGGGTTGAATAGATTCTTTTTCGTTTCAAATACTTTTCTCATTTATTTTGTGATGCTGGTAAATTAGCATATGACAAACATAAGAATCTTTTCAAGCACAGCGGAATAAGTAAAAGATCCCCTTCATTGATATATTCATAATCATACATACATTGTTCTTAGAGTTAGTTCGGTGGTAGGCAGTTAATACATACATAGCAGTTATAGCAGTTAGGTGCATAATGTAAATGACATAAAGTAAAAGACACAAGGGATTTTAAGTGGTTCAGAGACTCAAGCTCCTAATCTACTCTTCTGCTTTCAACTAGCAGGAATTCCACTAAGGAAGGGTAGCACCCTGAATCAGTAAGATTCCTTCAAGGCCAGCAGCCTTGGGACTTCAGTTCACTAAGAACTCTTCAAGGCCAGCAGCCTTGGAACTTCTTTAGTTCCGTATGAACTCTTTAAGCCCAGCAAGCTTAGAACTTCATTTAGTCCCTCCGAACAAGGACCCCTCAGGCCCTGGCTTCTTGTTAATGTTATTTGTTGTTGTTGTTGTTGGTGCTGAGCTGCTAAGATGTCTTTAGGCTTGAACATCTTTTGTACTTAGCAGCTTGGTGTGGTCCTCTTTGTATTCTGCTTTGAGTCTAAACCACCTCTTCTTTGGTGTAGCTGATCTTCATTCTGGTCGGCTCATCTTCATGTGATATCAGCTGTGCACCATCACCATTTCCTGAACCACTCTTGATTTGATGGAAGACACGGTTCTGCACTTCCTCTAGTTCAGCTTTAGGTTCATAGTGATTCGTAGAGTGGCTCTCAGGATCTGCTTTGTGCTTTTCCACTCTTCTGAATGCTATTTTCTTGTCCTTCTCGGCTCTTAACTTAGATGCCAATTTAAGTGGCATTCTCATCTTTGTTGAGTGAAGCTTTGGTCTGTTCAAGTCCTTCTTCAAAGCTGCATCACTTCCACCTTTGTAGTCTCATTGTCACTGAGACTTGTTATGTTAAGCTCAGGTGGAACTCGTAGAGTCAACATTATAGCATTCTACCAACTCAACGATTCTACAACATAGCAATCATCAGCAACTCTTGATCGTTGAAGCTCTGGCTTATTTATACTCCTTCCCAATCTTCCCATTGGAAAGTAGCCGTTAAAAGCTCTTTGAATTGCTTCGCAGATCTCGAGTTATTTGGTGTAGACTGCAGATGTGACATGACATCCCCTTTTTTGACTTTCTGACACCGTAGTCTACTTTTTCACCTACCCCGTCAGATATGTTACTTTGATGTCTTGGGCAGATCGACGACTTTATTTTCTCCTTCTGATTTCTTGATAAGAGGTTGTCCTTTTGCATCGATGCTCTCAATAAGCTCTTGTTCGAATATCAATCTTCAGATTGAACCGTTGTCAATGCTTCGATCTTCAGTTGACCGAACTCTACGATTCTGATGCACATCTTCTTGGACCTGATTGTAGTGTCTTGTTGAATGTTGCTCATTGACTGGTAGAGTCAACATTATGATCCTGAAGAGTGTTGATTGGATCTTCAAAGTAGAACACCTCTTCCTTCTCTTGTGTAGTGCTTCAACACTTCTATTTGCCTCAACTGCTCTCAGATACTGATGGCTTGACTCCTTGTTCTGGCCCCTTCTGAATAGCAAGATACTTTAGATTTGTGGCATGTCCAGCTTGCTTTCTCGTTGTGATCTCCCGTTCACTTATCATCAATGGACTGACCCAATGCTTAATCACTTTAGCCTTATTATTCAGAGGCTGACCAGTATTTCTGTGTATACTACATCACTTCCTTCTTTGTTCGGTAAACACTACGATCCTGGTTGCTTCCAAGATTGTTGTCTTCTATTCACTTGATAGCTACTACACTTACTGACTTTCCTTAGTCAGTAACTGAAGTCTTCTTCTGATTAACTTGTGGAAGACTTCATTTCGAATGGCTTCCCAACTCAATTTGAATGCTGATTGGGTTGGTGCTTAGATCTTCTGTTAGCCTGCATGCCATTCGTTGAGTGCTCTCTGGTTTCCTTCTGGTTGGATGTAACATTGCAGCTTGGACCAGAGGCTTCATTTCTTAGGATATTCTGGGAGTGCTCATTTGTTGAGAATCGTATTTGCTCTACGATTCTTCCTTGGCATTGTGAGCACTTCTGTTAGTTCTGCACTCTACGATTCAGCTTCGGCTGTGCAGACACTACGAGTCCGAGATCAGATCTTGGCACTCTACGATTTCTGTCTTTGTGCTCGTTGCCTTCATCTGATCTTGCTCGACTACAATCTCTGCCTTAGATATGATTAGTAGACTCTACGACTCAGAGTGTAGTCTACGATTCTTAACTTGGCTTCGGCATCAGTAAACTCTACGACTCCAAGTGTAGTCTACGATCCTTGACTTGGCTTCGGCAGATGCTCGGTCGGCTTGTAGGCAGGCTGTCTCTACGATTTTGAACATGACTTTCTCAGCAGACTACGGCTCTGATGAAGTTCTTCTCGACACACTACGATCCTTCCTCGTCTCTCTTGGCAGTCTACGAACTCCGAGATCTACTATCTAGCAGACTACGATTCTGCCTTGATAGCTCCCGAGTTTTCCTTGACTCTCCTAGCAGACTACGATTTCTGGTGCAGTGTTCGACGATCAGACAAGCCTATCTATTACATCATAAGATCAACCTAACATGCTTGATCTTTCTATATTTATAGTCCTTGTACATCATTTCTTTTTAAGGACTTTACAAAGCTGTTTTGCTTATGTAGGATCAACCTAACACATTTGATCAATTCATTCCAAGTCCTTGCACACATGTTTCTATTATCTATCAAGGGACTTTATAGCTTTTCTTAATGCAAGCATACTTACATATTCATTCATATATATATATATATATATATATATATATATATATATATATATCATAATCAAATCATATGTAAATAGGAATAGCTTTCACATGCTTATTCCTGACACTTATTTCTTAAACCTTCACTAAGGATCAATTTCTTATTATTCTATATATTTTCATTATCCTCAATAATCCATCCACACATAACTGTAACGAGTTCGTCAAACTTACCATAAGTATGAGTTTTAAGAACTCACCACTTGACCTTATATTCTCTAACTATACTCTACCTATTTGTTATACTATAGTTTCTGGGTTCGGTAATACATGTTCCAGTATAAACACCGCATTAAGGTTGCCTATAAGGTGAGCCTCTATTTTAGCTATCTTACACACATTTGAAGATATTCATTGGAGAACTCGAATCTTATGCAGAGGACGAGAAGCTCAGAATGCAGCTATTCCAAAAAAGTCTGACTGGAGAAGCCCATTCATGGTATACAGATTAGACAACTCAAAGATCCATAGCTGGGAAGAGCTAGCTCACGCCTTCCTCACGCAATACAGTTTTCAGTCTCAGATGGCTCCTGACCGGTACCAGATTACCAAGGATAAGAAACAGTCCAATGAGTCTTTAAGAGAATATGCTTAAAGGTGGAGGCGCCTTGCTGCTCAAGTTATTCCTTCTATGACAGAGTCAGAGATGGTTATGACCTTTATCGACATACAAGAAGCTCCTTTCTATGAGAGAGTCTTAGCTGGCATCGGTAAACCATTTTCTGAAATGATCAAACATGGGGAGATGGCTGAGATGGGATTGAAGTCAGGAAAGATTCAAGACCTAGCTACCCTTAAACCTGTTGTTGAACACATCCAATCCAAAAATTATGGAAACAACTCCCGGAGGATAAAAGAAAGAAGAGGATGTTTCCCTGATACTACAGGGTCAAAAAGGCAATCAGAATATGCCTATCTAGAGGAAAAATTACTCTCCCTTTCAAGCACAGTCTTCAAACCCTCCAGTACCAAAAGGTGGAGAAGTCAAACGCCCTCGAGTGTTCACACCCTTAGGGGACTCTCTCGTGAATATTCTCACTCTTCTGACCACGCAGAAGAAAATCACTCATCTTCTTCCACCAGCCAGCCCTAATGGTAGGGGTTTTAATGCTGCTCAAAAATGTGCTTATCATGCCGAGGCACCTGGACATGATACTCAAGATTGTTGGGCCTTAAAGCATAAGATCCAAGACCTGATTGACAACGGTGAGATCGTGGTCACCAAACCCGATCAACCTCACTTTCAAGACAACCCTCTTCCTCTACACAAAGAGGAAGAAGTCAACATGATTAATTGGAGCACTGGACAAAGTTCCAATTCTAACGGTGAAGCTTCCTAGATCATCAAAGATGGTGTTGACAAATGGGATTATGCCAAGTCCAATCCTCAATGGAACAAAAAATGAAAGCTCTGTGCAAGAAAATTGAGTAATTGGCAGAACTGGTGACATACCAACATCAAGTCACACGCCAATTAATCAGCCAGGAGCATGCTAGTCTCCTTCCTATTATCATGAATATTCCCTCGTCACCTCCAGATAGTGAAACGATGGAGGACAAAGTGGCAAGGAGAGCGAACGCCAAAGCTCGTCGGGATTTTTCCAACAGAAGGGAATTTACATATCTGGGCTAACCTATGGAGGAAATCCTTCAAATGCTAATCAATGAAGGAAGAATCACTTCCCTCCTACCTCCAATCAATCCTCGTTCAGGATGGTTTAATTCTGATGGAGTATGTCAATATCACTCTCATTCTCGCGGTCACAACACAGAAGAATGCTGGGCACTCCGCCACCTTATCCAAAATCTCATTGATAGCGGTGTCCTGCAACTAGCAGACGATGATATTGTGCTACGCGGAAGTGAGAATACTTGTCCTACTAAATGGAAAGGAATGGTAGCAGTTATCTCCACTGAAGTTAATGGCATTATCAAACCACGCCCTATATCTACCATTCAACTCAGAGGAAGCAACAATCCTTTGAAAGTGGTTGCTCCAGAGCCAATCAATTTACCCTTCCGACCACAATATCATGTTGTCAGCTTACAGAAAGTTCCTTGGAATTATGGAGAAGCTGAAGGATCTACCTCGCATACAACTGCTGCAGTGTCGAAGGAGAATCCATTGTATCTTCCCCAACGGGTGATGAAGTCTACCATCAAATCAAAGGAGAAGATTCCCATGGAGAATATTGAAAAATTCCTCCATGCCATGGGTCATAATGAAGCCAAGGTGGTTTTAAGCTTAAGAAAAGCTTCACATCAACTTTCAATACTAGACTTGGTTTTAACTTTCGAGGATCACAGGAAGATTCTACTAAAGGTTTTGGAAGAAGCCTAGTTACCGACATCAGTGGATGTGGAAAAGTTTCAACATTTGGTTGATCACATTTTCAACAAAAATGTGATATCCTTTACTGATGATGACATACCGCCCGAAGGGACCGGTCATTGCAAGACGTTACACATCACGGTCTTGTCCTCTGGATATATGCTAGATAGAGTCTTAGTAGACGGAGGTTCATCTTTGAATATCTATCCATACGCTACATTATTGAAGATGAACGCCAATCTCAATCGAATCCGAGTTACCCATACGATCATCAAAGCTTTTGATGGATCCTGCCGCAATTCGGTCGGAGAGATTGAGCTGCCAATTGAGATTGGTCCTCATACATTCTGCGTGTCTTTCCACGTACTCAAGATAGATTCGGGATACAACCTGCTCTTGGGAAGACCGTGGATTCATATGGCTGGGGTAGTCCCCTCCACCCTTCATCAATAACTGAAATACATTATCAACAATAGCCTAGTTACAGTCAACGCTGAACCGGAATGCCCTCAACAAGGTGACAAACCGTTCATCGGTTTTAATTCCGATATTGAGCTGTCAGTTTCCACACTTTAGAAGTAAGCAACCCTCAATTTCATGCCCTGGGAACGCCATTGCCCGTACCTAAGATCTCTGCCGAAGTAATGTCGGCTACTCAAGAAATGATGTCTTTAGGTCATCAGCCAGGACAAGGGCTGGGTAAAGATCACTAAGGTATCAAATACCCTATCCAAGTAGCTAGTCAAACTGGGACAGCTGGACTAGGCTATTCTGCCAGGTCTAGTCAGAGGAATCCTCACAAGCATCAGCAGATTCCTTCAACTTCAACCACGCGGCATTTATCATCGCATTCTAACGCTGAGTCCGCACAACCTTCTATAAAGGTGACAACCAACGTGATGGCTATGCTATTTCCCAAGCCCGTGCCATTCAAAGCATAAGAAGTCTTTGTTCCAGATCCCAGAGTGGAGGAAGAGAAATAAAGAATCAAACAAAGCGTCGTCCGAATAATGGCGGGCATGCGCATCATTGTTCATGATGAACATACAAATAGATATACCCCAGACGATGATTGCCCAGATGTCATGGTCATCATTCAGGAAAAGGAGGACGATGACAGCCCCTCCATCAATGCAGTCCACCCGAACTTTATCCTTACCAATTGGAGCAGCACTCCTTGCATTGGTCGACAAGGGTAAAATGGGCAGGACATCTTTCTGCCCTGTAGATATAATAACTACTTACTTTTTTGTCCAGTATTAGCGGTTGTTTTGTTCGTATATGCTAACATTATGTATGATTAAACAATTTCATATATATTAAGTGAAAGCATATTTTGTTTCAGGACTCTGAACTTAGATGTGCCTGTACTTGCTGATAAGATGCCTCTTCTCCACAAGGATTGTAACTTTGATGAAAAGTTGGACTCAGACTTGCTGGAAATATAAGAGGACATTGAGGTGCCTTCAGAGATCAAAGAATGGGTCAAAGACAAGCCTAAACCCAACCTTGATCAAACCACCTCCTTCAATCTTGGAACCTTAGAAAACCCTAAGTTAATCCAGATTGGTTCAGACCTTACCCCAAACCAACGGAATGACATGGTTACGATATTAACCCAATTCCAGGATGTGTTTGCATGGTCTCATGAAGATATGGTGGGGTTGTCCACTGACATTGTTCTTCATCGCCTTCCTATTAAAGAGGGATTCAAGCCAGTCAAGCAGAAGCTCAGGTGATTAAAACCTGAATAGAGTTTAAAGGTGAAAGAAGAAATTGTGAAACAATTTCAAGCTGGCATTATCATGGTGTCCACATATCCTGAATGGATTTCTAACATCGTTCCCGTGCCTAAGCCTGGAGGAAAGGTACGAGTCTGCGTGGATTATCGAGATCTGAATAAAGCTTGCCTTAAAGATAGCTTTCCTGTGCCCTTTATCCACATTCTCATTGACAATACTACGCAATACAACATGTACTCCTTCGCTGATTGCTTTGTGGGGTACCATCAGATCATAGTTGTTGAGGAATATCGTGAGAAAACTGCTTTCATCACGCCTTGGGGAACCTTTTGCTATAGACGGTTGTCATTCAGTCTCATCAATGCCAGAGCTACCTATGAGAGAGCTATGATGGCTCTTTTCCACGACTTAATACACAAAGAGATCGAGATCTACGTGGATGACATCATTGTCAAGTCCCGAAAGGAGGAGGACCACTTAGACCATCTCAGAAAGCTATTCAACAAGTTGCGTAAGTACAACTTGAAGTTGAATCCAGCCAAGTGCGCCTTTGGCGTTAAATCAGGCGAGTTACTAGGATTCCTAGTTAGTCACAAAGGAATTGAGCTGGATCCTACCAAAATCTAGGCCATCACGAAAATGCCCATTCCTCAGACAGAGAAGGAAATTCGGGGATTTTTGGGAAGAATCAACTTCATTAACCGATTCATTTCTCAACTCACAGCAACCTGTGAACCTATTTTCAAGCTGTTAAGGAAGAACTCCTCCATGAAATGGAATGATGAGTGCCAGAATGCCTTCCTTACCATCAAATAGCAGCTGGTCAAAGCTTCTATTTTGGTACCACCCAGGGATAATGTTCCCCTGTTCATGTACCTGTCCATCAGTGACAATGCCATGGGTTGCATGCTGGGACAGAAAGATGATAGAGGCCGAGAGCAAGCTATCTATTACCTCAGCAAAAGATTCAGCAGCAGTGAACACAAGTACACTCTGATTGAGAGGACTTATTGTGCTTTAGCATGGGCTGCCATGAGGTTACAACATTATCTCCATGGGCACACAACCCATCTCATATCCCGTGTGGATCCTCTCAAGTATGTGTTCAATAAACCTATACTGAATTGTCGGCTGTCCAGATGGTAGTTGATTCTGCAACAATTTGACATTGTCTATGTGACTCAAAAGTCCATTAAAGGTCAAGGAATTGCGGATCAACTGGCCGCCGCTCCTTCAGGGGATTTCAAACCATTGGAAACCTACTTCCCTGATGAAGGGGTAATGGTAGTTCATCAACACCATCAGTACGATACACGCCAAACATGGAAGATGTATTTTGATAGATCTGTTAATACGGAAGGTTCTAGAGCTGGAGCAGATCTAGTATCCGATACGGGGGAGCAGTATCCCGTCGCCGTCAAATTATAGTTTATCAGCACCAACAACACAGTTGAGTGTATCATGGGTGTGACAACCCCAAAATAGGTCCATTCCATCCAACCTATTCTGAGTCGCCAAATACATGGTACAGAAAACAACTACAATTTTATTACAACAATTGTCGTGCAAAATACAACAACACATATGCTGTGAGTTTGGATACAAATATATATTAAATGTGACTCATGTTCCAACCGTGGACATCACCTCACAATGACACCTTACATAAATGTATAGTCAAAAACTGTTTTAGAAATTAGAATCTTTGGAAAGTGCTCAAGGAAACCTTCGTACATGGGAGGCCATGCGTCTAGGTTATGATAGATATCATATGGCCACAGAATTATTCTTGGTTGACCCAATAGACCCCAAAGAAAAACGAGAAGATTACTATCATATTCTTCCCAATGGTGAGTCTTCTCTTGACTTATCATTATCTCCACTGTCTTTAATCGTGAATTATACTTCAAACAAACACCAAGATTATATAGGTAGTGCTCATAGATATACTCAGCAAGTGGATGAGCACAACCCTGTCTTATGATGACACGAGGTTGTATGTCATTAGACATCTTGTATGATAGTGACAAAACACCCTTCCAACGTTGGGTTCGCCTCACCCTATTTTCTTCACCAAATATAACTACTAAATGATGACCATCATTCTATTCCCTTGTTACCCCCGCTCGACCCAGCTACACTCTTATTACCTGAAAGGAATTGTGAAGCAAAAGGGTGAGCACAACTAGCTCAGTAAAGAATATCATGACTAAAGATAATTAAATTATCAATAGCCTTCATCAATAATAAATCAGAGATTTAGAACATATGGTAAATGATAATAATTTCAACCATAGTTGCAGCGGAACGAGCAATCCATTAGAAGAGTCAAATAGACTATAAAGTCTATTATCTTCTCCATGTTAAAAATCCACCAACAATGTTTTATCCCTGTAACATCAATCAACAATTCTGGTCCACAATCATATGAATAACTCATAATCATAACTGTAGTTCTAAATTCATCTTCTCATCCAGGACGAAGATAATTTTCATCACCTATCTTTACCTGAAACATCAAAGATCATGGTTACACCAAATCACATTTTCTGTTCATAATCATACTAATAACTTCATCTTTGCACTATGGCCAAAGATATTCATTTGTATCACCAGTTGGTCATGTTCATCTCAATATTTGTTCATCTTTACACTACTGGCCAAAGATATTCAACAACATGTCATCTTTGCACTACGGGCCAAAGATATTCATCAACAATTCATCTTTGCACTACAGGCCAAAGATATTCATCAATAATTCATCTTTGCACTACAAGCCAAAAATATTCCTCAACAGTTCATATTTGCACTACGGCCAAATATATTCATCAACAGTTCATATTTGCACTACAGGCCAAATATATTAATATCTCAAAGAAATATATAATCATTTCAGAATTTATATAAACAATAATTATAACCATGTTGATCAATTCACCTTTTCACTTAAGCTAAAGATATGCACTTATAAATTCAATGGTCATGATCATATCAATCAACAATTCAACTTTGCACTACTGGCCAAAGAGAACCCATAATCATGATCATACCAAAAATCTACCCATCTTTACACTCAAGTCAAAGAGAAATATCATCATTAGGGTTATAAAAATGTTATATATAATAATAAAAATAATATGATCAACATATAATTTTAATCTCAAGAGTAATATTCGTAAATCAACTATAATTTGGTTAGAAAAAGAAACCAATTTTATCGTGAATAGTAACTCGTGAATAGTAACTCATGAATAGTAACTCGTGAATAGTAACTCATGAATAGTAACTCGTGAATAGTAACTCATGAATAGTAATCCCGACACAAAAAGGTAGAAATTCCACAATAAAATATATACCAATATTTCGGTATAATGATATTGAAAGAATAATATTTCTTAAGCTTATAAACAATTTATTTTAATTGTTTACACTTTACTAAATAATGCATTTAATCATTCTAAAATGTCAAACTCATAAGATTTCATCACCAATAACCAAAACTCTCATCAAAAATCTACATATACCTCATATAGGATTCTCAAGTCATAAAATCCTATTTTCTAATTTCCTTACTTCACAAAATATGTTTAATTCATTTACTCATAACTAGACTATTTTCATAAAAAATACCAAATCAGTTCCTAAAATATTTCTTTTCTGGAATTTAGCATAATATAGTCTCATAGTGAACATATATTTTTCTCAGAATTTTTAAAAGTCATTTACTATTTTTCATATGGCCAAAACAGCCGAATATTTAGACATTTATCAAAAATTGTACTTTTGTCCAAAAATTCTGAAATTTACAGAGTATACTTCTATCATATACATGTACTTCTAATAACAATTTCATCAATTTTGGAGTTAACCACAATGAATTATAAGCGATTACTTTTAAAATAGTCTTTTCTCATAAAATTCATAACTCTCAATCTATACATCCAAAAATCACCATTTTTGGACACAATCAAGAAAACTCATCAAAATATCATTTCAAATTTTTCCAGAATTTTTGAAGGTCAGAAAAATTACGAAACTGGAAAATATAACAACCCTTAAAATCCCTTACTATCCCTTACCTCAAAAGAGCAGCACTTCTGACTGGATATCGGATATGACGCTGAAGAAAACTTACACTGATGAATATCAACTCACCAAGTATCTAAATACTCACAAAATAAACTTAATAATCTAAAGAGAGAAAGAGAGAAAACTTGTTTCTGGTGTGATTTTCCATTCTAACTTAGCCCTCTATTTATAGGAAAATTTTAGTAGGCTTGACCTGCAACCTGATGGCTTTACCTGCTACTATTCCCACCCACCACATTTGAAATATAATTCAGCATATTTCTTCACCAACCACAAGTGGGGCCCACCAATTCTAGAATTTTCCATCAAAATGATAAACTCCGAAAATTCAACAATTTCTAAATCAGTCATCTTGTAAAATTCATAATAAATCATACGTTCATTTTTAACGGTTCAAAATTTGTGGGCATATACTCAACTTATATATGTATAACATATCCAAAAATTACCACGATCCAACGGTCGGATTAAAAATTATAACCCCCGCAAAATATCTCAAAAACCCTGATTTTTAATACCTCCATTCCGACAAAAATACGGATAAAAACCTCAACATTAACTCCTTCATTTTTAACCACAAAAATATATCCCTCATTTATATCCACATAAAATAAATATTTCCTTATCATATGAATCAATAATTAATTATTCACAAATAATATTACAGAATCACATTTATGACAACCAGGCCGTTCCCAGGAAAGAGGGGGCTTTCCAATAAGAATTTTTCCTTACTGGCGCGCAATTAGGTGACCAAACCTCTCCTTAGACAGAACTTTCTAGACATTGCCAATAATGTTATCTAATAATATTATTCAAATAATATGAATTATTAATCTGATAATGGGAAATACTATGCAGTGACAATTATTGAACAACAATAATATAAAATTTCAACGTAGCAATTATTGAATCAATAAAATAAAATATTGAACAGTAATTACTGTAACAATTATTGAGTAGTGCCTTCTTACGTAAGAATCAATAATTTTAAAAATACTATGCAATACCGTGTGCTACTGTGCAATAACGCGTATTATTGTATTTTAACTACCAGGTATTCCAACAGTGTTAACGGTAACAACTACGCCGTTATTTGTAAAAACTCAAATTTGTCGTTTTCTTCACCCGACAGTTATTCGTTATGGGGCCCACAAATAGCTGCGCCATCGTACGAATATTCCCCGACAGAAAGAATATTCCACGACCAAACGAATATTCCCCGACAACAATGATTATTTTATAACCACTTGCTTATTTTGAAAAAAAATTCACATTTCACCCATAACTTTAAACTTTTATCAATTTAACCATTTACTGAATAGTAATTATAAGAAAAATTGAATACTTTTATTTCATAAAATTTGGGGTCTTACAATGGGGCTAAAACTTGCCCGTTCAATGGGTATCATACGGTTAACTGTCTTCGGGGATTCAGAGTTGGTAATTAAACAATCCACATGAATCTATCAAACCAAAGAGTTCCGATTACTGCCTTACCATCGGCAAGTTTTACAGATGGCTTCGGAGTTCGAAGAAATCTCCTTTATACACATTCCTCGTAATAGGAATGACTTTGCGAATGCATTAGCAACTTTGGCCTCCTTGATGCACATACCTGAAAAGGAACACATGCCAAGCGTCACATTAGCCCTGCAAAAGGCACCAGCCTATGGGAACTATGTTAAAGAAGTATCGGATGAGCTACCTACCATCCAACAATCTTGGTATCAGCATATCAAGGAGTACCTACGAGATGGATCTACACTCGCTGAGGTGAGCCTGACTGAACAAAGGCAGATTCATCGACTTGCTATGAAATTCAACCTGAGCGGAGATGCACTCTACAAGAGAGATGTAGGTCTAGGTCTCCTCAGATGCCAGGATAAAGACCAAGCTTAGAGACTCATGGATGAGATCCATGGTGCAGTCTATGGCCCACACATGAGTGGCCCCCTCCTTGTCAAGAAGATCCTCTGGACAGGACATTATTGGCTATCTCTCAAGGCTGATTGCTATGACCACGTCAGGAGATGTTATCAATGCCAAATTCATGGGAATGTTATCCAAGCCCCTCCACGGGAGCTCCACAACATGAGTTCACCTTGGCCCTTCTCAATGTGGGGAATGGACGTGATTGGGCCCATCGAGCCCAAAGCCAGTAATGGACATCGATTCATCTTCACCATGATCGACTACTTTACCAAGTGGGTAGAAGCAGCCTCCTTCCCCAGGGTTACCAAAGAAGTCATCATTGCTTTCATCTGAAACAATGTCATTTGTCGATACGGACAACCAGAGGTAATTGTATCAGACAATGCTAAGAACCTCAACAACAAAATGATGGAGGAACTATGCAGTAAATTCCACATTAAACACCTTAACTCCGTCATCTACCTTCCAAAGATGAATGGTGCTGTTGAAGCGGCTAACAAAAACATCAAGAAGATTATGCAAAAGATGTTCGCCAATCATAAAGAATGGCCTGACTTATTGCCTCTTACTCTGTTAGCCTACAGAACATCAATGCGCACTTCAACTGGGGCAACCCCCTACGCATTAACCTATGGGATGGAAGCAGTACTCCCCATAGAAGTAGAAATGGAATCCCTCAGAGTGTTGTTGGACGTTCAGCTGGATGAAGATCAATGGGTACAAGACAGGTATCATCAATTGTCTCTAATAGACGAAAGGTGAACCGGGGCTATCTTCCATGGTCAATTATATCAACAAAGGATCGCTCGATCCTACAACAGAAAAGTCCGACTACGGCAGTTTAAATAACATGACTTGGTTTTGAAGAAGATCATTGACAACCAAGATCAATCTAAGGGAAAATTCGCTCCTAACTGGGAAGGCTCGTTTGTTGTCAAGGAGGTATTGACAGGAGGCGCTCTCAGATTGCAGGAAATAGACGGCGATGAATTTCCACAACTTATCAACTCGGACACCGTGAAACGGTACTACGTCTGAAGTTATCATCAAGCAAACATCCTAATTTTAGATCATCAGATCATCAGTCATTCCGGTTCTTTAACCCTTTACCATATACAACTCTTGTCCACACTTCGCCCCTCAGGGAAACATACTCTTTAGGCCAGCGGCCTAGCTTCACTGCGCTCATCAACTTAGGTCATCCCACTACGGATTGAACCTCTCACGTTTGCAGTTTGGCTACCCATGTATGGGATCAAACTTCTCATACCTGCAGTTTGTCCTCAACTTAGGATCAAACTTTCTCTTCCTCGCAGTCTATCTTGCATATGGGATTAAAACTTTCTTCCCCACAGTTTGACCTGTACATGGGATTAATCTTTCTTCCCCGCAGTTTATCCTGCACATGGGATCACGCTTTTTAACTCACCCTGAGGGGTGAACTACATCGACCTGTGATACACGGGAGTACGTAGGCAACCATATTCTATATGGCCCGATCGCAATAAACAAAAAATAACAAAAACATTTCTACCCTTTTCTACAAAAAACAAAAATCACAAAAACATTTCTACAACCTTCTACATCAATAAAGCTTCTACACCCATCTGCCTTTCATAAACAGCTTTGAACCTCCTACACCAGGTTCGAACTACGCAGACCTGATCTCCTCTTCAATAGGAGTATGTAGGCAGCCATTTATGGTTCGGTCTAACCCCTTACCAAAACACAAATACTTGTCAACGGTACTGGGATCAAACCTCAATCCACCACATTTCATTGGCTTCAAACCAAAGGGATAGAATTACCCAATCTCTCCTCGTGAATAGGAGATTCGGCGACCATCTAAGCTGCGGCTGTACCTTGAAGAGCAACACCAATCCATAAGAGATAGAATTAACTAGGCTCCTCCTAAATAGGGGTACTGGTGACCATCTGTGGTGCGGTCAATCTCAGAGAGGAAAGCCACAACCCTCTCCACATTTCCATACAAAAACCAGTCCCAAGACACTGAAAGATGGTAGGGATACACACAGATCCATGATCTATTCTGAGCTATCCAGAGACAACTCAATGTCCATCCAGTAAGGAGGAATTTAGAATACATCAAGATCACAAGCCCTGAAGAAGCAGGCAAATTATCAAGCAGATATCAGAACATATCTAAAAGGAAAGTGATCAAAAATATATTTCCCTGCTATATATAATGCTGTTTGATATACATAATATAAACTGTACATGACAAAATGGCTAAGTTAGTCTGTGCAGGAAAATACAAGCCTATCTACAAATCAGTGCATATGCGAGCTAACAAGCCCAACATGGCATCTCTCTCAGAAGAATGAGGTAAAGTTGTGGTCTCCTGTATGAGGATATCCACATGACCCAACAAATCTGTAGCCATCTGCATGGTGACCATGTGCTCATCAATATATGTGCTCATCTCTGCGATCATGCCAGTGGTAAGGGATCTAACTGCAGTACTATCTGTGACGGCTACATCCCAGGCATATATGGCACTATCCCGCTCAACTATCACTGCATCTCTGGCTGATCTGGCCTCATCCCGCTCAATAATAGTAGCATCTATACGAGCTAATGCCTTGTCCCTCTCCAACAGGGTTGTGTCTCTCCTATCAAGAATTATCAACATCAGGGCTCTAGCCTGATCTCTCTCAAAGGTCATCAGATAAAGACGCTGCTCAAAGTACTGTGCTGAATGCTGAATCACGACAGTGCTAATACTGAGAGAATCTAAAGGAGATACTGGCAACCCAGTAGATGGCTCCTCCTCGGTGTGAGAATCAATGTCCTCCATGGGCTCTCCACCATCTGAATCAATACTCGGTAATGTGGATACAACCGCAACCGATACAGTCTCTGTCTCCATCCATGCGAAATACTCTGCAGAATAACCAGGATGACTAATGGAGAAAGCGGCTATCTCGCACTGATCCCAACATGCATACACACGGGATCGGTCTTTTGCTGAAAGATAGCGAGAAGCTAAACGCTGGCCCAGCGCTCCCTCAAAAGGATGAAAATCCTGAAACTGGTCAAACTACGACATCACGGTCAGTGGATAGTAAGTAGTCATGCCCCTCAAACCAGCCAGAGGGATGTAATCCATGCCCGGAACATGAGTAATAAAGATGTAAGGTGAGCTGAGACCTGAGCACGGCAGTATACTAAACGGGTCTATAATATCAGCTAAGAAAGCGGACCAAGATGCAGCATCTGTACATTCCGCAGGCTGAAATGAATATGCCATGGCTATATCATGTGTGAAACAATACCCATGCTGTCTGAAAGTGCCAATCGGTCTCAGGTGTGACATAAACCACACGTATAGCATGACCGAACTGCCCGTAAATACTCCTGTCGGATAAGTGCAGCAGTATGTAGCTGACCTCAATGTCTCGACTATAATCATAGGAATGATGGTACAACCCTCCCTGAGAGCTCTCACTGCCATGATAACTCCTATATCCAACTCATCCATATACAGTGGCATGTAGACATATGACAGTACGCACAATAGCAGTACATCTACCCTGGCCATACGCCAATGATCCTCCGGTGTGGTGAAATCCCTGGAATGTCGTCTATAACTATCCTCAGAGCCAAATCTGTCAAACAGAAAATGTTGGGATATAACGTGGCCAGATGTAAGCTCATCCTGCACCACTCTACGCCTCAGTCCAGTGAGGGTCATGAACCGCCGACTCATGTCCCCCAAAGCCATATGCACGCAAGGTCTGTCCAGCGACAGCATCGTCAACCGTGCATACTCCTCCAGAGTGGGAGTCAACTCATGGGTCCCAAATCGAAAAACATGCCTCTCCGATACCCAGTGCTCCAGCATGCCATCCACGAATCCCGTAGGAACCTGAAATATCAACAGGGTTATAGTATGCTGCAACAAATGATCTATGGTCACCCTGTCTGATGGTGACATACAATCATACCACGATCGCATACTAGATACCACCAATAATGGTGGGGTATGATCAATACGGCTAACTGTCGAAGAAGACATCTGCACGGGCCGTGTCATAAGACCATCCAGGGGTCAATGCTGAATATCTCGGGACACACATACATATGCATAACATGATACATGCATAACAGATAATAGATGGCAATATGATATAGGGAATGGAAAAACTGTACATACATTCCTAAGTATATCATCATCTAATACATCATCTCTATACAGCTACAAATACAGGGAAATGGGGCACAGATGCCCTACTACTAATAGAGGACTATCAAAAGATATAGCGAGAATGGGGCACAGCCACCCAATAGCTAACAGAGGTCTATCAAAAGAGATAAACAAGAATACACATCAAAAAAAGACAATGGTGTCGATGTCCACATCATCAATCCTGTCCATCTGATGTAACTACTCCTGAGTCACTAGATCTCCATCAACAGGGATATCAAGCCGATACAAAGGAGGATCTACGTCGGCAAAACCAAATGGGACACCCGAGGGGCCAGCTCATGCGCTGAAAGGATCAAATGAATCTGCCTCTGCTGGATCTCTACCTAAATGCCGGATAAAAATATGTGCCTGGTCCAACTGCCGGGTCAAACTGTCAATCTGTGTCACATGAGTCGGATCTCAGACACAGGCTAACCAATCCGTCATCATCACAGATCCTGGAACCATATCCCCCATGAACTGAGTGGCGCAGGTCTGGGCTCCAATAGTACGAGGGATCTACCAGTGCTGGAATACATCCTGAGTGCAAGGACCCTCTGATAATGTAAAACCATCAACACCCAACAATGGGATATCAATGACGGGTGACTGCGACACAGGCCAATAACGCATGGCAGGAGGCAAGATCGGTATACGAATCTCCCCTGTGGTGCTCTTAATAGCACGCTCTCCTAGATAGAGCTCCCATCCTCCATCCGTGAAGAGAGGAACTCTCCGGGTGGAAATCATATACTCGACACCAGTCGGATATCCATCCTCAAATTCGATGGCTAAATGTTTCCTAAAATAGGGATTCCATGTGATAATGTCAGCTGTCAATAACTCTAGCTGCAAACGGTAGTGAGTGAAACCCTCAGCTACAGGGACCTCCGCCAGTATGGAATGATGCCATCGTCGTCCTCGTGGGTAGGTATCCAATCCTAGCACACTCACTGGACATAAACATGGGAGCCTCTCATAGCCCCAAAACTGCCAACACAAAGGCAAACATCTACTGTCAGTTAACACTCTTAACCAATACAGGGTAAATGATAAGAGAAATACTTACTAGCAGAAATAGGTAAAATCCTAACCAAGCCTCGGTCAAGCCCTGTGAGCGCATACGTATGCCCCTGAGGAAATAGATAAAGGTATAGGAACCCCAATCATACTGTCTAATACGGTCCACATATCGAGTGGCGTTGATCAAAGTGAACGACACCGTAGAAGAGTTATCTGCTATGAAGCAGCCCCTAATGATTATCAAGAACAATCGTCGAAGAATGCGATCCCTGACTCTGACATTAACTAGTATGGACTCGCTCAATAGCCCACTAATAGCATCTACGATCAAAGGACCCGCACGGATAGTCTTGCCCTTGAGCGCCTCCGCCGGAACTCCTAACAAGGATCTGACGATAGTCGGGGTAATATCTGCCGTGTAAGGCACTGGCACCCCTCCAAACTCTATACCTATGATAAATCGCCAATCCATCGACGTCATCATCACCTCACAGTCCAGCAAATGGAGTGACTGAGTCTGATGAAACCACCGCTCAGACAATGCCCTGAGGTAACCCCAGGGACAGCGACGGGAAAGGATGGAAAAGAATGCTCCAAAACCCTAGTCATGTACAATCGCTCTATAGTCAGGATGAAGCACCTGGTACATGGAGTGTATACTGAACCAGTTCCCTCGAGGCTGTGTAAATCCAGGAACTTGCATGAAATGCAGATCAACATTAAATCCTTTTACTCCTCATAAATAGAAAAGAAGGAAGATCAAGTTTTGACGTCATACCTCGTTAGCATGCAAATACATCGAGGGATGTCGACTCAAGTCACCCAGAAGCTCTGGGTTTACCACCTAAATACTCGGGAGCTCCCTACGGGGAATATGCACAGCAGGAGCGAGGTCCGCAACTGAAACATCCTCCTCATCGTCCTCGACGTTCGGCACATCAACCTGGACTGGAAGTATCACCGTCTCCACCAACCTGCGAGGCTGTCTAACGGAACGGGGTCGAGGCACTTCAGAAGCCCTCCTCGTACACCAGAAGTGGTCCTACGTGAACTACTCGGCTGATCCGGATCCATAATATCTGGACAACAAGTCTCCAAATCACCTCAGAAATGGTGTGGTATCTTCTAACCTGGAGCTTTTCAAAATACATTTAATGACTATCTACATGCATGCATTATTTGAACATACATCCACAGTAGAGTTAAAAATGCATGACTAACACAATTCCTATATTTTAGGAAAATTTTGCCATAGTCTCCTTTATAAATAGGACTATCCACATGCACATAGGCATGACTAGGTGGCCATTCAGTAGCGCACCTGTCCACAGTCATATACATACTATGTGCAAAATCAGTAACACATAAGGTTAACCTCAATGCTACGAGTACTTTGCCTTTTTACCTTGTGCTCAAATGTCCTCAGATAGGATAAAAATAGCAGAAAAGGGTGCCAATTTGATTGTGTCAAAAATCAAATTTTTTCACATCATTATGTTCAGCATGGTTTAATACTAACATTTACTATGTTGAATATTTTTTATCAAATCATTTGAGCATACATAATCACCACTATGTGTTTAGATGCATTTTATATGATAAGTCATTTTTCAACGGATAAATACTGGAAAAAAGTACATGCATACGTTACCAGGATAGTGTAGAACACTTGTACAGTAACAGATTTCGCAGAAAGACGTCCGAACTCAGAAGATCTGAAAAAGAGCTCTCAGATTTCCTTCGCGGCGCAAGTTAAAAATTACTTATGAAAGTAACCTACTAGTCTTTATGATCTACGGTTGGCCACAAGTCCATCTACGGCTGCAGCAGGTGTACCTGTGGCGCCCCTATGTGGGTCCCCCCTGGGGCTCGGTCCAGTTCGAGTTGTAAAGGAATTGTCGTAAACTGAAAAGGCCAAATCAGGAATAAAAACGCTACGCGATTGAGCAGAATAGCTTACAATCCTGGTTGAACCGTGGGTCTTCACATCATTCATTGGTATTCGCTCAACCATAGGGTACACTATGCCGGTGATCTCATATGATACAAGTCACGCTCAGCAATACCTCACACAGGTCCAATTTCTCTCATTCAGGATCGTTATCCTACTTTGCCATAACAACCCAGGCGGGGGTCACAACGCGGTACATATGTCGAAGTACATAACCCCGGCGGGGGTTACAATGCATATCATCCGTTGACATACATATCAACGAAGGTCAAGCAGCCTTGACATCACTACAATCGTTGGCAAGTAAATCCAACAGAGCGTTGGAAGCCGTTCGATGATTTTATCCGTTGATACACACATCAACAAAGTCCAAGCAGCCTTGGAATTTATCCCCAGTAGGGAGTTCATCCGTTAATCTACACATCAACAGAGGATCAAATGTATCCCCGGCGGGGGTTACAACGCGTGGTAAACCGTTGGTTCACCCGTCAACGAAGGTCGGGCAGCCCTGACAACATTTGATGTTGGCAGTAAAACCAACAGAACATTGACGTACTCTGGCTATACAAACCAGGAGAGGGAAATGTCATCAAGGAGGATTGATGTCGGAATATTTTATACACATCCTCAAACAGACAAAGCTTTATCCCCACAGATCTCTTACACATAAGAGGCACTTCTTCATAATCAAGTCTGTATCAAGGATTCAGAACTTTGGTGATAATCCCATCGTCAACATCCTTAAAGATTCGTAGATCCAATTTGGTCATCATTGCCAAATCCCCAGTAGAAGCTATAGGGAGATAGCAATCATCCTCAGCATGTTGGGCAACAACCCCATACACATGCATCACACAGTTGCTTCATATTATATTTCAAGTGTCTAGGATTCTTTATCCTATCCATGCATTGTATTGCTGGATATGATAAATAGGGGCATCTGTAGACACTCAAAATTTTATGCCTATCTGTTACTGACATCACAGGAGCGCAAATTTGTCTTTTAAGAGAAAACCCTGAAAGACAGTTCATATCCATTCTGGTTACCACCGGGAGGAACAGCTCAACCCCAGAACACACACTGGGAGTAACAGCTTAACACCGGAACACATACCAGGAGTAACAAATCTAACCTCAGAGATAACCCCGAGGCATACAGATCCAATATCGGAACACAAACCAGAGAAGATTGATTCATCTCAGAGATAACCCCGAGATATTCTGTCTCTGTCCCAACACTGGGAATAGCAGATTCCAACCTTAGAGATAACCCCAAAGAAGGCAGTGGCAGTTCCGGAGATAACCCCAGAAATACTTGTTTCAAATGCATACCATCAGCTTCAACCTCGGCGCTCACACTGAGGAACTCAGTACAAGACAGGCACACCTCAAAGATAACATTGAGGACCTTCAACATTTGTAGCAGTCCAATCTCAGCAATAACCCTGAGCAACGTCTGCTTTATTAGCCCAAATCAGAGATAACCCCGGTGAGGGGCAAAGTCGTCATCTTGCCACCATGACCCCACATCACGCCGTCTCAATATTTTAGACATACATTTCTACACATCAATGTCCCACAAAAGCTCAGAAGAACCAATCCCGAGTGACTATTGCGCAAGATAACGGATAGAATTTGAAGCTGAAGACCGGAGGGCATCGTCCCATCTTCATGACTTCGTATAACCTCTAATCCCATGTCATTGCGTAACTCTCGACAACGACGGTCTGAAATAGGTCATATACACCTCAGTCGGATGCCCAAATTGTAATTCTGAAAGTTCGAGCGGACATCACGTTGCCTACGTGCACGTACTTTGAGACGGTGGGACCCGTGAAGCCCAGGACACCCCGGGCAGCCTCTAGTACACCTGCGGCCCAGCCGCAGAGGGCTTGGGGCGGCCATTGTATAAGGAAAAAAGGCGAGAAAGCCCTGTCCAATTTGCTCCACACAAACCCCAAACTGAGTGCTTTCTCATTTTAAACACTTGTGAGCTCACATATAGCTACTTTTGTATCGGCGGAAGCCAGTGTTTATCTACTTTAAAGTTATTGAAGTCTTCTTTGGCAGCCCACTGTAAGCCTTCTTACACATTTTCAAGCCTTTCTCTCCACACTTGCACACACCCTTCTTTACGTTGAGAGTCGTGTTACGTGTGTTTGCCCGGACTTCGGTCCATGGTTCTATTTTAGTTTGTATATACATATATATTTATATATATATTTACATATATGAACTAACATTATCGAGTTATGCCTCGATTGAGCCTAGACTTCAGTCTGGAGCGTTGCTTTTATATATATATACTTATATATATAAACTATGTGTCGAACTCTGTTCAATGAGCCTAGACTTATGTCTGGTGCGTTTAAATGCTTTCATATATATATATATATATATATATATATATATATATATATATATGAATTGTGTGTCGAACTATGTTCGATGAGCCTGAATTTTACATCCGGTGCGTTTACTACTTTTTATATATATATATACTTATATATATTAACTGTTGTCGGACTTTGTCTGATGAGCCTGGATTTTATATCCAGTGCATTTATCACTATATATATATATATATATATATATATATATATATATATATATATATATATATATATATATATATATATACGCACATTTCGTCCCACCTGGAGTTTACTTCTTGGTAGTTGACTGTTTTTACTGCTTTCTGTACATTTCGTCTTGCCTAGAGTTCCCTCCGTGGCGGTTGATCGCTTTTATAGCTTTATTTACATTTTTGATTCCCCAGGTGCTTCGTGGTTGGTGATCATGTCTGTATATATATATTTACAGCTATATATATATATATATGAATTGTGTGTCGAACTATGTTCGATGAGCCTGAATTTTACATCCGGTGCGTTTACTACTTTAATATATATATACTTATATATATTAACTGTTGTCGGACTTTGTCTGATGAGCCTGGATTTTATATCCAGTGCATTTATCACTTATATATATATATATATATATATATATATATATCACACACACATTTCGTCCCACCTGGAGTTTACTTCGTGGTGGTTGACTGTTTTTACTGCTTTCTGTACATTTCGCCCTGCCTAGAGTTCCCTCCGTGGCGGTTGATCGCTTTTATAGCTTTATTTACATTTTTGATCCCCCATAAAGGTGCTTCGTGGTTGGTGATCATGTCTGTATATATATATTTACATATATATATATATATATATATATATATATATATATATATATATATACCTTCTTACTGCGTTTATATTAACTGCGGCATCATATGAGCCTAGGAATCATGTGATCACAGATTCAGTCCACTGAATCTAGATTCGGTTCCCGTGATGGACCTTTTCAGCTGTAAGCAGCTTGTAAATTTATCTGTGATGTTTGAATTTCCTCAGATGGTTTTCATACCCACGAGGAATTCAGCACCTTTTTGTACATTATTTGCATACAGATGCCTCGCATCTGTAAAATAAAATCAACCAAGTCGAATTCGAAATAAAATAGAAGTATCAAAGGCCTCAATTACTATTGAGCACAAGGGTTTGAAAAAACTTATTTTCTAAAACATCACTGCTATATCTTGTTTAAAATTAAATTTTTGTATAAATTTAAACCCTTTGTATATAGGTGCAAACGAGGCATAACACTACTTTCAAATAATAGCACATTGACCCACACACACACATTCATATAATAGTTTCTTGAAAAATGGAGGTCACCGTGGTAACACGGATGTTGGGGGGTGCGTAACACCTTTCCTCCGCATAAACAAGTCCCCGGACCCTAATTGAATCTCGGTTTCATCGACCTGTTTAGCAGTGTCACATCACTAGGTCAATGTGCAAACCTTTTCTCGGTTGTGTTGGTACAACTAGTTAAAAAACTAACTGGCGACTCTTATAGTCCAATCGTCGACATTACACATGTCGGACCTTTTTCACTTATTTTTTCAAACAAATCTCACCTAAAATGAGAACACAAAAGAACAGGTAACGAAAAGGGACAAATAAAAATCCCGACGTCGACATATTTAAGTGTTTACAAAGAAGAATATCGAAGTTTGGAGCACTATATGAGGGGTTAAGAGCTGAAATGGGCGGAATTCCCTATGCTTTTCTCCCATTTTTTTCTTTTTTGGCTGATGGGGGGGTCTATTTATAGATCAAGTAGCCGGGGGTCTACCCACGACTGTCCCGGGTGGACCCGACCTGGTGGGTCCAGTTGTCTCGAAGTACGTGCACTCGGACCAACACACTGTCTACTCGAACCTTCATAACTTTTAATCTGGGAATCCGATGGTGGAGTACTATGCCTTTTCAGAAATCCCTTTTCGAGAGCTACACAATGACATGGGATTTGACCTTTTCTAAATCCAGGAAGATGGGTCCATGACCAGATCTTCGAGTATTCGCAGTCCATTCGCTGAGCTGTCTTATGTTATTTTTCATTCGGGGTTGACGTTATGGTCCTGCAAGACCTTCATAGCAGTGATTTGACTTGATTTGATGTTGAGTTGGAAAAATTAATAATTTTCCCTTCCGTGGTTGTATCCGTGTTTGATGCACTTATAGTTATCTTTTCTCAGAGTTATCTCTGAGATTGGACTGCTGTTGGCTTTTGTCAGTCCTCAGGATTGTCTCTGAGGTTGGTTTGTTGTTTCCCGGGGTTGTCACCGTGTTTTATATTGATCCCCCGGGGTTGTCTTCAGGGTTTATCTTGATCTCTCGAGGTTGTCACCGGGGTTTGATTGATCTCCCGGGGTTGTCACTGGGGTTTGGCTTGATCCTTGGGGTTGTCATTGGTGTTTGATTTGATCCCCCGGGGTTGTCACCGGTGTTTAATTTTGATCCCCTGGGGTTGTCACCGGGGTTTGATTTGATAATTTTGACTTTCAGGGTTATTTCTAGAAGATAAAAGACGATTTTGTCCTCCTGCATGGTTAGTAACATAATGCAAAATTTTAAGTGTCTACAGATGCCCCTCTTTATCATATTTATGGAATGTAATGGAATGAACATGATAAAGATTACTTATAAACTTGAAATACGACAAGATTAAATGATGTCATGCAATGCAGTATAATATGATGTTATGTACTCTGACCATTTCTGTTTGGAATTTGATGTTTTGACTGTTGAAACTTTTAAATTTCAAATTTCATTATTTAAGAAATCAATATAAGGAACGTGTTGGGTACATAGTAAACAAAATTGAATCCCTATTTTACAAAATAACCCAATATCACTACAAAGTAGGGATAAAGATAAAAAAATTATTGTGAATGCTCTAAAGCTTTAAGGAAAAGAAAAAATAAATGAAACAAAACTTTTAATACTAATAAAATAGATTTATTTAATTCCAAGTTGGGATATACTCACGCTTTCTCACAAAACAAGTACAAATTTTTATTGCTAATAATAGAAAATGACATAATATCATTATGTTTAACAACATAATTTCACTTATATGCCACTATTGTTAAATTAAACACTCATTATACTTGGATTATATTTGTTTTCTTGCAAAAATAGAGGGCTAGAACTATTTGTAAGAATTTAATATCATTATTACTTATTTTATCCTATTATCAGTCCTTTATTTAATTTATGGATTAATTATTATCATTTCTAAGGTGAATAGATATTCTAAAGGGAATTATATAATATCACCTCTCCATCAATACCAATATTTAAAGGCCGATTTGAGTGTAGTTTTCAATTAATTGAAGGATCAATCAAGTTAACTTGGTAGTAATTTATATTATCCAACTGAGTAGATTCGAGAGTAGTTTTTCAATTAATTAAAAGATCAATCGAGTTAATTCAGTAGTGCTTAAGATACTAAATATTAGTTCGAAATACCATATGAAATAAAATTGATTAATATGTATATTTGCATTAAACATTTGCATTAATTCTTAGTTATGGGGTATAAACTATGATTCGAGCAATTTAAAAAAAAGAAAGAATTTTTTTTTAAATAAATAAATAACTGTTTCAATGTCCATTAAACAAAATAACTGGGTATCCAAGCCTCAAGAAGCATCGATATTCATGTTAAAAAGTGTGATGGATATAAGCAGCTTGACTAGTCTAGTTTTGTGACATTTGTTACTCAAGTTAGTAAACTGGTTTGAGAGTCATTAGTCCAACGCGTAACTCTGAAAAGCATAAAAAAAAGGAGACATTGCACAAGTCAAGGAAAAAAAGTTCAAAAATGAAAGGGAAAAGAGAAAAGAAAAAGAAAAATGAGTTTACTTACTTTTCATGGTAAAAATCTCTAATAAGAGTTATATCACATACATATGCAGTTTTCATAATTGGTTAAACTCAAAAAGATAATAATTTTGAATTTTTTAGATATATTCAATGCAAACCCTCACGAGACACAACTTGTCTACTTGGGGTAACCTTGGAGTTTAAAGGTTTGTTGAACATGCTAAGTGCAATCGTGTTTCTTATAAAAATGGGATAGGTTTTATTTTATTTTTATTTTCTTTTTGTTTTACTTGAGGATGAGCAAAAATTAGGTATGAGGTATTTGATAGACACATAATTCATACATTTTATTATCCCTAATTTTGTCCTTTTTATTATATTAGTTTATTTAATTAACATTTTTTATTTTGTTTTGTAGAATTTAATATTTTGTTGTAATAAAGTCAAAATCTTGGTGATCAAGCGATATTTAATGCTCTTATTCATGGAAGGAAATATCCAAGCAGAATCTTACAATGAAAAGGACGTAGGTGGAATAATCTTGGTATGCAAGTCAAATCTAGCAATAGAAAGGAAATTTCATCTAAAAGATATCTTTGAGAAGTTGATTGCTACTAGGAAGTTGAAACCTACATGGAAAAGAATTAATGTCTTATGCTTATAAATAGAGGAGATATTAGGTGTTTTTGACCTATTAGTTTAGGTTAGGAGTAGGAGTAGATTAAATTACTTTTCCATTGTACGTTCGTTGAATGATCGTTAATAAAGGGAGTTTTTTTCCTTCTTCTTATTTTAGTTAGTCGATCTATTTATTTTCATGCCTAGTTAATTTCTTTAATCTAGGATGAAGATGATATTAAATAATTATTCGTTATAGTATTTTTCTATTTCTTCTATTATTTAAGCTTTTATGTTTAATTGATTTTGCCTTCATGTTTCATTATTAAAATACCTTCGTTTTATAGTTTATATATGATTTTAAATTAATTAAGAGGTTTTGATATATTATTGTTAAGATATGAATTTTTTATAATTCATTCTTGCTCGAAAAAGTTTTGACGAATTATTGTTAATCCTTAAATTTTCATAGTATGTTTGTCAACGTTAATTATAAAATTACTAAATTAAAGGGAATGAAGATCAAAATTATAATTAAGTTATAAAAATAGAAGAGATTGAAGTAATTATTATGTTCCTTATTATTAGTTTTCACATTCTGATTAGTTTACTTATAGTTAATCGATTGTCAATCTTTATTTTTAATTCACATGAAATAGATATTAAAGATACATTAAAATTAATCTAGTTTATGTGGGTTCGATCTGTACTTGTCAGTTCTTCAATTTGACACTGTGCACTTGTAATTACATATTTTAATGACATCATATACATTTGGGAAGTGGGCATTGATGAGTGGTTAATTGAGTGATGTACTTAAAATTAATAGATTATTTTCGAATAGATGCCCATCAACCTGAAACAGTTGATTGTACTATGGTATATAATAAATGCTCATAGTATGGTTTGGGGTAGTAAAAATGTTGTGTTAGTCACTAAATAATAGGTGACTTGCTCAAGATACATGAACCCAGACGGATTTGAGTTTGATTTTGGTTCTGGATATATATACACCAAATTGATTGTCCAAATGACTCTAGTAATGGAGTTGAAAGAAAAGAAAGAATGGGTGCTGATTTTTTTTCTTTTTCTTTCTTTCTTTCTCATTTTTGTTTTTTATTGTCCTCTATGTTGGTTATACTTCAAATTTATGGTTTTATGTATATTATTACTTGTTGGTATGAGCTTAGTAACTTGGTTGGGATAAAGGGATGGGCTCGCGCACATGAGAATGACTAAGGAATTGGGCTAGGCCAAGCTTGGTTCTTGGACTTTCGGTCAAAAAACCTTAATGCGTGTTTGTGCATGCCTCGCGGGTGCACCCAGGTAGCCCACTGTTTTACTTAAATCCCTAACTTTTATTTCTTTTAATACCAACCCTAGCCGTTTTCGTTAACATTTTTTCCCCAACGTTCATTAACGTAAAACGTTATTTATTTCCAACGTTCACGTTATTTATTTACCTTCCAACGTTCATGTTATTTATTTCCCATCGTTCTTCTTCTTCTTATATATATACTAATTTTATTCTTCAGAAGAAAAACACACAACATATAGAGTTTATCTTCTTCTTCTTGTTGTCTCTAAATAGTCTGTTCTTATATACTCTGTTAATTGGACAATCCACAAGGACGAGTCCACAGTCTTCTTCTGTGAGTACACGCAATTGAAGGCTTTGTCGTTGAATCTTGGAGGGTGAATGCCTTGGAACTCAATTGTACAAAAGGTTTATAACCAGTGAGGGCGGAATCACTTTTTAGGACAGTAGCTTTGCTACGCCTCGTCTTTCTTCATATACCAGATAAGTTGTTCCAGTTTGATTCGTCAATTCGTCTTGTTAATACTGCTTTATATTCCAACAATCTAAAAAGTGATTTACGGTTTGTTAACAAGATGAAAACTGCCTTAGACCTTTCTAAAATTGAACGCTTTGATGGTACGAATTTTAAGAGATGGTCTGAAGATATTGTTGGTTATGCTTCAAATTTATGGTTTTATCAAAGTCCTACATTGGCTATTTTGGAAACACTCATGGTGTATATTAGTACTTCTTGGTATGAGCTTAGTAACTTGGTTGGGAAAATGGGATGGGCTCGCGCACATGAGGATGGCTAAGAAATTGGGCTAGGCCAAACTTGGTTCTTGGACTTTCGATCATAAAACCTTAGTGCGTGTGTGTGCGCATTACGCCCGCGCAGGGGGGTGCCGATCCGGTGGATTATGCTTTGTGGGTGCACCCAAGTAGCCCACTATTTTGCTTAAATCCTTAACTTTTATTTCTTTTAATACGAACCCTAGCGGTTTTCGTTAACGTTTTTCCCCAACGTTCATTAACGTAAACGTTATTTATTTTCAACGTTCTATACTAATTCTGTTCTTCAGAAGAAAAACACACAACATATACAGTTTATCATCTTCTTCTTCTTGTCTCTAAATAGTATGTTCTTATATACTCTGTTAGTTGGGCAATCCATAAAGACGAGTCCACAATCTTCTTCTGCGAGTACACGCAATTGAAGGCTTCGCCGTTGAATCCTGGAGGGTGAACGCCGTGGAGCTCAACTGTACCGAAGGTTTATAACCAGTGAGGGCACAATCACTTTTTAGGACAGTAGCTTTGCTACGCCTCGGCTTTCTTCATATTCCAGATAAGTTGTTCCAGTTTTATTCGTCAATTGGGCTTGTTAATACTGCTATATATTCCAATAATCTAAAAATTGATTTACAGTTTATTAATAAGATGAAAACTGCCTTAGACCTTTCTAAAATTGAACTCTTTGATGGTACAAATTTTAAGAGATGGTCTGAAGATATAATGTTTTATTTGGAAACCATGAATTTTGAATATGTGTTATACATGGATGCTTCTGTTATTGTTGTTTCTGATACTGCTGAAACTGTTGAAAAATTAGATGCTGATAAGTCTGTAAAAGGGGATTATGTTAAGGATAATCTTACATGTCGTAGATACTTGTTGAACTACTTGTCTAATTCACTGTTTGATATTTATTATCCGTATGAAAGTGCTAAGAAGATTTGGGAAGCTTTAAAATATAAATATGTTGTTGAGAACTCTGGCCTTAAGAAATATGTTGCGGGGAAATTTAAAGATTTTAAGATGCAAGATGGAAAATCAGTTATAGATCAAGTTCATACATACCAAACAATTGTGGGGGGGAAGTTAATGGGGAAGGAATGAAAATATGTGAGACGTTTCAAGTTTTCGTACTTATCGAAAAATTACCACCCTCATGGAAAGATTATAAGATGAACCTTAAACATGAAACTAAAGATTTTACTATGCAGGAATTAGTGGCACATCTATATTGAAGAACAAAACTGGGCTAAAGAAAGAGGAGACATAGTTCCAAGTCATACTGTCAAAGCTAATCTTGTAGAACAAAAGCCACAATGGAAGAGCCAAAATTATCAGTCCAAAAACTACAAAGGGTAAAATCATAAATCAATGGGAAGAACGGATAATAGGTTCAAGAATCCAAATCAAATTCAGAAACCTTTCACTAAAGGTCCTTGCTTCGTATGTGGTAAACCTGGCCATATTGCTATAAAGTGTCATTTTTGCAAGGGGCAAGATAACAAAAATAATAACTCTCAGCCTAAGTCCCAAGCCAACTTGGTTGAATTCGATGATATTATTATTTCTGTTGTCTCGGAAGTAAACTTAGTTGACAATTTCATGGATTAGGTAGTAGATATCGGGGCCACTAGACACATTTGCGCAAATAGATACGTAATTCTTAACTATGAAAATGTGACTAATGGAGAAAAGGTGTTTATGGGGGATTCTCGAGCCACCAATGTTGTGGGGAAAGGGAAAGTCTTACTAAAATTAACTTCTGGGAAAATAATTGCCTTACAAGATGTACTTCATGTGCCCGATATTCGTAGAAATCTTGTGTCCGGGTCTTTGTTAAACAAAGCTGGTATTAAACTTGTGTTTGAGTCTGATAAACTTGTACTTACTCGTAATGGGAAATTTGTTGGGAAAGGTTTTTGTAATGGGGGTTTATTTGTACTTGATGCTTCTGTTGAGTTGAATAATAAGAATGCTTCTTTTGCTTATATTGTTGAATCTTTGGATATGTTGTGACGCTCCCAAAATAGGTATACATCACTCATCTTGAGTCTCCAAATACATGGTACTGAATACAAATACAAACTTAATTATACTACATGAGCTGAGAGTTTTTACAAGAATATTGTCTAATAGACAGTATTCAAATTCAAAGGAGTCCTCAGTACATTTATTAACACACTAAATAGTGAGGACTACTACAGCCACCATCTCGGACCGTCACTCCATTCCCCGACTAGTTCTGGCTACGTTCTCATTTCCTGAAGAGAACAATGAAAGAAAAGGGTGAGTTCAACTAGCCTAGTAAGAAATATTATGACAAAGATAATGTATAATAAATTATCGTTAGCCTTCAATAGTGTTAAATAATAAACAACAAGTTTAATTGCAGCGGAACAAGCAATCCATTAGAAGAGTCAAATAGAACATGATATCTACTATCTTCTATGATTTAAAAAGGTTTATCATAATCTTTATAGCTGAGACTCAGCTTAACAAATAATCCACATCACTGAATTATCCATGCACTACGGGCCAAGGATATTCATTAGTATTACAACCATGAATTATCCATGCACTACGGGCCAAGGATACTCGTGTAATCACCAATGGTCATGATCATACCAGCAATTGTCCATCAATGCACTACGGGCCAATGATGACTTTTACCACATCATTTGTAACATTACGGGTCATGATTATACCGAATGATCCCTAATCATAATCATACCAATCAACAATCTATCTATGCACTACAACCAAAGATGACTTTCATCACAATATAAACATGAGGATGATGACAATGATATAAGAATTCAATTAAATGAAAGCAAAGGATAAATTTTAAAGATTTATAATTTAATTTATTCAGAATTCAATAATGTCCAAATTTTTAACATGATACTTCTTTGTGGAGTAAAATTCAAGAATAATATTGTATCAAAAATGATTTGGACAACAAAGAAATCAATTTTTTATCATGAATAGTTTTCCGGATGAATAGTACCCGAGTGAATAGTATCCCGTGAATGGTACTTCGTGAATAGTACTTTATAAATAGTATCTGTGAATAGTACTTTGTGAATAGTACCCATGAGTAGTACTTTGTGAATAGTACCCCGTGAATAGTATTTTATGAATAGTACCCGTGAATAGTATTCCGGCATGAAAAGATCAATAATTATCAAGAATGCTCAGAATAATATTTTCATAAAAAGATACTGGATGAAGCGCAAATATCAAGGATATTCTACTAATTTCATTAGTATAGTAGTAATACTTTAACAGAATGAGTGTAGAATCAGGAATACGAAATGAAATAATATTACTCACATACTACAGAGTATGGAAGAAAATATTATTTCTTACGAATATTAAACAAAAATAATATCTCTTACCTTAGAAGAAGACTGAATACTGGAATAGTGAAGCAGCAGAATACTCTTCTTCTTTCTCTATATAGCTTCTCTCTCTATAATTTCCAAGAAAGAGGGGGCTTTCCGATAAGGATTTCTCCCTACTGGCGTGCAATTAGGTGACCAAACCTCTTTCCTCGACAGAACTTTCTAGACATCGTCAATATTATAAATAATAATATGAATAACTCCGTCATCTCAATTATTGATTTAATAATATAAAATATTATGCAGATAATACTATGACAATAATTGAATCAATAATATGAGAGATATTATGCAACAATAACTATAGCAATAATTGAGTATAACTGCATGACTTCTCACGTAAACATCAAGAATCAATATCGTGTGCTGCTATGCAACCACGCGTATTACTATACTTTTACCACCGGGTAGTTCAACAGTTTAATAGTAAACTTTCGTCGTTATTTTTATAAAAAGATATTTCTGTCGTTTTCTAACTCCGATAATACTTTCGTTGTGGGGTCCACCAATGATCGTGCCATAGTACGAATATTCCCTGTTAAAACGAATATTCCCCGACCAATCGAATATTTTATAACAACTTGCTTACTTTGCAAAATTTGTAAATATTACCCACAACTATAATATTATATCAAATCCACACCATAATATTCAAAAATATATTTCGAGAAAAATTAATCTTTATTCGTAAAAGTTGGGGTCTTACAACCTCCCCTTCTTATAAAATTTCGTCCTCAAAATTAGGGTACGTACCTGGTATATCGAAGAGGTGAGGATACCTTGACTTTATTTTAGATTCTAACTCCCAGGTCATTTCCTCAACATTGTGGTTTCTCCACAAAACTTTGACTTGAGGTATAACCTTGGAGCATAGAATATTATCCTTCTTATCCAAGATTTTAACAGGTACCTCTTCATACGTTAAATCTTCCGCTATCTCATCCGGTTCAAATTCAATAATGTGGTTCGGGTCTTTCACATATTTACATAACATAGATATATGAAAAACGTTATGAACACGAGACATACTTGGCGGTAAGGGGAGTCTATAGGCCACAGTTCCTACTCGGTCAAGGATTTCAATTGGGCCAATGAATCGAGGATTGAGATTTCCTCTCTTTTCAAATCTTGTAACTCCTTTCTATGGAGCCACACGTAACAACACATGCTCTCCAACATATTGAATTATATGTCCTTTCGATGAATATCAGAATAACTCTTTTGTTGATCTTGTGAGGTCTTTATACGTTGTCAGATCATTTGAATATTCTCTGTAGTCATACGTACCAATTTCGATCCCAACAACGTTGCTTCACCTACCTCATCCCAACATACTGGAGAACGACACTTGCGTCCATACAACTCCTCGAATGGAGCTATGCCAATACTTACTTGATAACTATTATTGTAGGAGAATTCCACCAATGGCAAGAACGTGTCCCAACTTCCTTTGAAGTCAAGGACACAGAGTCTTAATAGATCTTCAAGAGTTTGAATAGTCCTCTCCGACTTCTCGTCTGTTTGAGGATGATATGTCAAACTAAATCGTAAATCCATGCCCATAGCTTTTTGTAAACTAACCTAAAATCGTGAAGTGAATCTTGGGTCTCGATTAGAAACTATGGATACTGGCATACCATGCAGTCTTACAATCTCATTTATGTACATACGAGTAAGACGTTCAAGTGAATAAGTTTCTTGTATAGGTAAGAAATAAGTAGACTTGGTCAATCTATCAACAATGACCCAAATTGCATATATGCCTTAAGAAACCTTGGGAAGACCAGTAACGAAGTCCATGATAATGTGCTTCCACTTCCATTCTAGAATTTTAAGTGGTTGCAATGGACCTTTTGGCACTTGATGCTCCGCCTTGACTTGTTAACACGTTAAACACCTTGAGATAAACTCTACAATCTCTCTTTTCATATTGCTCCACCAAAATGTATGTCGAAGATCATGATACATTTTGGTACTCCCAGGATGGATTATAAACGGTGTGTTGTGCTCCTCCATCATGATTTTATACTTCAAGTCAGAATCGTTAGGAACACAAAGTCTGAAGTTGACTAGAAGTATTCCTTCTTCATCGATTCTTGCTTCCAGAATAGCACCTTCTTGAACTTTCTTCTTCATACTCATCAACTCCAGGTCTGTAGCTTGAGCAGCTTTAACTTTATCTATTAAAGTCGGTTCTACTCATATATTTACCATCATCACATGGGTCCCTGGAGTCTTTAACCCTATTTCCATCCTTTGTAAGTTATACAAAATGGGCCTTTGCGTTGACAATATCGCACTCGTACCCGCATATGATCTTCTACTCAATGCGTTAGCTACTACGTTCGCTTTTCTAGGATGGTATTGAATGGTATGATCGTAATCTTTCAACAGCTCAAGTCAACGTTGTTGCCGCATGTTGAGCTCCATTTGGGTGAAAAAATATTTGAGGCTTTTATGATCCGTATAGATCTCCACTTTTTACCCATACAGGTAATGCCTCCAGATTTTAAGTGTGAAAACGACAGCTGCCAACTCTAGATCATGAATAGGATAATTCCTCTCATATTCTTTGAGTTGTCGTGAGGCATAGGCTATGATTTTTCCATGTTGCATGAGAACACATCCTAAACCTTTGTCAGAAGCATCGCTGCATATGGCAAGTCCCTCCAAACCAGATGGTATTGATAAGTAGGTTTTATACCTACTTATTCGGTATCTTTTACTTGAATTAGTACGTTATATTCATGTGTCTTAGTACTCTTCATGCATTTTGTGTTCATTTTGTAGGTTATACATTTGGAAGCGGTGTGAGCGACTATTGGTAAGGAAAAGCAAGGAAAATGCAAAGAAAAACAATCCAGACATCATTTGGGCTTTCATGTTCATTTCATATTCATGGCTTGGAACTTGGAATATATTGTCGAGCTTCTTCTTAGCTTTTCGAAACATCTTGAATCATTTCAATCGGAGTTCGGATGAAAGAGTTATGACATTTCTACCAACGGATGTCGTTGAACTTCATTGTTTTGGGTGGCCATTTGCATAGCAGTCACTTCCAGTCCAATTTTGACCTTCATCCATTCGTTATTTCTCAAAACTTAAAGAATGAAAGTTGTAGGGCTCGTCGATAGCTTCGATTCGATAGGTGGCAGGCCCCGTAATTCCTTCCAGATCAAAAGTTATGGTCGTTTTACCAGAGGACACTGCAGCAGAAAAAATAATTAGCAGCTTGCACCCAAGCCGGGGCTTGCTCTTTTTTGGCCTTGATAGCAAGCCTGGGCTTGGGTCCTGGGCATTTTAGCAGATTGCTAGCAAGCCGGGGCTTGCTATTACAAAGGGAAAAGGCAAGCTGGGGCTTGGGTATGCGCAAAATAAGTAGTTTTTGTCCGAATTTGAGTCTGAAAAGGATTGGTTCGAGTTGTTTGATTCAAGGACTTCCAAGAGGACTTAAAGACATATAAGGAGGCTTATAAAAGGAGGAGATTTACAAGGATTAAAGGGAGTTTTGGAAGAATTTCATTAGATTAGATTAGAGTAAATTAGATCAAAACCCTAGTTTTTATTAGATTTGGAGATTGAAGCAACTTGGAGACCATTGAAGATTCAAAGTAGGAGCAAGGAGAAAGTATCAAATCTACAGACAACAGATTCTATCTTCTTTATCTTCTTCTATCTTTATCTTTTAATGATTATTCAATTGTGGATTCTTAGTTTTAATTCAATAATCATGAACTAATTCTTTGTTTGAGATTACAATGGATCTTATTATGTAGTTTATTTTAATATGCTTCGCTATCAATTATTATGATCTATTGTGAGGATTGTCTATTGTGATTTGGACTTAATTACTTAATTGTCTAGCTACCGTGATAATCTATATGAACTCGAGAGATGAAGTATAGACTTAGATTTGATCATGATAGCATGTGTTTGTGATTTCTGCATAGATGGCATTCATGATTCGTGTTTAGGATAGAAATATGCCTTTACGCCATATGTAATCTTATAGAGAACTTGTGCTTTAAATCCTTTTTAATTGTAATTCACATAGAGATATAGTGGAATAGTTAATTAGGGTGTCTTGCTTAATTCTATCAATTGTGGATTTAAATGAGTATGGGTATTATGCATCGAGAGGTGATTTTATCTGCCTTAGTGTTCTTGATTAACAATTTAGGATAGAAAATAATTAATGAGAAGTGTGTTAACTTAAATCAAGCAATAAGTGAAGTTGTGATCTTAAATTTTCATAATCTGATTTTTAATTAGTGGTAATTAGAATTAGTGTAATTAAATAATTTAATTTTTATAAATTGAAATTCATTCGTTTAAATAAGATTGAGTTAGTTACGGGTTAGTATTTAGTGATTTTTCTTAAACAATTCCTCGTGGGAACGATACTCTACTTTCACTTTATTACTTGTTGACCACGTATACTTGCGTGTTGTGCGTAACTAGATTTTACCCAACAAGTTTTTGGCACCGTTGCCGGGAAATTAGTTTAATATCTCTTTGCCAATATTAATTTCAATCAAATTAATCTTAATTTAAATATTTTTATTTTTATTTTTAATTCTCTTCCTATATTTCTCTCTTTTCAAGTACCATGGATGACTTTGTGTATCAATGGCCATACACGAACATGACTCAACCAAGGAAAACGGGGATTGATAGACTTAATGCATTTTCTACAATGTTAGCACAGATTGAATAACTTTCGAGGAAGTTGGACCTTTTTGTAGCCCAAATGAGTCGAAGGATGGCAGTTATGTGTGACTATTATGCTGGCAATCACCCGAGTAATCAATGCACCATCAATCTTGGGCCGGTACAGTATGGTGGTAACTACCTCAATCAGTATGCATATGATAATTATGATCAAGTTTGGGGGTATCACTCGGATTCTTCATAGAGCTATACTTATGAAGACCAATACTCTACTCCAAATCCAACATACACGCCGAAATTCTCATATCCACCTCCAATGCAACAAGAAGACAATTTAGAGTTGACGGAATTCATGTTAAGGATTATAGCAAACCAAGAGGAGAGGATGATGAGTCAAGAAATATCGAGCCACAATTTTCAGCACCAGATGGAACAACTCATCACCACTTCAACTCATGGTCCTCAATACATGGATTCCAAAACTGAGACAGATAATTCAAGTTTGGAGGATTTGTGGTTCAAATTTGTAGCATCAACTGAGGAGAGGATGATTAATCAAGAGCGGTCAATTCAGAATCAAGAGATAGCAATTCAAAATCTTCAAAATAAGATAGATTAATTGACCAAAGCCGTAAGAAATCTTCCTCGAAACAATTAGTGTTATGATGAGGATTCCGAGATTGATGAAGTGCCCGAACCAAATCTGTAACTGGATGAGCCACAAGATATAGGAAGTGTGGAGACAATTGGGGATAATGAAATAGAGGTCCACGAAGATTCAAATGGGTCTCCACCAAAGATCAAAGAGTCGGTCAGATTTGCAAAATCATGCCCACTTGGTAGTCATGTCGTCGGCGAAGCTCTTGTTGACATAAGAGTGAGTACAATTTTCAATCCATGTTGGGAAGAGAAAGAGAAGATAGACGAAGAACCTATTGTGTGTGACAAGCTTCCATGCCCCAAAGTGATCACATACACAATGGAGAAAACACCTAGCTGTGGGATGTTCTTGATTGAGATCATACCAAATCAGAGCATGCTAGGTGACTTTGATGCATTGGCCATCGTAAATGGGAACCTACCAAAAGCTATATTATTTTCGATGGATGGAGGGTTCCTCAACTTTCGAAGAGGAATTGGATAGCATTTGTAAGGCCCCAACTTTTTATAAATGAAGATTTAATTTTTCTTTATTTATTATTTTGAAATAGTAAGGATTTATTTGATTAATGTGGTTAGTTATGGGTAAAATGCGTAAATATTTTTAAATAAGCAAGTGGTTATAAAATATTCATTGTTATCGGGGAATATTCGTTTGGTCGTGGAATATTCTCACTACAAAAAAATGGGCCTTTAGCAACGATTTTTCGGGCAACGACTTTATAAGTCGTTGCTAAAAGTATATGTTTAGCAACAAAATTTGTCCTTCGTTGCAGATTGTGTCAGGCTTTCACTTTTTGCAACGAAATTCATAAGTCATTGCAAAATTTCGTTGCTAATTCATTGGCGGGAAAAAATTTCGTTAGAAATTCGTTGCAAAATTTTCGGCCACTTGATTTCCCGTCATCGTGGGCAACGAAAATTTTTTTGTTGCTAAAAATGGGGCTTTAGCAACGATTTTTCAGGCAACGACTTTATAAGTCGTTGCTAAAAGTGTATGTTTAGCAACGAAACTTGTCCTTCGTTTCAGATTGTGTCAAGCTTTCACTTTTTCCAACGAAATTCATAAGTCGTTGCAAAATTTAGAAACAAAATTCGTTAGAAATTCGTTGCAAAATTTCTAACCACTTGATTTCTCCTCATCGTGGGCAACGAAAGTTTTTTTGTTGCTATATTTCGTTGCCTAATATGGACCACACTCATTGGCAACAATTTTTATTTTCGTTGCATATTTTATACAACTTTTTGCAACGACCATTAAAATGTTGCCTTAAATTAAGATAATAATAATAATGATAATAATAATAATAATAATAATAATAATAATAATAATAATAATAATAACAGTAATAATAATAATAGTTGTACTAAATTTTATACAGTGAAATGTTCAAATAAATATTTATAAATTTATCTCTAAATATTCATATAAATATTTATAAAAAATATTCATATTTAAAGTTTAGATGAAATATTTATAAATTTATAAATAAATATTTGTTTATAAATTTTAAAGATAAATTTATATGAATATTTATATATATATATATATATAGATATATATTAAAATATTCATAGTTACGTTATATAAATATTCATAGTTACTTTATATATATTTAGTTTAATGTGGAGATTTAAGATGGGTATATATATAGATGGTAATAGAATTTATATAATACAAAAAAAATAACATAAGAAGCAAAAATATCAGAGTTAGGTATTGAACCTAAAACCTATGGGTTATTGGGTCATTATGCTACCATTGATCCATTCTAGTTTATTAGTTAACTAAACTAACACCATAACTTGTAGTCTCAAATATTTTAAAATTTATTCTACTGGTGTATATATATATATATATATATATATATATATATATATATATATATATATAAACAAATATTCATATAAATATTTATAAAAAATATTCATATCTAAATTTTAGACGAAATATTTATAAATAAATATTTGTTTATATATTTTAAAGATAAATTTATATGAATATTTATATCAATATTTAGAGATAAATTTATAAATATATATATATATATATATATATATATATATATATATATATATATAAATATTCATAGTTATGTTATATAAATATATATATATATATATATATATATATATATATATATAAATATTCATAGTTATGTTATATAAATATATATATATATATATATATATATATATATATATATATATATATATAAATATTCATAGTTATGTTATATAAATATTTATAGTTACTTTATATATATTTAGTTTAATGTGGAGATTTAAGATGGATATATATATAGATGGTAATAGAATTTATATAATACAAAAAAAATATAACATAAGAAGTAAAAATATCACAGCTAGGTATTGAACCTAAGACCTATGGGTTATTGGGCCATTATGCTACCATTGATCTATTCTAGTTTATTAGTTAACTAAACTAACGCCATAACTTGTAGTCTTTAATATTTTAAAATTTATTCTACTGATATATATATATATATATATATATATATATATATATATATATATATATATATATATATAATGTAAACAAATATTCATATAAATATTTATAAAAAATATTCATATCTAAATTTTAGACGAAATATTTATAAATTTATAAATAAATATTTGTTTATAAATATTTATATCAATATTTAGAGATAAATTTATAAATATATATATATATATATATATATATATATATATATATATATATATATATATATATACGAGGAGGATTTAAAGCGGACCAAATAAGCGGACCAAAGAACGGACCAAGGCAAAAACACGCGGGTTTCAGGATCCGGGTCGGACCAACCCGCGGGTTAACCCTGAAACCCGCGTGTTTTTGCCTTGGTCCGTTTTTTGGTCCGCTTTAGATCCTCTCTATTTATATTCATAATTACGTTATATAAATATTCATTGTTACTTTATATATATTTAGTTTAATGTGGAGATTTAAGATGGGTATATATATAGATGGTAATAGAATTTATATAATACAAAAAAATATAACATAAGAATCAAAAATATCACATCTAGGTTTTGAACCTAAGACCTATGGGTTATTGGGTCATTATGCTACCATTGAGCCATTCTAATTTATTAGTTAATTAAACTAACGCCATAACTTGTAGTCTCCAATATTTTTAAATTTATTCTACTGATATATATATATATATATATATATATATATATATATATACACACACACACACACACACACACACACACATACATACATACATATTCTTTTCAAAATTTATTGTCAAACTAAATAAAATACTCAACATTAAACTAAATATATATAAAGTAACTATGAATATTTTTATATATAAATATATATATATATATATATATATATATGTAAATAAATATTCATATAAATATTTATAAATTTATCTCTAAATATTTATATAAATATTTATAAAAAATATTCATATCTAAAGTTTAGATGAAATATTTATAAATTTATAAATAAATATTTGTTTATAAATTTTAAAGATAAATTTATATGAATATTTGTTTATAAATATTTATATCAATATTTAGAGATAAATTTATATATATATATATATATATATATATATATATATATATATATATATATTCATAGTTACTTTATATATATTTAGTTTAACGTAGAGATTTAAGATGGGTATCTATATATATAGATGGTAATATAATTTATCTAATACACAAAAAATATAACATAAGAAGCAAAAATATCATAGCTAAGTTTTGAACCTAAGACCTATGGGTTATTGGGCCATTAAGCTACCACTAAGCCATTCTAATTTATTAGTTAATTAAACTAACGCCATAACTTGTAGTCTCCAATATTTTTAAATTTATCCGAGAATGAAAGTGATAATTGATTTTATGCGAATTTAAAAAAAAATGTCAAATGATAAAATTATTCATATTTAAATTCTCATGTAATTGCATATTTTTCTATACATGACTAGTGATATTATATAAATATTTATAAATAATAAAAATATGACATTTAATAGAAAGGATATTACGCACAAATTATTGTAAAAAAAAGATTATTTAATATAAGTAAATATTTAACTGGAGATTACATAAAATAATAAGAACTTTTATTCTTAGACGGAGGGAGTAACTTAAATCATGAACATATTTTTAAGTCCAAAAATAAAACATAAAAAGAAGAATAGTAATAGAATACCCCTAGCTATTCCTAGTTCTCATTTTATCTTTTTTCCAAATATATTATAAAATTAAATTATAATACTATTATACATCGAACATTTAAGAAACTGTCCAGACTGGTCGACTGAATCGGGAATCGATTATATTTTAGGTCCGGTTTAGCCCGATTGAACTAGTTTGGTCAAAACTCGGATTGAACTGATTGACCACAAGTAAAACCGATTAAGTTGACCAGATGAACCAAATTTTTTTATTAGTTTTTAATATATTTTGAACTATATTTTTTTAATATTAAAATTAACTATTTTTAATAATATTATAACTTAATTTTATTATCTTAATATCGGTTCAATAACGATTCAATCACTGATTGAGGGATGACTCATTCCATAATTTTCTCATGTCGATGACCGCTCTAAAACATTGTTTAGAACCTTAAAACGAACCAAATACCCAAAGGGCTATTTTGTAACGACCCCAAAATAGGTCCATTCCACCCAACCCATTCTGAGTCGTCAAATACATGGTACAGAAAATAACTACAACTTTATTACAATAATTGTCATGCAAAATACAACAACACATATGCTGTGAGTTTGGATACAAATATATACCAAATGTGACTCATGTTCCAACCGTGGACATCACCTTACAATAACACCTTACATAAAGGTATAGTCAAAAACTGTTTTAGAAATTAGAATCTTTGGGAAGTGCTCAAGGAATCCTTCGTACATGGGAGGCCATGCGTCTAGGTTATGATAGATATCATATGGCCACAGAATTATCCTTGGTTGACCCAATAGACCCCAAAGAAAAACGAGAAGATTACTATCATATTCTTCCCAATGGTGAGTCTTCTCTTGACTTATCACTATCTCCACTGTCTCTAATTGAGAATTATACTTCAAACAAACACCAAGATTATATAGGAAGTGCTCGTAGATATATTCAGCAAGTGGATGAGCACATCCATGTCTTATGATGACACGAGGTTGTATGTCGTTAGACATCTTGTATGATAGTGGCAAACCACCCTTCCAACGTTGGGTTCGCCTCACCCTATTTTCTTCACCAAATATAACTACTAAATGATGACCACCGTTCTATTCCCTTGTTACCCCCGCTCGACCCAGCTACACTCTTATTACCTGAAAGGAATTGTGAAGCAAAAGGGTGAGCACAACTAGCTCAGTAAAGAATATCATGACTAAAGATAATTCAATTATCAATAGCCTTCATCAACAATAAATCAGAGATTTAGAACATATGGTAAATGATAAAAATTTCAACCATAGTTGCAGCGGAACGAGCAATCCATTAGAAGAGTCAAATAGACTATAAAGTCTATTATCTTCTCCATGTTAAAAATCCACCAACAATATTTTATCCATGTAACATCACTCAACAGTTCCTTTCCACAATCATATGAATAACTCATAATCATAATTGTGACTATAAATTTTTCTTCGCACCCAGGACGAAGAATATTTTCATCACCTGTCTTTACCTGAAACATCAAAGATCATGGTTATACCAAATCACAGTTCCTGTTTATAATCATACTAACAAATCCATCTTTGCACTACGGCCAAAGATATTCATCAACAAACCATCTTTGCACTACGGGCCAAAGATATTCAACAACAGTTCATCTTTGCACTACAGGCCAAAGATATTCAACAACAGTTCATCTTTGCACTACAGGCCAAAGATATTCATCAACAATTCATATTTGCACTACAGGCCAAATATATTCATATCTCAAAGAAATATATAATCATTTCAGAATTTATATAAACAATAATTATAACCATGTTGATCAATTCACCTTTGCACTTAAGCTTAAGATATTCAATTATAAATTCAATGGTCATGATCATACCAGTCACAATTCAACTTTGCACTACAGGCCAAAGAGAACCCTAGTCATGATCATACCAATAATCTATCCATCTTTACACTCCAGTGAAAGAGAATTTCAACATCAGGGTTATAAAAATGTTATATATGATGATAAAAATAATATGATCAACATATAGTTTTAATCTCAAGAGTAATATTCGTAACTCATGAATAGCAACCCCGACACAAAAGATAGAAATTCTACAATAAAATTCATACCAATATTTCGGTATAATGATATTGAAATAATAACATTACTTAAATTTATAAACAATTTATTTTAATTGTTTACACTTTACTAATTAATGCATTTAATCATCATAAAATGCCAACTCTTACAATTTCATCATCAATAACCAAAACCCTCATCAAAAATCTGCATATACCTCATATAGGATTCTCAAGCCATAAAATCCTATTTTCCAATTTTCTTTCTTCACAAAACATATTTAATTCATTTACTCATAACTAGACCATTTTCATGAAAAATACCAAATCAGTTCCAAAAATATTTCTTTTCTGGGATTTAGCATAATATAGTCTCATAGTGAACATATATTTTTCTCAGAATTTTTAAAAGTCATTTACTATTTTTCATATGGCCAAAACAGCCGAATATTTAGACATTTATCAAAAATTGTACTTTTGTCTAAAAATTCTGAAATTAACAGAGTATACTTCCATCATATACATGTACTCCCAATAAAAATTTCATCAATTTTGGAGTTAACCACAAGAAATTATAAGCAGTTACTTTTAAAATAGTCTTTTCTCATAAAATTCATAACTCTCAATCTATACATCCAAAAATCACCATTTTTGGACACAATCAATAAAACTCATCAAAATATCATTTCAAATTTTTCCAGAATTTTTGAACTTCAGAAAAATTACGAAACTGAAAATCATAACAACCCTTAAAATCCATTACTATCCCTTACTATCCCTTACTATCCCTTACAATCCCTTACAATCCCTTACCTCAAAAGAGCAGTACTTCTGACTGGATATCGGATATGATGCTGAAGGAAACTTGCACTGATGAATAGCAACTCACCAAGTATCTAAAAACTCACAAAATATGCTTCATAATATAGAGAGAGAAAGAGAGAAAGCTTATGTTTCTGGTGTGATTTTCAATTCTAACTTAGCCCTCTATTTATAGGAAAATTTTGGTAGGTTTGACCTGCAACCTGATGGCTTTACCTGCTACTATTCCCACCCACCACATTTGAAATATAATTCAGCACATTTCTTCACCAACCACAAGTGGAGCCCACCAATTCTAGAATTTTCCACCAAAAATGATTAACTCCAAAAATTCAACAATTTCTGAACCAGTCATCTCATAAAATTCATAATAAATCATACGTTCATTTTTAACGGTTCAAAATTTGTGGGCATATACTCAACTTATATATGTATAACATATCCAAAAATTTACCACGATCCAACGGTCGGATTAAAAATTATAACCCCCGCAAAATATCTCAAAAACCCTGATTTTTAATACCTCCATTCCGACAAAAATACTGATAAAAACCTCAACATTAACTCCTTCATTTTTAACCACAAAAATATATCCCTCATTTATATCCACATAAAATAAATATTTTCTTATCATATAAATCAATAATTAATTATTCACAAATAATATTACAGAATCACATTTATGACAACCAGGCCGTTCCCAGGAAAGAGGGGGCTTTCCAATAAGAATTTCTCCTTACTGGCGCGCAATTAAATGACCAAACCTCTCCTTAGACAGAACTTTCTAGACATTGTCAATAATGCTATCTAATAATATTATTTAAATAATATGAATTATTGATCTGATAATGGAGAAATACTGTGCAGTGACAATTATTGCACAACAATAATATAAAATTTCAACGTAGCAATTATTGAATCAATAAAATAAAATATTGAACAGTAATTACTGTAACAATTATTGAGTAGTGCCTTCTTACGTAAGGATCAATAATTCAAAAATACTGTGTAAAACCGTGTGCTACTGTGCAAACACGCGTATTACTGTATTTTAACCACCGGGTATTCCAACAGTGTTAACGATAACAACTACGCCGTTAATTATAAAAACTCAATTTTTGTCGTTATCTTCATCCGACAGTTATTCTGTTATGGGGCCCACAAATGTCTGCGCCGTCGTACGAATATTCCACGACAGAAAGAATATTCCACGACCAAACGAATATTCCCCGACAAAATGAATATTTTATAACCACTTGCTTATTTTGCAAAATTTGCACATTTCACCCATATCTTTAAACTTTTATCAATTTAACCATTTACTGAATAGTAATTATAAGAAAAATTGAATACTTTTATTTTATAAAATTCGGGGTCTTACAATCTCCCCTCCTTATGAAATTTCGTCCCCGAAATTTACGTACCTGGTATTTCAAAGAGTTGAGAATACCTTGCTTTCATTTCAGATTCCATCTTCCCTATCATCATGATTTCTCCATTGCTCATCTCCTGTATTTCAGATATCATTCTAGAATACAGCTTCAAAATAAGGGTTAATTGAACAAATTAACATATCACATAATATCCCGATATTATGACAGTCTAATAAGCTTAGGTAGGACACACTAGCGAAGGATTTACTCATCTCTCCCCTCCTAGTTGTATTCCCCGATCTCCGCCAGTGATCATATCCCCAAGCTCTGATACCAAATGTAACGACCCCAAAATAGGTCCATTCCACCCAACCCATTCTGAGTCGTCAAATACATGGTACAGAAAATAACTACAACTTTATTACAATAATTGTCATGCAAAATACAACAACACATATGCTGTGAGTTTGGATACAAATATATACCAAATGTGACTCATGTTCCAACCGTGGACATCACCTTACAATAACACCTTACATAAAGGTATAGTCAAAAACTGTTTTAGAAATTAGAATCTTTGGGAAGTGCTCAAGGAATCCTTCGTACATGGGAGGCCATGCGTCTAGGTTATGATAGATATCATATGGCCACAGAATTATCCTTGGTTGACCCAATAGACCCCAAAGAAAAACGAGAAGATTACTATCATATTCTTCCCAATGGTGAGTCTTCTCTTGACTTATCATTATCTCCACTGTCTCTAATTGAGAATTATACTTCAAACAAACACCAAGATTATATAGGTAGTGCTCGTAGATATACTCAGCAAGTGGATGAGCACATCCATGTCTTATGATGACACGAGGTTGTATGTCGTTAGACATCTTGTATGATAGTGGCAAACCACCCTTCCAACGTTGGGTTCGCCTCACCCTATTTTCTTCACCAAATATAACTACTAAATGATGACCACCGTTCTATTCCCTTGTTACCCCCGCTCGACCCAGCTACACTCTTATTACCTGAAAGGAATTGTGAAGCAAAAGGGTGAGCACAACTAGCTCAGTAAAGAATATCATGACTAAAGATAATTCAATTATCAATAGCCTTCATCAACAATAAATCAGAGATTTAGAACATATGGTAAATGATAAAAATTTCAACCATAGTTGCAGCGGAACGAGCAATCCATTAGAAGAGTCAAATAGACTATAAAGTCTATTATCTTCTCCATGTTAAAAATCCACCAACAATATTTTATCCATGTAACATCACTCAACAGTTCCTTTCCACAATCATATGAATAACTCATAATCATAATTGTGACTATAAATTTTTCTTCGCACCCAGGACGAAGAATATTTTCATCACCTGTCTTTACCTGAAACATCAAAGATCATGGTTATACCAAATCACAGTTCCTGTTTATAATCATACTAACAAATCCATCTTTGCACTACGGCCAAAGATATTCATCAACAAACCATCTTTGCACTACGGGCCAAAGATATTCAACAACAGTTCATCTTTGCACTACAGGCCAAAGATATTCAACAACAGTTCATCTTTGCACTACAGGCCAAAGATATTCATCAACAATTCATATTTGCACTACAGGCCAAATATATTCATATCTCAAAGAAATATATAATCATTTCAGAATTTATATAAACAATAATTATAACCATGTTGATCAATTCACCTTTGCACTTAAGCTTAAGATATTCAATTATAAATTCAATGGTCATGATCATACCAGTCACAATTCAACTTTGCACTACAGGCCAAAGAGAACCCTAGTCATGATCATACCAATAATCTATCCATCTTTACACTCCAGTGAAAGAGAATTTCAACATCAGGGTTATAAAAATGTTATATATGATGATAAAAATAATATGATCAACATATAGTTTTAATCTCAAGAGTAATATTCGTAACTCATGAATAGCAACCCCGACACAAAAGATAGAAATTCTACAATAAAATTCATACCAATATTTCGGTATAATGATATTGAAATAATAACATTACTTAAATTTATAAACAATTTATTTTAATTGTTTACACTTTACTAATTAATGCATTTAATCATCATAAAATGCCAACTCTTACAATTTCATCATCAATAACCAAAACCCTCATCAAAAATCTGCATATACCTTATATAGGATTCTCAAGCCATAAAATCCTATTTTCCAATTTTCTTTCTTCACAAAACATATTTAATTCATTTACTCATAACTAGACCATTTTCATGAAAAATACCAAATCAGTTCCAAAAATATTTCTTTTCTGGGATTTAGCATAATATAGTCTCATAGTGAACATATATTTTTCTCAGAATTTTTAAAAGTCATTTACTATTTTTCATATGGTCAAAACAGCCGAATATTTAGACATTTATCAAAAATTGTACTTTTGTCTAAAAATTCTGAAATTAACAGAGTATACTTCCATCATATACATGTACTCCCAATAAAAATTTCATCAATTTTGGAGTTAACCACAAGAAATTATAAGCAGTTACTTTTAAAATAGTCTTTTCTCATAAAATTCATAACTCTCAATCTATACATCCAAAAATCACCATTTTTGGACACAATCAATAAAACTCATCAAAATATCATTTCAAATTTTTCCAGAATTTTTGAACTTCAGAAAAATTACGAAACTGAAAATCATAACAACCCTTAAAATCCATTACTATCCCTTACTATCCCTTACTATCCCTTACAATCCCTTACAATCCCTTACCTCAAAAGAGCAGTACTTCTGACTGGATATCGGATATGATGCTGAAGGAAACTTGCACTGATGAATAGCAACTCACCAAGTATCTAAAAACTCACAAAATATGCTTCATAATATAGAGAGAGAAAGAGAGAAAGCTTATGTTTCTGGTGTGATTTTCAATTCTAACTTAGCCCTCTATTTATAGGAAAATTTTGGTAGGTTTGACCTGCAACCTGATGGCTTTACCTGCTACTATTCCCACCCACCACATTTGAAATATAATTCAGCACATTTCTTCACCAACCACAAGTGGAGCCCACCAATTCTAGAATTTTCCACCAAAAATGATTAACTCCAAAAATTCAACAATTTCTGAACCAGTCATCTCATAAAATTCATAATAAATCATACATTCATTTTTAACGGTTCAAAATTTGTGGGCATATACTCAACTTATATATGTATAACATATCCAAAAATTACCACGATCCAACGGTCGGATTAAAAATTATAACCCCCGCAAAATATCTCAAAAACCCTGATTTTTAATACCTCCATTCCGACAAAAATACTGATAAAAACCTCAACATTAACTCCTTCATTTTTAACCACAAAAATATATCCCTCATTTATATCCACATAAAATAAATATTTTCTTATCATATAAATCAATAATTAATTATTCACAAATAATATTACAGAATCACATTTATGACAACCAGGCCGTTCCCAGGAAAGAGGGGGCTTTCCAATAAGAATTTCTCCTTACTGGCGCGCAATTAAATGACCAAACCTCTCCTTAGACAGAACTTTCTAGACATTGTCAATAATGCTATCTAATAATATTATTTAAATAATATGAATTATTGATCTGATAATGGAGAAATACTGTGCAGTGACAATTATTGCACAACAATAATATAAAATTTCAACGTAGCAATTATTGAATCAATAAAATAAAATATTGAACAGTAATTACTGTAACAATTATTGAGTAGTGCCTTCTTACGTAAGGATCAATAATTCAAAAATACTGTGTAAAACCGTGTGCTACTGTGCAAACACGCGTATTACTGTATTTTAACCACCGGGTATTCCAACAGTGTTAACGATAACAACTACGCCGTTAATTATAAAAACTCAATTTTTGTCGTTATCTTCATCCGACAGTTATTCTGTTATGGGGCCCACAAATGTCTGCGCCGTCGTACGAATATTCCACGACAGAAAGAATATTCCACGACCAAACGAATATTCCCCGACAAAATGAATATTTTATAACCACTTGCTTATTTTGCAAAATTTGCACATTTCACCCATATCTTTAAACTTTTATCAATTTAACCATTTACTGAATAGTAATTATAAGAAAAATTGAATACTTTTATTTTATAAAATTCGGGGTCTTACATATTTACTTGAATATTTTTCTTTATTCTAATGAAATAAAAGGGTGCTATGAAAGTTCAGGGGTTAAATGTTTTTTCAGTCACTGTACTATATGTCAACTTACAGATGGATAGCTGAACTTTTTTTTCTTACAGTCAACACACTGTACTCGATTTGTCTAACATAAAATTAAAAAAACCGTTACATGCGTTGACTTTAAACGGAAAACGCCAACTAAGTTGCTCAGTTGTAAAAATAATACTGATGTGACAGTGATTATGTGGATTTATGGAAATTTTTTATGAAGAAAATGAAAAAACTATTTTAAAGTATAATATAAATTTAAAAATTTAGCCAAAAAACAAGAAAATAAATATAAAATGCATTTAATTATTTTTGTAATTCATATCAAATAATTTTTTATTTATAATTAAGCTATTTATAAAACACAAAAACTAAAAATATGCTAATTAAAATGCAGGGGAATATGAAATACATTTAGGGGACAATGAAAGAAAATTATAATAAAATTAGAAAATTTAGCAAAAAATACATGGTAGAAATTAAAAAATAAAAAGAGTTATTTAGTTATTTTTGTAATTAATAGAAAATGTTTTTTTATATAGTTAATAACAAATATAATTGAAGAAATTATAAATATTATAAAATTAAAAATCCTTTCAAATTCGGACATTAAAATTATAATTGAGGCAATTTTTATTTAGTTTTTAATTATTTCTTTTTTTTATAATACATGGCAATTTTTATTTAAAAGAAATAAGTGTATGACATTAAAATAAATTAAAAAAAGTAGAAAATAAAATAAAAATATTAGAATATAAATTAAATAGATAAAAACAAATTTTTAAAAACATGAATATAAATTAAATAGCAAAATCTAGGATGCAACAACACAACTAAATCTCATATTATTCAATCCCCATTCGGAGACCTAACACCTTCTCTCTCCGCCGCCGACCTCCATGACACCGCCTACGAGGTCTTCGTCGCCGCCTGCCGTACATCCTCCGGCAAACCCCTCACATACATTCCCAGCAACAGCGCCGACCGTGTGTCTCCTTCTCCGTCGCCGTCATCGCTATCGAGCTCGCCATCGGTTCAGCACCGATCCATCACTTCTACTGCCGCTTTGAAAATGAAAAAGGCATTAGGGCTCCGATCTAGCTCCAGCAACAGCGCCGACCGTGGGTATTTTTGTTTTGATTTTTATAATATGTTTCAAAATTTCTCATTTATTTGATTTGTGGTGTTTTTTCCTTTGTTTTCATCTGTGAGTATATAATAATTGGGTTGGAGGTTTTAATTATTGAATCTGATGATTTATTAGTTAATACGGTGTGGTTTTGCCTCTAAATGTAGATGGATCAGTATATGTATATGTATATTCCATTCTTAGATATTTTAATTTGAAATTTTTATATGTAAATTGCTTTGGGCATTGAAGTTTTATTCTTTTGAGGTTGGGAGAACAATTAACTCTTTATTGTACAAGTTCTTATTAATGTTTTCATGGATATGGTGTATCCCCCTTTGATGGCTTGCCAATTGCCCCTGGACCTAACTGTTGTGGTTTTAAACACACATAAAAGAATTGATAGATCAAATTTTCATACGTTGTGATCCTGGAAAAGATTATCTGCAATGTTTTGAGTTGCATAATTTTTACTAAGAAATATATGCAATCATGACAATCTGAAGTCCCTATCATTTTGTGATGAAGTGTATTTCTTTTCTGATGCAGTAATGTTGCTGGGTTCATCTATGTGACAGACATTGACACCCAAATATCAACATATCACTATAAGTTATTGCTTATGGCTGAGAGAAAACTAAAGTTTACAACCCAAAAAAAAACCCACAAATGCCTAATACTTCTAATTCTGTGAAGCTTGATACTTCTAATTCTGTGAAGCTTGATGATGAAACATAAGTGCCACAAATGCCTGCAGATCCTTCTATAAAGTGCGGGGAGTGCCCGTGCGTCAACCCATGTACCCAGCAGCTTTCACCTCTGCCACCGCCGCCACCTTCGTCCATGCAGTATTGCACTCCAAGAGCACCACCACCACCAAGGCTCATTTACTTCACAAGCCCGCCAAGGGGGGATTTGTATCCCACTGATAATCCGTTTAATTTGGTTGTCTATGCAGCTGCTACTGGACTAAGAGATGTTTTTGATATTGGGATGCACCTCTTGCTTTTGGCTTGGATTGGAGTTTTACAATTGTTGCTCTTTTGGTAAAATTATTTTATTGTTCTATTAACTTTCTAAATCTCCAGTTTCAAAGGACGTACACTGCAGGTATTAACTCTGTTCTTCAAATAGTTAGACATGCAATTTCACTATAATAAAATGTTGAAATTATCCTCTTTCTCTCTCTTGCATATTAGCCGCAACTATATGTGTTATGTGGTACCAAAATGCTCCGCCAAATTATGCCGTGTTAAAAGTTGTAGGTTGGTCTATAAATATTGCTTATTACGCTGGAAATATCACTATATTTTAAAAAGCACCATAACCCTCTCAGATTTATTTGATGGTACGTAATAGAGTCATACTTCCTTAATACTTCTTTTTTTGGACATTGACCTCCCTTAATATTAGCAGCTCAATTTTTATTAGTTATAAAGTTGTCTTTACATAGAGAAGAAAATAAAATGGAAGAGGAGTACTGGCAATATCAAAACTGGTCAACTCCCTTTTCCTATCCTTTTTATATTCAAGAGATTTTGCTATAGAAACAAGGCAACTAACTACTACTGGCAAGCGTGGTCTCTGCTCTGCTCTAGCTTCTTGATGTTATAGCTAGCCCAACTAAACTTTGTGGCGGGATTATTAATTTATCATGACAACGAGTTTATCAACTTTTTATTACCCTTCTTTAATTTATTATTTTATTTTATGAATTAAAAGTAAATCTTTTGTCTCATGCTGAAGCCTTTCTTGCGCGTTGCCTAGACGAAAATCCAGTGTACTATCTACATTAAAACTTTACGGGTTGAGACCAGCTCCGTATTTGGATCTTTTAGGAAATTAATGTCTCCAAAACAAGTCATAGAAGTAATTAACTATTATCTGTTAACATTACATCTCTTTTCTTCTTGTGTTGCTCTTGCTTGGCCGTGTGAATAATTCTTCGTTCTCTTAACATCTTCTCTTGACTACTGAATGAATCTTTTAAGGTGAATTTTATTTTTGATGTATATTAGTTTGAGTAGGGTGTCAGTTCTAATTATGTTACACTTTAATGTTTATCAACACAATAGTATATAGTACTATATATTCTCATAATAATGTTATGCACCACATGTTACATATATCTGTTTATAGTCTTTCCTGAGATGTATCCAGATGAATTCCTCTGTTAAAACCTCTCAATCCAAAAGTGTATTGAATGTGTTCCTGAAGATCATATTCAATTCATTATCTCAACATTCTTTAATCAAGTTGTGACTCTTTCAACACATCCATATGGGTGTCGTGTGATGCAGGTTGAGATTCTTTTTATCATCTTTTCCATTCTTAATTCTAGACTTGGCAATTTGAGCATAATGATTATTTTGTATTTTGTGGTGATGCCTTTCTCGCAATAGAGGGTACTTGAGCGCTGCGAGGACTCAAAAACACAGAGTAAGGTGATGGATGAGATTATGGGATGTGTTAGCATGTTGGCACAACAGGATCAGTATGGAAATTATGTTGTTCAGGTTTGCATTCAATTTTTCGAATTTCCAATGTTTATGCATATGTGCTACTTCTGGCAGCTATGATATCATAATGATTTGTATATACTTCCAATTGTCCAGGCAGTTTGAGATTCAAAAAATACATTTATAGTTCCATATTTATTTTGATAATTACAATATAACTGAGGCCAGTGTTTATAGGAACTAATAGTATTGCAAATTTGAGGGGGAAATAATATCCATACAAAAGTATTCTATATCATTATTTTGTGATTTTTTTAATTTTTTTTTTACAATTTCAACTTAACGAAAAGCTAAATAAGATTTTTTTTCTCATGAATAGGGGGACGCTCATCTCCGGAGAAAGTACAATAAAATGAAATAATAATCTCTTTAGTACTTGTAGAACAGATTTGTTACTCGTATTACAAACTAACCTCGGACTCTCGAATTATGGCATGTTGGCAGATACATGGAGATTCAGTTGAAGGTAGAATATTGCATGGGAATTCACCTTCTGAGCTCATTGAATGCTTTACAGAAACTATTGGGAGACCTTCAGAGCTTCCTAGTTGGATAATTTCAGGTGCTGTGGTGGGAATGCAAGGTGGTACAGATACTGTACGACGTGTTTGGGATGAACTGAAAACATATGATGTCCCTGTTTCAGCATTTTGGTTGCAGGTAAATTTTGTTATAGAGAATCATACAAAAAGTACTTCCAATGGAAATGTTTTCCCTTCGCAACAAACATTTGGAAATTCTAATATCCTATCACTGTTAAGCATACAGATTTTCTCAAACTTTACAAGTTTTAGGATTTGAGTTTTATATTTGATTAGTAGTAGTTTTTTTAATAATAATAAAAAAAACATCCTTTTCATAATTAGGATTTGAACTTTCAACAAAGATGAGAACTTCTGCCTCTGTATCCTAATCTTCTCTTCTCCTTCTCTTTTCTGATTCTATAAGAATTTAATTCAGGGACAAGTAGAATCTTCATCAGATGATTCAATAAAATATTTTAAATCTATATCAAATCGATAGGTGCATGTATCAATCAAATGAATTTCATTCTTATGGGAACATTTTGGGAAAATAAAGCATAAAACTTTGTTGTGCAGGACTGGGTAGGCCAGAGGGAGACTGTGATCGGATCCTAACTTTGGTGGAATTGGGAAGTGGATACTACAAGGTATAGAAGATGGCAGAAACTAACTAAAGACCTTTGTGCTCAGCAGATTAAAGTGATGACATACTGCAACCCTTGTTTAACTCCGGTAAATCTCTAGAACAATTTTAGGAGCAATTATTAAAACTATACAACATGATACATGAGCTGTTATTTTTGAAAAAAATGATAGAATTAGAATATGCGAGTATGTTTTGAAGCTCTTACTTGTAACAACAGATGGATAAAAAGACAAATATAAGGAGAAACCTCTTTGAGGAGTTAAAAAAGTTAGACATCTTAGTGAGACAAGAATGGAAAAACATACATGGTTCCCAACACAACCTTCAATGTGGGAATGTTGGATTTGACACACCCACATGCAAGTAGTTGGTTCAAGCAAGTTTTATAGGAAATGGTGGATGGTGGAGTCAGGGATAGTGTAATAAAAGATAATTGTGTAGTCATCTTTCTTGTAGTGATTTCAACTTTAGGGACCCTGATTATATTAATCATGATCTTGACAATTGTTATTCCTACATGAGATATGTTGCTGCTTCTTGTATTCATTTTTTGTTGCTTCTTCATCTTTTAAGCTATCTTTTACAGCATGTACTGGGGCATGGGAAACCGCATGAAGGTTCAACTATAATCCAGGAATTAGCTAGGAATATAGTTCAAATGAGCTAGCAGAAGTTTTTCCCGTAAGTTGGAGTTGAGTCAAAGTAATAGATTTCAAAGTTTAGCACTCAATTATCTAGAGTAAAATTTTATTATAGTTAACCAACTTTTTGAAGCATAATTGCAGGTTTGATGTTGATGTTGATGTTGATGTCGATGTTGATGTTGATGTCGATGTTGATGTTGATCATGAAATAGCTACCTCCTTCGATACTGCATTGCATCTTTTAAATGATGAATTTTCGTGCTACGTTTACGAAAGACAAGGGACGAAATTATGAAGTGTACTCTCTCTATCTATGTAGATATATACCTTGATTGAAGAACTGTGGTAGCTTTAAATAGTTAATTGTAAAGATAATGAATGATTATGTAGTGGATGATTTTATTAAGTTAATAATATTTTAGTTTTTTGTATTTTTGCCATTATTTACTATTGGGACATTGAGTCAGCCAGGTACACAAAAAGAATGTCAAATTTTGATTTGACATCGTTACCAAAGCATTGAACACGTTTTAATATAACAACAATTTTTTATACATTTAGCAACAAATTTTTGTTGCTAATGGCATTAAAAAATATAATATTTGGCAACGAAAAATTAACCTAATAACAACGGAGAGGATATTGTTGCTAATACTAAAATAAAAGGCAACATTTCTTATTGTTACAAATCATATCAACTTTCGTTGCACATATAAAGAAACGACAACATATAATGTCGTTGCTAATCGACGACTTTCGTTGATATTGAAAAATAACCTGCAACAAACATTTTCGTTGCTGATTCAGCATAATGTCATTGCCAAATAATATAATCGGCAACGAAAATCGTTGCTAAAAAGTTTACATTCCGCAACGAAAGCAAGTTTTGGCAACAATTTTCATAATTTACTGTAACGAAAAATGTCGTTGCAAAATGGTGTCAATTGCAACGAAAATGCATGGTCGTTGTAAAACAAAAGAGTTCATTTCATTGCCAATTAGCAGGCTTTTGCAACAAAATGGGGTTTTTAGCAACAAAATTTTAATTATTCTGCAACAATACATTTTGTTGCTAAAGGATCGATGTCTCTGTACGAAAGCCAAATTTCGTTGCAAAATGTATTACTTTTGGCAACGAAAAAAATACGTTCGTTGCGGAATAATTAGCAACGCTCATTGCGCAACGAAAGATGCAACGACAGTAAAGTCGTTGCCAAAACCCTTTTGCAACGAAATTTGGCACCTTTAGCAACGAAAATCGGTTGTTGCTGAAGCCCCATTTTTTTGTAGTGTCTTACTGTCGGAGAATATTCGTACGACGGCGCAGCCTTGTGTGGGCCCCATAACGGAAAACGATTGGATGAAGAAAACGACAAGTATAAGTTGTTTATAAATAACAGCGTAGTTGTTACCGTTAATACTGTTGGAATATCCGGTGGTTAAAACATAGTAATACGCGTTGTTGCACAGTAGCACACGGTATTGCACCAATTATTGATTCTTACGTAAGAAGGCACTACTCAATAATGGTTACAATAATTACTGTTTAATATTTTATTTTATTGATTCAATAATTGCTACGTTGATATTTTATATTACTGTTGTTTCAATAATTGTCACTACACAGTATTTTCTATTATCGAAGCAATAATTCATATTATCTGAATAATATTATTAGATAACCTTATTGGCAATGTCTAGAAAGTTCTATCTAAGGAGAGGTTTGGTCACCTAATTGTGCGCCAGTAAGGAGAGATCTTTATTGAAAAACCCTCTCTTTCCTGGGAACTGTCTAGTTGTCATTATTGTGATTCTATAATATTATTTGTGAATAATTAATTATTGATTTATATGATAAGGAAAATATTTATTTTATGTGGATATAGATGGAGAAAATTTTTAAAGTGATTATTGTTGAAAATTGATATTTTATCTTTTCTGATAAAATAATTTATTATTATATTTTAATAATATAATAATGGTGATATTTTTACAATTAATGTGGTATATATGAGTACATGAGGAAGAAGAGTATTTTTGTTACAATAAATGTTTAAAACATGTTAAACATGTTGGTGGACCCATTTCTTGACTAAAATTTGATTATATCCTGTAAAATTGTTCGTTTGTGGATTTCGGTCATTTTTTGTTTAGAATTTGGTAAAACTTTCTTCTGCAAAGTTGTAGAGAATTGAATTTCCTATAAAAATTTGTGAGATTCGAATTTTCTGATAAAAGGACTATTTATTATGAATTATTGAAGTTTCAAAATTTCGGAATAAATAATTTTTGAAAGTTTTAATTATTTTAATTAAGAAAAACATTTTTTACATTTTGTGGGCATCATTAACATGTGATAGGGGCTGAATTCAGTTGGCAAATGAGTGCGTAGGAAATTTTGAAAAATATATTAATATTATATTAAATTTTCTGCTTCGGTGTTCTAAGCATTTTTCTATAAATAGGATGCTTAGGTTAGAATTGAAAATCACACCAGAAACTACAGATTTCTCTCTCTTTCTCTCTCTATAATATCGAGTGTATTTTGTGAGTATTTTTATACTTTGAGTATTGCTATACGGTGCAAGTTCCTTCAGCACTATATCTAGTATTCCAGCTAGAAGTACTATTCTTTCTGAGGAAGGGGATGTTATTTTTTTTATAAATGATATTATTCTTTCAATATCATTATGCCGAAATATTGGTAAGATTTTTCTCGTGAAATTCTTGTCTTTTTATGTCGGGGTTACTATTCACGAGTTACTATTCATGAGCTACTACTCATGAGTTACTATTCACGAGTTACTATTCACGAGTACTATTCATAAAGCATGATAATTTTTCTTGTGAAATTTCTACATTGTAGTGTCGGGATTACTATTCACGTATACGACACTATTTACGTATACGGCACTATTCACGAATACAGCACTATTTATAGAAAAATTAAATTTTCTTTTCTGTGTCCAATATTGTCTGTTATGTTTTTTAGCTTTGATTGTATCCATGTTTTGATCATTCTTAAATTTTACTCCATTGTGGCTATTTATGAAGTATTTTTTTAAACATGGATAAACCCAAGTACGAATCCTTACTATTTATTCTTTTGTCTCACTGGATTCGTTTTTCTTAAAATATATTTTTCATCATCCTCAGTCCTAAATGATGATATTACTGAATATCTTTGGCCTGTAGTGCAAAGATGAATGATTTCTTGATGAATATCTTTGGCCCGTAGTGCAAAGATGAACAGGTGTTGAGATGAACATGACCGACTGATTAATATCTTTGGCATGTAGTGCAAAGATGACTATTTGATTCAAGATGTATATTGATTGATGTTACAGGGATAAAATATCAATGATGGACTTTTAAATTCATAGATGATAGTAGATTTCATTCTCTACTTAACTCTTCTAATGAATTGTTGTTTCCACTGCAGTTGTTGATCTAAAACTTGTTGTCTATTATATTCTATCAGATTTTTTCCTGTTGAAGACTAAGAATAATTTGTTGTATATTATCTTAGTCATAATATTCTTTACTGGGCTAGTTGAGCTCACCCTTTTCCTTTTTGTTCCATTTTTTTTCTTAGGAGGCGAGAATGTAGCGGGTACTAGTCGGGATATGAAATGATGGTTCAAGATAGTTGTCTTAGTAGTCCTCACTATTTTATAAAATAGTGTATCAATAATTGTAATGAAGACTTATTTGAGTGTGGATATTTTCTAGAAGACAATATTTGTATTTAAACTCAGAGTTTATGTGTTGTCGTATTTTGCACGACAATTGTATTAATGAAGTTGTAGTTATTTTGTACCATGTATTTGGCGACTCAGAATAGGTTGGGTGGATTGGACCTATTTTTGGGGCGTCACAGTTGGTATCAGAGTTTAGGGATATGATCTCTGACGGAGATCGGGGAATAGAACTAGGAGGGAAGAGACGAGTAAATCCTTCGCTAGTGTGTCCTACCTAAGCTTAATTGTTGGTCGGTCGTAATATAGGGGCATTATGTGATTTGTTAATTTGTTTAATTAACCCTTGTTCTATGACTGTAATTGAGAATGACAATTGAGAATGTTAACAGTGGAGTAAATGAGACCGTGGAGACACCTTTGCTCACCAATGAGGAGAACGTCCAACAGGCCGATAATGTTCCACTTGTGAACAACACCACTGATCAGACGATGAACGATGGGATATTAAGAAGCTTTTTACAGTTCATGCAAAATCAGACGAGGGAGACTTGTGTACAAAATACAGGTGGAAATGATAGCAACGCGCGGTTTATCACGGCCAAGCAGTTCAAAGAGTTGGGACCACCAGAATTCTAGAAAAAGTCGGATCCGATTAAGGCGGAGTGGGTCAAGCAAATTACTAAGATATTCGATGTCTTGGGATACACGGAGGAACAGAAGGTTCCATTCGCCACTTTTATGTTTCGTAACGAGGCAGATTACTGGTGAGAATCTGTGAAGCGTACCCAACCAGCCACACTCAACATGTCTTGGGAAAAGTTTCAAAAACTTCAATGACAAGTACTTTCCTGAAAGTATTCGTCATATGAAGGAGGTAGAGTTTATTAGACTAGAACAGAACAACATGACGGTGTCCCAATACGAGGCGAAGTTCGCGGAGTTATCCAGGTTTGCACCTCATTTGGTGGAGAATGAGGAACGTATGACGCGGATGTTTTCGAGAGGTTTAAAACCCGACATACGTCAATATCTCATTTCTCATAAATTTTCTCTATATTCAGATGTTATGAATAGGGCTCAGTTATTGGAGCGCGATAATGAGTCAGCTCAATCGAAGAAGAACGACCTACAACTCAATGATAATCGTACCGATGGTAACAGTCATCAGAACAAGGATAACCATCGTGGAGGAAATTATCGTGCCAGAAATGGTAACCACTTCGGTGGTAATCATGGCCAAGATAATAGAAGAAATAACTCAAGTGAAAATTTTAAGAAGAGAAGATTTAACGATGACGAGAAGATGTCGGCAGCAGCACCAGCACCAGGAGAACGACCGCTAGTTAGATGCTATAATGCAGAGAGGAGGGACATATAAGTCCAAACTGTTCACAGCCTTCTAAGGTATGTTATAATTGTGGAAAAGAAGGTTATATCGCTCGAGATTGTACGGTAGCGAAACCCAGTCCAGCGGGGATGGTGACTCAAAAGGCTGTCCCAAAAAAGTCAAAGTCAGCGGTTCCTGGAAGAGCGTTTGTCGTGACTGGTCAGAATGCGAGGAACCCGAACGAAGTTAGCACGGGTTAGTTAATTATAAATTCTTACGAAGTTTATACATTATTAGATACCGGTTCTACCCATTCATTTATCTCTCCTGCTTATACTCAACGTTTAAACTTGACTCCGGAGAAAATTAGACTTTGACTTATCTGTTGAAACTCCGATAGGAGAAACTTTCGTTACATCCACTGTTTATAAATCTTGTTTGATCCAAGTTGGCACCATCACATTACATGTTGACCTTATTTCTTTAAAGATACTTGCTTTTGATGTGATTTTAGGGATTGATTGATTGATTAACTACTCATCATGCCAAAATTGAATGCTTTCGCAAGGTTGTTAGTTTTCATATTCCTAAGCAACCTGTTATTCGAATTCAAGCAACCAAACCACTGAAGTCAATCATTGTCATATCAAGCCATAAAGTCATTCGTTTATTGAAAAATGGATGTCCAGCTTTCTTACCCATGTCATGGACTTTAATACGTCATATTTGAATAATATTTTGTTTCCTGACGTATTTTCTAAAGAATTTCTTGGCTTACTTCCAAAGTGTGATATTGAATTTTGTATCGACTTTGAACCAGGTACAAAATCCATTTCTAAAATCTCATATCGAATGGCTCCTATTGAACTTCAGGAGTTAAAAATTCAACTATAGAATTTGGTACCCGAGCCTTTATCTGGTGACTTCCTTTGTGGAATACACCGAAGCCAGACTCTCTGTAGGGGACGCCATATTTGTGTGGTAGTAAACTGATAGGTGTCATTGTGACGTGCTATCCAAGATTGGGATATGAGTCACAGTTGAGAGCAACCTAAGTCAGTAATCGAAATACGTAGCTTTCTATGCTTAGTTGGTTATTATCGAAGATTTTGTGGAAAGATTTTCTCGAATCGCTACTCTATTAACTCAGTTGACTCGAAAAGATATAAAATTCGAATGGAGCGAGGAATTTAGAACTCAACATGCGGCAACGACGTTGGCTCGAGCTGTTGAAAGATTACGGCCATACCATTCAATACCATCCTGGAAAAAACGAACGTGGTAGCTGACGAGTTGAGTAGAAAATCGTATGTGGTTACGAGTGCGATATTGTTAACACAAAGACCCATTTCGTACGACTTACAGAAGATGGCGATAGAGTTAAAGATTCTAAGAATCCGCGTGAAGATAACGAATATACGATTAGAATCGACTTTAATCGATAAAGTTAAAATCGCTCAAGCTACACACCGGAGCTGATGAATATGAAGAAGGAGGTGCAAGAAGTTGTTATTCCAAAAGTGAGAATTGGCGATGTGAGGAAAGCTCAAACCTTCGATTTATTAGTCCATTTGAAATCCTCGATTGAATAGGAACTATGGCCTATAGACTCGCTTTACAGCCAAGTATGACGCGTGTTCATAACATTTTTCGCGTATCGATGTTACGTAAATATGTGGACGACCCGAACCACATTATTGAGTTAGAACCAGACGAGATAACAGAAGATTTAACGTACGAGGAGGTACCAGTCAAGATCTTAGATGGGAAGGAGCATGTCCTACGCATGTCAATTTCGAGGACGAAATTTCATAAGGAGGGGAGGTTGTAAGGCCCCAACTTTTTATAAATGAAGATTTAATTTTTCGTTATTTATTATTTTGAAATAGTAAGTGTTTATTTGATTAATGTGTTTAGTTATGGGTAAAATACGTAAATATTTTTAAATAAGCAAGTGGTTATAAAATATTCATTGTTGTCGGGGAATATTCGTTTGGTCGTGGAATATTCTTACTGTCGGAGAATATTCGTACGACGACGCAGCCTTGTGTGGGCCCCATAACGAAAAATGATTGGATGAAGAAAACGACAAGTATAAGTTATTTATAAATAACGGCGTAGTTGTTACAGTTAATATGTAAGACCCCGAATTTTATGAAATAAAAGTATTCAATTTTTCTTAAAATTACTATTCAGTAAATGGTTAAATTGATAAAAGTTTAAAGTTATGGGTGAAATATGAATTTTTTTTCAAAATAAGCAAGTGGTTATAAAATAATCATTGTTGTCGGGGAATATTCGTTTGGTCGTGGAATATTCTTTCTGTCGGGGAATATTCGTACGACGGCGCAACCATTTGTGGGCCCCATAACAGAATAACTGTCGGGTGAAGAAAACGACAAATTTGAGTTTTTACAAATAACGGCGTAGTTGTTATCGTTAACACTGTTGGAATACCCGGTGGTTAAAATACAGTAATACGCGTTATTGCATAGTAGCACACGGTATTGCATAGTATTTTTGAAATTATTAATTCTTACGTAAGAAGACACTACTCAATAATTGTTACAGTAATTACTGTTCAATATTTTATTTTATTGATTCAATAATTGCTACGTTGAAATTTTGTATTATTGTTGTTCAATAATTGTTGCTGCACAGTATTTTCCTTTATCAGATCAATAATTCATATTATTTGAATAATATTATTAGATAACATTATTGTCAATGTCTAGAAAGTTCTGTCTAAGGAGAGGTTTGGTCATCTAATTGCGCGCCAGTAAGGAGAAATTCTTATTGGAAAGCCCCCTCTTTCCTGGGAACGGCCTGATTGTCATAAATGTGATTCTGTAATATTATTTGTGAATAATTAATTATTGATTCATATGATAAGGAAATATTTATTTTATGTGGATATGAATGAGGGATATATTTTTGTGGTTAAAAAAAATGAAGGAGTTAATGTTGAGGTTTTTATCCGTATTTTTGTCGGAATGGAGGTATTAAAAATCAGGGTTTTTGAGATATTTTGCGGGGGTTATAATTTTTAATCCGACCGTTGGATAGTGGTAATTTTTGGATATGTTATACATATATAAGTTGAGTATATGTCCACAAATTTTGAACCGTTAAAAATGAACGTATGATTTGTTATGAATTTTACGAGATGACTGGTTCAGAAATTGTTGAATTTTTGGAGTTTATCATTTTGGTGGAAAATTCTAGAATTGGTGGGCCCCACTTGTGGTTGGTGAAGAAATGTGCTGAATTATATTTCAAATGTGGTGGGTGGGAATAGTAGCAGGTAAAGCCATCAGGTTGCAGGTCAAACCTACCAAAATTTTCCTATAAATAGAGGGCTAAGTTAGAATTGAAAATCACACCAGAAACATAAGCTTTCTCTCTTTCTCTCTCTATATTATGAAGCATATTTTGTGAGTATTTAGATACTTTGAGAGTTGCTATTCAGTGCAAGTTTTCTTCAGCCTTATACCGATCAGAAGTACTGCTCTTTTGAGGTAAGGGATTGTACGGGATTGTAAGGGATATTAAGAGATTTTAAGGGTTGTTATGATTTTCAGTTTCGTAATTTTTCTGATCTTCAAAAATTCTGGAAAAATTTGAAATGATATTTTGATGAGTTTTCTTGATTGTGTCCAAAAATGGTGATTTTTGGATGTATAGATTGAGAGTTATGAATTTTATGAGAAAAGATTATTTTAAAAGTAACCGCTTATAATTCCTTGTGGTTAACTCCAAAATTGATGAAATTTTTATTGGGAGTACATGTATATGATAGAAGTATACTCTGTAAATTTCAGAATTTTTAGACAAAAGTATAATTTTTGATAAATGTCTAAATATTCGGCTATTTTTGCCATATGAAAAATAGTAAATGACTTTTAAAAATTCTAAGAAAAATATATGTTCACTATGGGACTATATTATGCTAAATCTCAGAAAAGAAATATTTTTGAAACTGATTTGGTATTTTTCATGAAAATAGTCTAGTTATGAGAAAATGAATTAAATATGTTATGTGAAGAAAGAAA
>CM029013.1:224293702-224394577 GCA_016801055.1 Panax notoginseng | reverse complement strand
GATATTTTGCGGGGGTTATAATTTTTAATCCGACGTTGGATCGTGGTAATTTCTTGGATATGTTATACTTATATAAGTTGAGTATATGTCCACAAATTTTGAACCGTTAAAAATGAACGTATGATTTGTTATGAATTTTACGAGATGACTGGTTCAAAAATTGTTAAATTTTCGGAGTAAATCATTTGTTAGAAAATTCTAGAATTGGTGGGCCCCACTTGTGGTTGGTGAAGAAATGTGCTGATTTTATTTCAAATGTGGTGGGTGATAATAGTAGCAGTTAAAGCCATCAAGTAGCAGGTCAAGTCTGCTCGGCGTGCTAACATTTTCCTATAAATAGAGGGCTAAGTTAGAATTAAAAAACACACCAGAAACATAAGCTTTCTCTCTTTCTCTCTCTATATTATGAAGCATATTTTGTGAGTATTTAGATACTTTGAGAGTTGCTATTTAGTGCAAGTTTCCTTGGCTTTACATTCCAGTCAGAAATATTGCACTTTTGAGGTAAGGGATAGTAAGGGATTTTAAGGGTTGTTATATTTTTCAGTTTCGTAATTTTTCTGACCTTCAGAAAATTCTAGAAAAATTGAAATGATATTTTGATGAGTTTTATTGATTGTGTCCAAAAATGGTGATTTTTGGATGTATAAATTAAGAGTTAAGAATTTTATGAGAAAAGACTATTTTAAAAGTAAGCTTATAATTCCTTGTGGTTAACTCCAAAATTGATGAAATTTTTATTGGAAGTATATCTATATGATATTAGTGTACTCTGTAAATTTCGGAATTTTTGAATAAAAGTACAATTTATGATAAATGTCTAAATATTCGGCGGTTTTGGCCATATGAAAAATAGTAAATGAGTTTTAAAAATTCTGAGAAAATATATGTTCAATATGAGACTATATTCTGCTAAATCAAGAAAGAAATATTTTTGGAACTGATTTGGTATTTTTCATGAAAATAGACTAGTTATGAGTAAATGAATTAAATATGTTATGTGAAGTAAGAAAATTGGAAATAGGATTTTATGGCTTGAGAATCCTATATGAGGTATATGCAGATTTTTTATGAGGGTTTTGGTTATTGGTAATGAAATCTTATGAGTTTGGCATTTTAGGATGATTAAATGCATTATTTAGTAAAGTGTAAACAATTAAAAATAAATTGTTTATAAGCTTAAGAAATATTATTCTTTCAATATCATTATACCAAAATATTGGTATGTATTTTATTGTGGAATTTCTTCCTTTTTGTGTCGAGGTTACTATTCACGAGTTACTATTCACGGGTACTATTCATGACAAAAATTGGTTTTTTTTCTGACCAAATTATCGTTTATTTATGATTGTTGCTCTTGAAAATAAATGTAGTTGTTGATCATATTATTTTTATTATCATATATAACATTTTTATAACTCTGATGTTGAATTTCTCTTTCACTTGAGTGTAAAGATGGGTAAATTATTGGTATGATCGTGACTGAGGAATATCTTTGGCCTATAGTGAAAAGATGAATTGTTAACTAGTATGATCATGACCATTGAATTTATAATTGAATATCTTTAGCTTAAGTGTAAAGATGAATTGATTAACATGGTTATAATTATTGTTTATATAAATTCTAAAATGATTATATATTTCTTTGAGATAAAATATATTGGGCCTGTACTGCAAATATGAACTATTGAGGAATATCTTTGGCCTGTAGTGCAAAGATGAATTGTTGATGAATATCTTTGGCCCGTAGTGCAAAAATGTCCTGTTGTTGAATATCTTTGGCCAGTAGTGCAAAGATGAACGTTGACGAATATCGTTGGCCCGTAGAGCAAAGATGAAATTGTTGTATAATTATAAAAGGAACTGTGTTTGGTATAACCATGATCCTTGATGTTTCAGGTAAAGACAAGTGATGAAAATATTCTTCGTCCTGGGTGCGAAGAAAAATTTAGAATCACAATTATGATTATGAGTTATTCATATGATTGTGGAAAGGAACTGTTGAGTGATGTTACAAGGATAAAACATTGTTGGTGGATTTTTAACATGGAGAAGATAATAGACTTTATGGTCTATTTGACTCTTCTAATGGATTACTCGTTCCGCTGCAACTATGGTTGAAAATTTTTATCATCTACCATATGTTCTAAATCTCTGATTAATTACTGATGAAGACTATTGATAATTTATTTATCTTTAGTCATGATATTCTTTACTGGGCTAGTTGTGCTCACCCTTCTGTTCACAATTCCTTTCAGGTAAAAAGAGTGTAGCTGGATAGAGCGAGGGTAACAGGGGAATAGAACGGTGGTCATCATTTAGGAGTTATATTTGGTGAATCATCTAGGGTGAAGCGAACCAACGCTGGAAGGGTGTTTTTCCACTATCATACAAGATGTCTAATGACATACAACCTCGTGTCATCATAAGACAGGATTGTGCTCATCCACTTGCTGAGTATATTTACGAACACTACCTATATAATCTTGGTGTTTGTTTGAGATATAATTCTCAATTAGAGACAGTGGAGATAATGATAAGTTAAGAGAAGACTCACCATTGGGAAGAATATGATAGTAATCTTCTCGTTTTTGGATCAACCAAGAATAATTCTGTGGCCATATGATATCTATCATAACCTAGAAGCATGGCCTCCCATGTACGAAGGTTTCCTTGAGTACTTCCCAAAGATTCTAATTTCTAAAACACTTTTTGACTATACCTTTATGTAAGGTGTCATTGTGAGGTGCTTTCCACGGTTGGGACATGAGTCACATTTGGTATATATTTGTATCCAAACTCGCAGCATATGTGTTGTTGTATTTTGCACGACATTTGTTGTAATAAAGTTGTAGTTGTTTTCTGTACCATGTATTTGGCGACTCAGAATAGGTTGGATGGAATGGACCTGTTTTGGGGTCGTTACACCACACACCATCTTCTTCAATTGCAAAGTTCTCAAACCTTTGTGACTTAGATGGCCATATCTACGGTGCCAACGATGAGAGAGGTGTTGAGCATTTGTGTGAAAACAATTGACCTTCTTAGCTCAACCCTCTATCTAGATGGTAGATCTTGCACATTCCTCCCTGGATTAATATTGTTTATCCTCTCTCCTGAAGCTATCTAATACTCAAGAGATTGTTCTTTAACTCAGGAACATAAAATACCTCTCTGATCACATGATTCAAACCATTCAAATGGAACCTTACATTCTCTTTTTCAAGCACATTCATCCTTGTATTGTTTCCCAGCTTCACTAGATGTCTAAAGCTTTTATTCATCTCATTGAACATAGTTTTGTCACCACACATGTGATTAGAACACCCTGAGTCCAAGAACCATGCATCTTCTCGTTTTGCTTCATCCAGCTCCACATACGACATAAGAAGCATTTCTGCTTCCTCATCTAGATTTGCATAGTTTGCCTCTTTATCCCAAGTTGGACATTCAGATTGAAAATGACCAAGTTTATGGCATTTGTAACATTCAACTGAAACTTTATTGAAGACTTGGCGCCCTCTTCCTCTACCTCTGCCTCTGAAAGTGTTTCTTCCACGTCCTCTTCCTCAAATCTCTCTTCAGCGGTCATCTTTAGAGCTTGTTCCTCCCCATTGCTCCTGTGGAATTTCTGTTCATGTACTATCAATGAACTTTGCAGTTCATCGACTGAAAGTTTATCTTTATCCTTAGACTCCTCGATTGAACAAACTATGTAGTTGAATTTGTCAGTCAAAGACCTAAGAATCTTTTCCACAATTGTCAATCCCTCATCTGCTCACCATACACTCGCATTTTATTTGCAATATACATAACTTGAGCAAAATAATCATTGACATTCTCATCTGATTTCATTTTGAGGATTTCAAAATCCTTCCTCAGTCCTTGGAGAATTGAATGCTTCACTCTTGTGTTCCCTTCGTATTTCCTCTTCATAGAATCCTATATTTGCTTTGAGGTATCCTTCTGCAAGATGGTCTCCAGGATGGTTCTGTCAATTACTTGGAAAAGGTAATTCTTTGCCTTTAGATCCTTCAATCTTAACTCCTCAAGTCTTTTTTGCTGTGTCTCAATCATGGCTGCTCTAGCTTTGGCTCCGTATATCCTGTTTGCACCATGTTCCAATATTCTTTGGATCTAAGGAATTTTCCATCAACATAGATCAGTGATCATAGTGACCATCAAATCGAGGATTGCTGGTTGGACAAAGTTTCCTTCACTCATCATATCTAGACTTTTATGTTTGTAAGTCACTCGAAAGACTGCGACTTTCTTTTTTTCTTAGGGCCAGTGGGCTTTGATACCAGAATGTTAGGAATATTATGATCTAATAAGAAAGCACAAGATCAAGAACTCAAAACAAACTAAATGAATGACTTGGTATTATTCAAGCTAAGTTCTGGCTTAAATAGCCTAACAATAAGACCTAACAGAAAATGGGAAAACAGTCCACAATAGCACGATTGTTGGTGTAAGTCTAATTACGCTCACACGCAAGTGCACGTGGTCAACAAGTAATATAATGATAAGAAAAGAATCTTTCCCACGGAGATTAGCAAGAAATTAAAAGAAATATTTAATAAGCTAATGTTATTTTAATTAATTTAATAAGTAATTAGAGATTTAATAATTGACATTATTAATAAATGAAAATTTAATTATTTGACTATGTGAATTAATGAGAAATTATTATATTTTAGTTAAATTAAACTAAAATAAAATATTTGATTTATTATGCAATTGGGTGTGACATGATTTAAACTATAGTATAGGAAATTAATTAAATTAAATTAGAAGGGTTAGTTTTGTTCAAGCCAAAGAAGGCCTTAAAGGGAGTTATAGCAGTTTACCAAAGATGGGTAACTGACCTCCACAATGCGTCAGTTCTTATTCTTTTTATACGTCTTCTTCCTCCTGTTATTTCTAGGTCTAGCAAAGCTTCACAGAGAGAAATTTAGAAAATTGTTAAAAGAGATTGTGAGTGGGTGAGTGATTGAAGAAGCACCTGAGGAATCCTTACTAATCTACACTCCACGCTCTGGGTAATTCCTTTAAACCCAATTTTTATTACGTCGTATAAGTTTTTTTTAGAAAATGGCTTGTATTTTCCGTAAAGTCTCTGTAAATGGGAAATTGTGTTGTTATATGGATATATGTAATAATATGATTAGCATAAAATATTTTATTATATATTATATAGGTTTCCATATCATCAGTTTCATAATATTAGTGTATGTTATGGCTTATAAAGTTACAGAGAGTTGAATTATGGCCATATGGCCCTTACGCATAAATTTAATGCGTCAATCATATATTATCCCTAAATTTTACACTTGTATGTTATTATGCATGTTGATACGAAGAGACCAAACTTTAAATGAACAGATTCGGTGTTATAACGAACCCGTAGTACTGATTTACATGTTTTGTTTTCAAAACCTTCAAGAACAGTAAATTACTTGTGTTGATTTTTGTTAATTATGTGTTTTAACATGTTAAAATAATGCTAGAAGGGTTAATTAATGATTATGTACGAATTCCAGTATATGGGTATGTTTAAATTGATGAATTTAGTGACCATGTATGATAAATTCGCCTGATTCTGTGTTCTTCGCGAACTGGAAATCAGAAACTGGAGTTTCACACCGCGGCGCCAACTCCATGTATAATTCTCGCGCCGTAGCGCCACCGCGCCGCAGCGCCAGGTCTCAAGTCGCAGCGCCGAGAAACAGTATACTGTGGCGCCGCAACGCCACTTAGCAGAATGTCTAGAAATGCAAATTTTTTAGTGTTCAAGTATAGAAATGTAATAGTAACTCAACCTAATGAATATAAAATTAGGTTAAACATATAATGAGTTGTTAAAGTAAATTCTTAACACGTCCATAACACAATTACGTGTGAATTGAATGATTGAATGCATAGTTACCTTAATGTTCGTGAGATGTAAATTATGTGACAATGAATGTAGTAATTTGACTAAGTATGGTCATAATCAAAGTTAAACAAAGAGAATGAACTTGTGATGACTAGTACGTTATAATTGGCTGGTATTATGAATGTAAATGATATGTAGGATTTAAATCAAGGAACGAGTTTAAGTAAAGTGTAATCTGCACACAAGGCAAGTTTCCTAACTCTACTTGTTATCTTTATATAAGTGATGAATTCACCTTTCTACATTGAGCAAGTTCTCATTATTATTGATCAAGTCTGTTTTGTTATATTGAAGCCTATTAATCTTTCAAACATGATGCTGTTATACAATACTTATTCTATTGTATACCTTTTGAGATTTTATTCAAGTTAAATATTTAGTTACTGTTAAACCTTGTTAGACTAGAGAACCCTTAATGATTCGACTAGTCCATAGTTGATGAGCGTTCTAAATTTCAAAACCCTTGATGAATTATCCAAATCAAACTTCCTTTGGTGCGGACTCAAATGTCATACTGAGATGAACAACCCTGTATAGGGGATTACTTATGCGTTAGCGTTAAGATATTGTGCACAGTATGGTACTAAGGGCTGATCCCCCTAAGTACGAGAAGAAGAGTCCATAGTCTTATGACTGTTAAAGGTTTCAAGTATAACCCTTGATAACCTAGGACATAGTTCAAGGTCTTATGACCCTCAGAATTCTTTTGATTCTTGGTAATCATTTTTGGTTCAAAAGTTGAGCTTTATTTCAGAAGTCTTTGATTCACTCGCATGTTATTATATTCTTATTTCATTATTATACTTGTGGGCAATCGTGCTCACTCTTGCGTAATAATAACATTGCAGTTAAGAACGAAAGAACCGACGAGCCTTCTTCTAGCAAAGGCAAGGGCAAAGCTATTAAGTGATGAAGACGTGTTATTAAATTTTAAGAATGTTATTGTCAAGATTTGATGTTGTTTAAGACTTATTATTTGTTTATGTTTCCACACAGATGTTTAAGGTTAGTATGACCTGGGATTGCATTTATTATTCAGATGTTGTAACCCCCATAAGGGGAGGATTTAATTTTATCTATTGCATGGTTTGCATTTATTATGGGTAGATAGATATATGATGTTTGTATAGTGAACACCAAATCATGTTGGAATGGAAGTACCCGAACTTGGGGGTGTCACAGATTGGTATCAAAGCTGTAGGTTATGAACCTTAAGTGGGGGAACAACCTTAGGTAATAGCCTTATAGGAAGAACATAGTGAAGGAAAACTCTTATTGAGTTCTAAGAGATGAATTTCTTAATTCATTGAAGATAATAAAAGACTCTGTGCTTATGTGTTAAATTATGTGCTCACTAGTACGACTTAGTAACTAAAACTTAAAACTATGTTGTCAGGATGTCAGATGTTGGAGGAGCTAATCGAGCTGGGGAGGAGGAACCCCGATTGCCTACTGAGGAGGAGCCCCGAGACATTCATGTTGACAGGGAGCAGTTGATATAGAGTGAGCTATCTCCGTTGATCACTGTTGTTGGTCAGGAGCATAGGCCTGAGACTGATCCAGAGGAGGATCCTGAGGAGGAAGAGGAAGAGGAAGAAGAGGAGTTCCCACCGAACTCCATCGATACTGAGATGTACGATGAGCTATACGATCGTAGTGTAGAGTTAAGTGACACTATCCAGGATTTGACTGAACGGACTATTATTCAGTAGATTACCATCGAGCAGAAGGATAGGGAGATTGTGACTCTTCACACACGTGTGGGAAATGTAGAATGGGATTTGGTCCACGAGAAGGGTCAAACCGAGGAGAAGTCCGAAGAAATATAGAAGTTAAAGAAGGAACTAAAGGAAAGCTCAGAGAGGCTGATCATAGCAAAGGAGGGCTGGGTAAGAGAATCACGTCGTACTGACCTTGCAGAGAGGGATTGACGTGTAAAGAAGGCTAAGCTTAGAGAGACATACTCTACATTTAATAATGCAATGGATGAAGCCTAGGATTAAGTTTTGAGGTATCCAATCCAATTTGGAGGTCTACCATCGTATATGCTAGATCGCAGAACTATGTCTCACATCATAGAAGAGGAACGTAGAAAGGCTATTCGGCTCCTTAACAGACAGTTATAGTATTTGTTTAATTATGTGAAAAAAAAACTTATCTGGTTTTTAGATGTAAATTAAGACGTGTTTATAAACGAATGAATATTTTAATATTTTAAATCCTGTAGATTCTTTATCTCAGGATAGTTGATGTAAAGAGCAGTGATGCTATTGTTTGATGTTAACTCTTTTGATTTAAATAAATATATCAAGTTGTTTGAGATAATGTGTTAAGTGATTAAGTTAAATTATTGAGTTAAGCCTTAACTATTTAGAGAATTTAATAAAGATCTAATAAGCGTATATTTTAACAGAAATATGCCGTCGAGAAGAAGACAAAACCGTCAACCAGCTCAGGAAGAGTCAACGAATAATAACAATAATGCCAATGTTAATCCCGTCCAACAATTAGTGAACTTACTAGCTGGAGCAATGAATAATCAACCTCAAGCTCCATTAAATACTTCATTCAAAGATTTCAAGGCGGTAGGACCGCCAAAATTTAAAGGCTCCATGAACCCGATCGAAGCTCAGACTTGGGTTATGGAGATGGAGAAGGTTTTTGAGGTCGCAAGAGTCAGAGAGCACCAGAAGACTGCTTTTGCAACGTTTATGCTGAAATCTGGAGCCAGTTTTTGGTGGCAAGCAAACAAGGTCCGTGGAGGAGAAGGTATGATTACCTGGGAGAGGTTTAAGGAGATGTTTTTCGAGATGTATTTCCCGACTACCTCGCAGAACCAATTGGAGGTTCAGTTTCTGGAATTGAAGCAAGGGAATATGTCTGTACCAGATTATGCGGCTAGATTCAACGAATTGGCAAGGTTCGCCGCATATCAAGTGCACAAGGACGAGAGAAAAGCAAGAAGGTTTGAACAAGGACTGAAGCCGTGGTTGTATAGTAAGGTGTCGATGTTTCAGTTGAAGACATTCGCTGGGGTACTTGAGAAAGCCATACTCGCTGAAGGTGGAAGCGATGCGGTAACCAAATACAATTAGGATCAGAAGAAGAAGAAGAATAAAAGTGAAGGAAATAACAAGGCTAGTGGAAGTATTACGGGAGAAGGTAATAATAATCAGAAGAGAAGGTGGTCTGACAACACATCAACCGAAAACCTGCAAGGAGGTCAGAAGAAAAGGATTGAAGCGTGCCCGACCTGCGAGAAACCTCATTTGGGAGTGTGTATGAAGGGTAAACGTGTGTGCTACAATTATGGTCAGGAAGGCCAATAGCACCTAACTGTCCTAACCCAAAGAAGGGTGCCTGCTTCACTTGTCGTTCAAAGGATCATTTGGCAAGAGACTGTTCTAAGAAAGGATTTGGAGGGGCAGGATCAGGAGGAAACCAGGGAAATAGCAGTGGAAGCGCTCTGACCATTACAGGACCAACCGCAACCAATCGACTAACCGCCAGGGCTTTCAATATGACGGTGCAGAATGCAGTGCAGTCACATGATGTGGTGTCAGGTATCATTCCAATCAATAGAGTTAATGCTTACATATTATTTAATTCAGGTGCTACTTGTTCATTTATATTCGATGACTTTGCTAAGAATTTAGAATTGCCTAAGGATGAGTTAGAATACCCCATGAACATAAAAATCGCAAATAGAGAAATAATCCCCGTTAAGTACGTGCATAAGAACTGTAGAGTGGATATTAAGGGAAATATCATGAACGTAGATCTTATCCCTATTCGACTTGGGGAATTTGACGTTATCTTGGGAATGGACTGGTTATTCAATTACGGGGCGATAATTGATTGCCAAAAGAAGCGTATTAACCTTATGACTCCGTCAAAGGTTGTGTTTTATGGTAGCAAGTCACCTAGACAAGCGAGTTGTCTAACGATGATGCATGCTAGGAAGTTGTTACGACAAGGATGTGTAGGATATTTAGCTTACATAGTCGACAGTCGTAAAGAGAATCTGAAAATAGAAGAAATACCTGTAGTGAGGGACTTCGCCGAAGTATTCCCGGACGATTTGCCAGGACTTCCGCCAGATAGAGAGGTCGAATTTGTGATCGATTTTGCTCTAGGAACGACTCCAATATCGAAGGCACCGTACCGAATGGCGCCGGTAGAAATGAAAGAATTGATGGTATAACTACAAGAATTACTGGACAAGAAGTATATCCAACCAAGCGTATCACCGTGGGGAGCGCCGATTTTATTTGTGAAGAAGAAGGATGGGACAATACGGCTCTGCATTGACTATAGAGAACCGAATAAGGTCACGATTAAGAATAGATATCCATTACCGAGGATCGATGATCTGTTTGATCAATTGAAGGAAGCGAAATACTTTTCCAAGATTGATTTAAGAAGTGGTTATCATCAACTGAAGGAGAGACCAGAGGATGTACCGAAGACAACGTTCAGAACATGATATGGTCACTACAAATTTTTAGTAATGTCGTTTGGTCTAACGAATGCTCCTGCAGCATTTATGGGACTAATGAATGGTGTGTTCAAGCCATTTTTGGACAAGTTCGTAGTGGTATTTATAGATGATATTTTGGTATACTCGAAAACCAAGGAAGAACATAAAGAGCATTTGAGATTAACGTTGGAAGTATTAAGAAAGGAGAAGTTGTATGCCAAGTTTTCAAAATGCGAATTCTGGATCGAGCGGGTACAATTTCTTGGGCATGTGATCGATAAAGATGGAATTTCGGTAGATCCAGCCAAAGTTGAAGCCGTGATTAACTGGGATCAGCCGAGGACGGCGTCAAAAATACGAAGTTTTCTTGGATTGGCAGGTTATTACAGAAGATTCGTTCAAGATTTTTCCAAGATCGCAACTCTGTTAACGAATTTGACTCGAAAAGCTGTGAAGTTTGTTTGGACGGAGAAGTGTGAGGAAAGCTTTCAAGAATTGAAGAAGAGGTTGAGTACATCACCTGTGTTGTCTCTTCCGGATGATACATGAAATTTTGTTATTTATAGTGATGCATCGCATAAAGGACTTGGCTGTGTGCTAATGCAAAACGGCAGAGTCATTGCGTATGCATCATGACAATTGAAAGATTACGAGAAGGGGTATCTGACCCACGACTTGGAGTTAGCTGCAGTAGTTTTTGCTTTGAAAATATGGAGGCATTATCTCTACGGGGAAAAGTGTGAAATATATACAGACCACAAGAGTCTAAAATATATTTTTACACAGAAAGAATTGAATATGCGCTAAAGAAGGTGGTTGGAATTAATTAAGGACTGCGATTGTGAGATTTTATACCATCCGGATAAGGCAAACATGGTTGCCGACGCCTTAAGTAGAAAGGGTCTGGAGAAGTTGATGATGTTGACCGCTCGGGAGGAGCTAGTTTCAAAAATGGAGAAACTGGAGTTGGAAATGAAGTATCCTATGGAAATTGATGAGAAGTTATTTCAGATGCAATCTGGTACAACCCTACTGGATAAAGTTAAGGAGGCTCAACTTTAGGATGATGAATGCAAAAAGGTAATAAGGAAGATATCTGAAGGAACCAAACCAAGATTTAAGATGGATAAGGAAGGAATACTGAGATTTGAGAGCAGAATTTGAGTACCGCTAATACCAAAGATTAAGGAAGACATTTTGAGTGAGGCTCATAGCTCACGTTATTCGATTCACCCTGGTAGTACCAAGATGTATCAAGATCTTTGACAACACTTCTGGTTGCCGAATTTGAAACGTGATGTTGCAGAATGTGTTGCCAAGTGTCTGACATGTCAGAAAGTGAAAACAGAACATCATAGACCAAGTGGGTTGCTACAACCGTTGGAGATCCCAGAATGGAAATGGGAACATATTACAATGGACTTCGTGGTTTGCCTTCCGACGACTCAGAAAGGCTACGACGCGGTATGGGTTATCGTTGACCGACTGACGAAATCCGCACATTTCCTTTCGATAAAAATCAGATTCAACTTAGATCAGTTGGCAAGGTTATATGTAAAAGAGATTGTTTCGAGGCACGGAGTGCCGATGTCAATTGTTTTCGATAGGGATCTGCGCTTTACATCGAACTTCTAGAAACGTCTACAGGAATGCATGGGTACGCAATTGTGGATGAGTACATCATATCACCCTCAAACAGATGGACAGAGCAAAAGAACAATTCAAACATTAGAAGATATGCTAAGAGCATGTGTGATGGACTTTAAAGGAAATTGGGATGATCACCTACCGCTTGTAGAGTTCGGATACAACAACAGTTATCACGCTAGTATTGGCATGCTGCCTTATGAAGCGTTATACGATAGAAAGTGCAAAACTCCGCTTTACTGGGATGAAGTTGGCAAAAGACAATTGCTAGGCCTAGAATTGGCACAACAGATAGAAGAAATAGTCAAAGTGATCCGAACACGACTGGTAGCAGCTCAAGATAGGCAGAAGAAATACGCTGATCCACATCGTAAAAACGTTGAGTTTGAATCGGGTAGTTATGTGTTCTTAAAGGTCTCTCCATGGTAGGGAAAGATTAGGTTCGGAAAGAAAGAAAAATTAAGCCCAAGATTCATTGGACCATTTGAAGTACTGCGAAGAATCGGAGAAGTTGCGTATGAGGTAGCCTTACCTCCAGCACTCGAGAATGTCCACAACGTCTTCCATTTTTTGTATTACGACCCTACAAACCCGATTACAAGCACGCAATTGAATACGAACCCTTATATTTTGAAAAAGACTTATCTTATGAAGAAATTCCGGTTCAAATTGTTAACAAAAAAGAACAAGTTCTCAGAAATAAAGTAATACCTTCTGTTAAGATAATTTGGAGGAACCACAATGCTGAAGAAGCTACGTGGGAACTCAAAGAGACTATGATGAAGAATTACCCTCATTTATTTACTTAATGTTGTGTAAGCGATTCTGGGGATAAAATCTTTGTAAGGGGGGAGAATGTAACTACTCGAAATTATTGAGTAGTGATTCTGGGGACAGAATCCTTTTAAGGGGGGAAAGATGTGACAAACGAGATTTTGTAATTTAATTTTAATATTTATTGGATTGAATATATATATTTCTCGATGAATTAATTATTAGATTAAATAATAAATTGATGAAGTTGTGTTAGATTAATTTAATTATATGTGTCATATTTATTAAATTAATGTTGAGAATTATTATTGTTCGAAGTACGTAATTACGTGAGCTTATTGAATTAAAATAAATATTTAATAAGCCTAATGTTATTTTAATTAATTTAATAATTAATTAGAGATTTAATAATTGACATTATTAATAAATGAGAATTTAATTATTTGACTATGTGAATTAATGAGAAATTATTATATTTTAGTTAATTTAAAATAAAATAAGATATTTGATTTATTGTGCAATTGGGTGTGACATGATTTAAACTATAGTATAGGAAATTAATTAAATTAAATTAGAAGGGTTATTTTTGTTCAAGCCAAATAAGGCCTTAAAGGGGGTTATAGCAGTTTACCCATGATGGGTAACTGACCTCCACAATGTGTCAGTTCTTATTCTTTTTATACGTCTTCTTCCTCCTGTTATTTCTAAATCTATCAAAGCTTCACAAAGAGAAATCTAGAAATTTGCTAAAGGAGATTGTGAGTGGGTGAGTAATTGAAGAAGCACCTAAGGAATCCTTACTAATCTACACTCTACGATTTGGGTAATTCCTTTAAACCCAATTTTTATTACGTCGTATAAGTTTTTTTAGAAAATGGCTTGTATTTTCTGTAAAGTCTTTGTAAATGGGAAATTGTGTTGTTATATGGATCTATGTAATAATATGATTAGCATAACATATTTTATTATATATTATATAGGTTTCCATATCATCAGTTTCATAATATTAGCGTATGTTATGGCTTCTAAAGTCACAGAGAGTTGAATTATGGCCATATGGCCCTTACACACAAATTTAATGCATCAATCATATATTATCTGTAACGACCCCAAAATTTATACATTTTAAATCTCAACTTCGGTCGTTAACCATACATTAAATCTCAAATTTTACATCATTGTTCGATATTAAAAATCACTAAATATTGCAGAATAATTAAAATTTTTATACATCTTCTTCTGTCTTGCCCTAAATCGTAACCTTTACATTTCATCTCTTCGATCCAAATCAAATATTATGAATCATTACAACAAAATGACTATACAAAGTCTTACATCATAACTAAAGATCCATATACATTGGATAGCTCAACTTACAATTCAACAACATATTACATTCAAAATATTAAATATATTTCTCATAAAACATAAGTAATCTTCGTGAATATAGATCTCTATAACTCACTTAGCACATATCTTTACCTTAAAATCTGTACCTGCAAAAGTGGTTATTTGCAAGAGTGAGCTCGACAGCCTAGCAAAGTCTAACAGTTTTCATGCATCACATAACATATAATAACATGCTCGATATACATCTCATAATAATTAAAGTAACATGGCATACATGCTTTCAATTTACATAACAAATATAAAGATTGAGTTCCTTACTCAATCATCATTACTTAGCCAAAACAAAGTAGTCATATATTGACTTTAATCTTTCATGATTTCAACATACATAACATATCATGCAATTTATAACAGTTCATCAAGTCCACGTAGAAAATAGGAACCGAAAGACTTGCCTTGGTCATCGTTTACCAATAATAGATTAACAGCTTACAGTTATCTGCACTTCACGTGCCCTACACAATTATATAATCATACACATCAACTATTAGTCACATAACAACACTTAGTAATTGTAATTTAAACTCTACTCCACATCTCATAATCTTTCCTATCATCACAAAATGTTCAATTAGACTGTGTTAACTTTTCGATTTATGACTCACTATATTTCTTCTTAGTCAAACTCGAATTTCGTTCAAGTGCTTAAGTCTTGCTAGGACTACTTATTGGTTTTATATTAAACCCATTTCATATCCTATAATATATGTCATCATGACATAGTTAGCCATTAACACATTACAAACATAACTAAGTACGTTCATCATTTAGGTTTGATTATTTAATCACATAATCAATTATAACACAAGTTAATATGTAATAACATTATTATTAATAGTGTAGAACTACTAAAATCAATATTTTTCAGTCCTACTATCATTACATAAAGTGTTCTTAAAATTTCGTGTACAAAAAGTACACTGTCAGAATTTTCTGACAACTCGCGCTGCGGCGCCACAGTTACACTGTGGGCCGGCGCTGCGGCGTGGCCATGGAGCTGCGGCGCGGGGATCAAAGCTACCAGGTCGCGCTGCGGCGCCACAAAGGTATTACAACTTCGCGCCGCGGCGCCGAGTTGTAGACCTCGGCAGACAGCCTCGGCAAGAACATAGAAAAAGCCAATTTTGGCCTATAAGCTCGTTTCTAACAGACTAATTATCCTGTAAATTACATATAGACTTCATATAAACATATTTCAAAAACTCTAAACATGATTATACCCATACAACAACATAAACAACCAAATTAACACACCCAAATTCACTGTTTTTGGGAAAAACTCATGTTTTTATATTTCTATGAAAAATCAACACTATAACTTTTGTTTTTCAACCAAAATCACTAATTCAAAGTATTTTTATCAACAATTATACATGCTCTATCAAATTAAATGGTCAATTTATCAACTAAACCACTAATTAACACTCAATTTCTATTTTAACTAAACAATATATAATCACCAAAAACTCTCTGTAAAAAAAAATTTCTTCACAAACTTCATACATAACCACAATTCTTTGATTATAACTCATGAAAATAGTTTTAACATTACAAGTAAGCCATATTAAGCCTCATACCAACAATACTTCATACTTACACAAGGATTTTATGGAGAATTTGGGAAGATAAAAACTAACTCTTAAAACTAAAAGTATAGGAGAAATACCTTGAAGAATCTCTTTGATTGTCAAGCTTTTCTCCTCTTCACTCCCAATTTCTCTAGGATTCTCTCACTTTTTCTTCTTCTCTTCTTCTTCTTCCTCTGAGTTTTTCCTTCTTCTCTCTAACCTCTCTCCTCTAACTCTAGAGCGTACTAACAATCTAACGTAACTAGATATTATATATATTAATTATATAATATAAATATAAAATACATAACTGACATCCGTTAAAAGTTTTTGAAAACATAAGCCATAAGGCTTGTTTGGTTACTATAAAAAAAATAACCCATTAACCTTACACCTTGTTTGGATAAATTAAGGACTTTATAGGCATTAGGCCTTGTTTGGCCAAAACGGAATTAAAACTCCTTTAAGTTATTTTAATAACTCTTTTATAGCAAGGTTATTTGTCACCTTAATAAATCAATTAAAACATTAATCTATTAAATTACTTTAGCACATAATTTAAAATCACATAACTATAATTTCTTTTAAAAATTATAATTTTATTTAACCAACTAATATTTTAAATTACCCTTTCCCATTTAAAATATTATTATCTATTTAAATCACTATAAGCTCTCTTGCTTACTTATTAAATTAAATTATTATATAATCTCATAATAATTAATTTACTTAGCTCCTTAATTATTTATTCAATAATTAATTAACTAACTCACGTCAACTTAAATTACCACATAATTCAATAAATATTTAATATTGCCAATAAATATTTAATATTTATTATTTAATTATTTATTCAACAAATAATCAAATAATTAACTAAATCATATCAACTCAATTTAAACAATTATTTATTTAATAATAACATATCCATTAAATATTTATATATATCAATAAATATTTAATATTACACTTTAAAATTTATGGAATGTTACATCATTCCCTCCTTACAAGGATTCTGTCCCCAGAATCACAACTCAAATAAATCAAATATTTTAAATTGCAAATAAAATCTTTGGATTGTTACATCATTCCCTCCTTACAAGAATTCTGTCCTCAGAATCACAACTCACATAATTCATTCATTACAATCTTCCCTACTTACAAAGATTTTGTCCCCAGAATCGAAGACAAATTAAACAATTAACTCAGAGTAATCTTTCATCATTTTATCTAAATATAGGTTTTATATTTCCTACTATATTCATTACTTTAACAAATTGTAGGTTTTATTTCATAATTTTCACTTGAACTCATTTTTTTTAAGGATAGTTATCATAAACACTCGGGATATTACATTCACCATTTCTTCTAAGAATTTCGTCCTCGAAATTTTATTCATTCAGTCTAACAAAATAGATTTTACACTAATACTTCATTCATTCATTGGTTTCTAAAACCATTTATTTCACAAACATCTTTCTGTAATTATTAACTTTTCTATTAAAATTTTTACATTATTCTTTGATAACTCATCTCCTTCTCATTTCAAAATTTCTTTTCTCACTTATTCCATATACTCATCATTCAGTGTCGCATTCTACGACTTACTTCTTTCTAAGGAATATCATCCTTACCACATTCACCTTTTAGAATATCAAGAATCTTCCATAATTGCTCAATAATTGGGAAGCGATATGAATAACAAGAATTTAAAAGATTCCAAATCATGCCGAGGGTCATAAGACCACGAACTATGTCCACAGTTGCAAGTAATCTTTCAACTTCAACTTTAACAGTCATAAGACTATAAGGACCCACGTACTTAGGGTGTTAAGCCCTTCGTACGATGTATTGTGCACAAACATTTAAACGCTATACGTATGTCCATAGTTATAAGTAATCTATCAACTTAAACTTTAACAGTCATAAAACTATAGGGACTCCTCGTACTTAGGGTGATTAGCCCTTCGTACAATGTATTGTGCACAAACATCTCAACGCCTCCGTGTAATCCCCTATAAAAGGGTTGTTCATCTCAGCTTTTCAACATCTGAATCCGCACCAAAACAATTTGGTTTGGCATAACTTCTCAAGAAACTCTTGAATTTCATGAACATCTATCAATATTTGTCTAGCTGAATCAAATAGCATAGACTTCTACAATAACTCGGACATTAATCAAAATATACATATACATACATACATATGTATTCTCATATCTTAAAGAAATCTCAAAAATCCTTTTATGACGTCATGATACCGCACTGTATTTTCAGTCCGTTGAGGATTCCGTCATTTGGTGACTTTATCATACTACATCATACCATAGTGGGCTGACGATCCTTAGATCACATCCAACACTAGGTAATACTGCATTGATGACTCCATCGTTTTTATCATCTTTGCACCAGGTTACATGATGCATTAATGATATAAAATACATTTTGATATATTGCAAATCATTTTTGTCTAGCCGAAGCAATTAGAATAGACATACGAATAACAGTATTGTTGTTAAAACTCATTGGTTCCATCATTTGATCCAATGTTTTTCAAGAAAATAGAAGTGTAAACATTAGCACGAAGTCAATAAATTTCGAAAGTCTAGCATAGCTAGTAGATTTAGAGTACTTATGCTTCCACCATCAACTCCACTTTCTATAATGATCCATTACTTAATAAGTCTATCTATTCCTATCATCCTCAATACTCCATTTACACTTATCTATACCCAATTCGTCAAACTTACCACATGTTATGAGTTCAGGAACTTGCCACAATCATATGAGTTTAAGAACTTATCCTAGTCAGACCATAGGCGTCCATTCGCTGAGGGGTTCAAAAACATACCATATAATTATAAGTCACGAACCTACCATAAGTATGAGTTTTAAGAACTCGCACTTAACCTTATAATATTCTTTAACTAGACTCTACCTATCTGTTATACACATGAGAAAAGAATCACCTTCTCAACAGGCATATATCAAATAGCGCGACACAAACATTCCAATGATTATCAATGTGATAAACTGAGTGCAAGCACAAAACCCTCGCCCATACAAAGGTTTGTACAACTCAGCCATCACATGAGTCCTCAATTGAAATCCCACCAAACTCTATCTTGCTTATAACTTGCTCTTTGCTCGATACAAATTCCTCGTATCATATCATCTATAACTCCTCATGAGTTATCTCATACTTTTTTTATAGTACTCCATCTTCATAGCATTAAGCTATAATTATTCAAACATTATAGACCATCTTCCTTTTATAACTTAAACAGATCACGTCGTGATCTTATTCTATAATCATCTCCTTTAAAATTATTTTCATAACTCGTGATCGTCATCATTTACGACATTATCCGTTATCTTGGCTATTGGAGTTAGAAAACTCCCATTTCTTATCTTTATATCTCTTAGATTCTTCTTTGAATCTTCTTGTTTATAAACAATTCTTCCTTTAAGAATTTCTAACTTCATTTTACATTGCTCAACATTTCATTCGAATTCTACACTCTCATCATACGTGTCCATTTCTATACTTGGTACACATCGAGTCTCTACCAGTTTCAATATAGTACGCTGAGTGGTTTCCCACAAACAACCAATAAACTAGGTTCCGAGTTGCTAGTTCGTATATACCTCCGCTCTATGAAGGAATCGTTTAGCCGAGATACCATACATCAACTACTAAAGAGTACAATTACACCATACTTAAATATAACTCTCTATTCTTAACTTCCTTACCATTCTCTTCTTATAGACATTGTCTATTTGTTATCACCTTACATCCTTATTATTGGAGTTGGGTAACCCCACATTCATATTCCTTATAACTCTGCGAGATTCTTCTTTAAATCATTTCACGCAAGTTTTATCCCTTCTTTATACGTTTCTTACATTACTTCTTATTGTTCAAACTCTATTTGAGCTTATTCGTTCATTATCTTCACCTCTCTTCTCTAAGGTTATAGCCTAAGGTACTCCTACCTAAGGTTTATAACCTATCAGCTCTAATACCAACTGTAACGACCCCAAAATTTATACATTTTAAATCTCAACTTCGGTCGTTAACCATACATTAAATCTCAAATTTTACATCATTGTTCGATATTAAAAATCACTAAATATTGCGGAATAATTAAAATTTTTATACATCTTCTTCCGTCTTGCCCTAAATCGTAACCTTTACATTTCATCTCTTCGATCCAAATCAAATATTATGAATCATTACAACAAAATGACTATACAAAGTCTTACATCATAACTAAAGATCCATATACATTGGATAGCTCAACTTACAATTCAACAACATATTACATTCAAAATATTAAATATATTTCTCATAAAACATAAGTAATCTTCGTGAATATAGATCTCTATAACTCACTTAGCACATATCTTTACCTTAAAATCTGTACCTGCAAAAGTGGTTATTTGCAAGAGTGAGCTCGACAGCCCAGCAAAGTCTAACAGTTTTCATGCATCACATAACATATAATAACATGCTCGATATACATCTCATAATAATTAAAGTAACATGACATACATGCTTTCAATTCACATAACAAATATAAAGATTGAGTTCCTTACTCAATCATCATTACTTAGCCAAAACAAAGCAGTCATATATTGACTTTAATCTTTCATGATTTCAACATACATAACATATCATGCAATTTATAACAGTTCATCAAGTCCACGTAGAAAATAGGAACCGAAAGACTTGCCTTGGTCATCGTTTACCAATAATAGATTAACAGTTTACAGTTATCTGCACTTCACGTGCCCTACACAATTATATAATCATACACATCAACTATTAGTCACATAACAACACTTAGTAATTGTAATGTAAACTCTACTCCACATCTCATAATCTTTCCTATCATCACACAATGTTCAATTAGATTGTGTTAACTTTTCGATTTATGACTCATTATATTTCTTCTTAGTCAAACTCGAATTTCATTCAAGTGCTTAAGTCTTGCAAGGACTACTTATTGGTTTTATATTAAATCCATTTCATATCCTATAATATATGTCATCATGACATAGTTAGCCATTAACACATTACAAACATAACTAAGTACGTTCATCATTTAGGTTTGATTATTTAATCACATAATCAATTATAACACAAGTTAATATGTAATAACATTATTATTAATAGTGTAGAACTACTAAAATCAATATTTTTCAGTCCTACTATCATTACATAAAGTGTTCTTAAAATTTCGTGTACAAAAAGTACACTGTCAGAATTTTCTGACAACTCGCGCTGTGGCACCACAGTTACACTGTGGGCCGGCGTTGCGGCGTGGCCATGGAGCTGTGGCGCAGGGATCAAAGCTACCAGGTCGCGCTGCGGCGCCACAAAGGTATTACAACTTCGCGCCGCGGCGCCGAGTTGCAGACCTCGGCAGACAGCCTCGGCAACAACATAGAAGAAGCCAATTTTGGCCTATAAGCTCGTTTCTAACAGACTAATTATCCTGTAAATTACATATAGACTTCATATAAACATATTTCAAAAACTCTAAACATGATTATACCCATACAACAACATAAACAACCAAATTAACACACCCAAATTCATTATTTTTGGGAAAAACTCATGTTTTTATATTTCTATGAAAAATCAACACTATAACTTTTGTTTTTCAACCAAAATCACTAATTCAAAGTATTTTTATCAACAATTATACATGCTCTATCAAATTAAATGGTCAATTTATCAACTAAACCACTAATTAACACTCAATTTCTATTTTAACTAAACAATATATAATCACCAAAAACTCTCTGTAAAAAAAAATTTCTTCACAAACTTCATACATAACCACAATTCTTTGATTATAACTCATGAAAATAGTTTTAACATTACAAGTAAGCCATATTAAGCCTCATACCAACAATACTTCATACTTACACAAGGATTTTATGGAGAATTTGGGAAGATAAAAACTAACACTTAAAACTAAAAGTATAGGAGAAATACCTTGAAGAATCTCTTTGATTGTCAAGCTTTTCTCCTCTTCACTCCCAATTTCTCTAGGATTCTCTCACTTTTTCTTCTTCTCTTCTTCTTCTTCCTCTGAGTTTTTCCTTCTTCTCTCTAACCTCTCTCCTCTAACTCTAGAGCGTACTAACAATCTAACGTAACTAGATATTATATATATTAATTATATAATATAAATATAAAATACATAACTGACATCAATTAAAAGTTTTTGAAAACATAAGCCATAAGGCTTGTTTGGTTACTATAAAAAAAATAACCCATTAACCTTACACCTTGTTTGGATAAATTAATGACTTAGTAGGCATTAGGCCTTGTTTGGCCAAAACGGAATTAAAACTCCTTTAAGTTATTTTAATAACTCTTTTATAGCAAGGTTATTTGTCACCTTAATAAATCAATTAAAACATTAATCTATTAAATTACTTTAGCACATAATTTAAATTCACATAACTATAATTTCTTTTAAAAATTATAATTTTATTTAACCAACTAATATTTTAAATTACCCTTTCCCATTTAAAATATTATAATCTATTTAAATCACTATAAGCTCTCTTGCTTACTTATTAAATTAAATTATTATATAATCTCATAATAATTAATTTACTTAGCTCCTTAATTATTTATTCAATAATTAATTAACTAACCCACGTCAACTTAAATTACCACATAATTCAATAAATATTTAATATTGCCAATAAATATTTAATATTTATTATTTAATTATTTATTCAACAAATAATCAAATAATTAACTAAATCATATCAACTCAATTTAAACAATTATTTATTTAATAATAACATATCCATTAAATATTTATATATATCAATAAATATTTAATATTACACTTTAAAATTTATGGAATGTTACATCATTCTCTCCTTACAAGGATTCTGTCCCCAGAATCACAACTCAAATAAATCAAATATTTTAAATTACAAATAAAATCTTTGGATTGTTACATCATTCCCTCCTTACAAGAATTCTATCCTCAGAATCACAACTCACATAATTCATTCATTACAATCTTCCCTACTTACAAAGATTTTGTCCCCAGAATCGAAGACAAATTAAACAATTAACTCAGAGTAATCTTTCATCATTTTATCTAAATATAGGTTTTATATTTCCTACTATATTCATTACTTTAACAAATTGTAGGTTTTATTTCATAATTTTCACTTGAACTCATTTTTTTTAAGGATAGTTATCATAAACACTCGGGATATTACATTCACCATTTCTTCTAAGAATTTCGTCCTCGAAATTTTATTCATTCAATCTAACAAAATAGATTTTACACTAATACTTCACTCATTCATTGGTTTCTATAACCACTTATTTCACAAACATCTTTCTATAATTATTAACTTTTCTATTAAAATTTTTACATTATTCTTTGATAACTCATCTCCTTCTCATTTCAAAATTTCTTTTCTCACTTATTCCATATACTCATCATTCAGTGTCGCATTCTACGACTTACTTCTTTCTAAGGAATATCATCCTTACCACATTCACCTTTTAGAATATCAAGAATCTTCCATAATTGCTCAATAATTGGGAAGCGATATGAATAACAAGAATTTAAAAGATTCCAAATCATGCTGAGGGTCATAAGACCACGAACTATGTCCACAGTTGCAAGTAATCTTTCAACTTCAACTTTAACAGTCATAAGACTATAAGGACCCACGTACTTAGGGTGTTAAGCCCTTCGTACGATGTATTGTGCACAAACATTTAAACGCTATACGTATGTCCATAGTTATAAGTAATCTATCAACTTAAACTTTAACAGTCGTAAGACTATAGGGACTCCTCGTACTTAGGGTGATTAGCCCTTCGTACAATGTATTGTGCACAAACATCTCAACGCCTCCGTGTAATCCCCTATAAAAGGGTTGTTCATCTCAGCTTTTCAACATCTGAATCCGCACCAAAACAATTTGGTTTGGCATAACTTCTCAAGAAACTCTTGAATTTCATGAACATCTATCAATATTTGTCTAGCTGAATCAAATAGCATAGACTTCTACAATAACTCGGACATTAATCAAAATATACATATACATACATACATATGTATTCTCATATCTTAAAGAAATCTCAAAAATCCTTTTATGACGTCATGATACCGCACTGTATTTTCAGTCCGTTGAGGATTCCGTCATTTGGTGACTTTATCATACTACATCATACCATAGTGGGCTGACGATCCTTAGATCACATCCAACACTAGGTAAAACTTCATTGATTACTCCATCGTTTTTATCATCTTTGCACCAGGTTACATGATGCATTAATGATATAAAATACATTTTGATATATTGCAAATCATTTTTGTCTAGCCGAAGCAATTAGAATAGACATACGAATAACAGTATTGTTGTTAAAACTCATTGGTTCCATCATTTGATCCAATGTTTTTCAAGAAAATAGAAGTGTAAACATTAGCACGAAGTCAATAAATTTCGAAAGTCTAGCATAGCTAGTAGATTTAGAGTACTTATGCTTCTACCATCAACTCCACTTTCTATAATGATCCATTACTTAATAAGTCTATCTATTCCTATCATCCTCAATACTCCATTTACACTTATCTATACCCAATTCGTCAAACTTACCACATGTTATGAGTTCAGGAACTTGCCACAATCATATGAGTTTAAGAACTTATCCTAGTCAGACCATAGGCGTCCATTCGCTGAGGGGTTCAAAAACATACCATATAATTATAAGTCACGAACCTACCATAAGTATGAGTTTTAAGAACTCGCACTTAACCTTATAATATTCTTTAACTAGACTCTACCTATCTGTTATACACATGAGAAAAGAATCACCTTCTCAACAGGCATATATCAAATAGCGCGACACAAACATTCCAATGATTATCAATGTGATAAACTGAGTGCAAGCACAAAACCCTCGCCCATACAAAGGTTTGTACAACTCAGCCATCACATGAGTCCTCAATTGAAATCCCACCTAACTCTATCTTGCTTATAACTTGCTCTTTGCTCGATACAAATTCCTCGTATCATATCATCTATAACTCCTCATGAGTTATCTCGTACTTTTTTTATAGTACTCCATCTTCATAGCATTAAGCTATAATTATTCAAACATTATAGACCATCTTCCTTTTATAACTTAAACAGATCACGTCGTGATCTTATTCTATAATCATCTCCTTTAAAATTATTTTCATAACTCGTGATCGTCATCATTTACGACATTATCCGTTATCTTGGCTATTGGAGTTAGAAAACTCCCATTTCTTATCTTTATATCTCTTAGATTCTTCTTTGAATCTTCTTGTTTATAAACAATTCTTCCTTTAAGAATTTCTAACTTCATTTTACATTGCTCAACATTTCATTCGAATTCTACACTCTCATCATACGTGTCCATTTCTATACTTGGTACACATCGAGTCTCTACCAGTTTCAATATAGTACGCTGAGTGGTTTCCCACAAACAACCAATAAACTAGGTTCCGAGTTGCTAGTTCGTATATACCTCCGCTCTATGAAGGAATCGTTTAGCCGAGATACCATACATCAACTGCTAAATAGTACAATTGCACCATACTTAAATATAACTCTCTATTCTTAACTTCCTTACCATTCTCTTCTTATAGACATTGTCTATTTGTTATCACCTTACATCCTTATTATTGGAGTTGGGTAACCCCACATTCATATTCCTTATAACTCTGCGAGATTCTTCTTTGAATCATTTCACGCAAGTTTTATCCCTTCTTTATACGTTTCTTACATTACTTCTTATTGTTCAAACTCTATTTGAGCTTATTCGTTCATTATCTTCACCTCTCTTCTCTAAGGTTATAGCCTAAGGTACTCCTACCTAAGGTTTATAACCTATCAGCTCTAATACCAACTGTAACGACCCCAAAATTTATACATTTTAAATCTCAACTTCGGTCGTTAACCATACATTAAATCTCAAATTTTACATCATTGTTCGATATTAAAAATCACTAAATATTGCGGAATAATTAAAATTTTTATACATCTTCTTCTGTCATGCCCTAAATCGTAACCTTTACATTTCATCTCTTCGATCCAAATCAAATATTATGAATCATTACAACAAAATGACTATACAAAGTCTTACATCATAACTAAAGATCCATATACATTGGATAGTTCAACTTACAATTCAACAGCATATTACATTCAAAATATTAAATATATTTCTCATAAAACATAAGTAATCTTCGTGAATATAGATCTCTATAACTCACTTAGCACATATCTTTACCTTAAAATCTGTACCTGCAAAAGTGGTTATTTGCAAGAGTGAGCTCGACAGCCCAGCAAAGTCTAACAGTTATCATGCATCACATAACATATAATAACATGCTCGATATACATCTCATAATAATTAAAGTAACATGGCATACATGTTTTCAATTCACATAACAAATATAAAGATTGAGTTCCTTACTCAATCATCATTACTTAGCCAAAACAAAGCAGTCATATATTGACTTTAATCTTTCATGATTTCAACATACATAACATATCATGCAATTTATAACAGTTCATCAAGTCCACGTAGAAAATAGGAACTGAAAGACTTGTCTTGGTCATCGTTTACCAATAATAGATTAACAGCTTACAGTTATCTGCACTTCACGTGCCCTACACAATTATATAATCATACACATCAACTATTAGTCACATAACAACACTTAGTAATTGTAATTTAAACTCTACTCCACATCTCATAATCTTTCCTATCATCACAAAATGTTCAATTAGATTGTGTTAACTTTTCGATTTATGACTCACTATATTTCTTCTTAGTCAAACTCGAATTTCGTTCAAGTGCTTAAGTCTTGCTAGGACTACTTATTGGTTTTATATTAAACTCATTTCATATCCTATAATATATGTCATCATGACATAGTTAGCCATTAACACATTACAAACATAACTAAGTACGTTCATCATTTAGGTTTGATTATTTAATCACATAATCAATTATAACACAAGTTAATATGTAATAACATTATTATTAATAGTGTAGAACTACTAAAATCAATATTTTTCAGTCCTACTATCATTACATAAAGTGTTCTTAAAATTTCGTGTACAAAAAGTACACTATCAGAATTTTCTGACAACTCGCGCTGCGGCGCCACAGTTACACTGTGGGCCAGCGCTGCGGCGTGGCCATGGAGCTGCGGCGCGGGGATCAAAGCTACCAGGTCGCGCTGCGGCGCCACAAAGGTATTACAACTTCGCGTCACGGCGCCGAGTTGCAGACCTCGGCAGACAGCCTCGGCAACAACATAGAAAAAGCCAATTTTGGCCTATAAGCTCGTTTCTAACAGACTAATTATCCTGTAAATTACATATAGACTTCATATAAACATATTTTAAAAACTCTAAACATGATTATACCCATACAACAACATAAACAACCAAATTAACACACCCAAATTCACTGTTTTTGGGAAAAACTCATGTTTTTATATTTCTATGAAAAATCAACACTATAACTTTTGTTTTTCAACCAAAATCACTAATTCAAAGTATTTTTATCAACAATTATACATGCTCTATCAAATTAAATGGTCAATTTATCAACTAAACCACTAATTAACACTCAATTTCTATTTTAACTAAACAATATATAATCACCAAAAACTCTCTGTAAAAAAAAATTTCTTCACAAACTTCATACATAACCACAATTCTTTGATTATAACTCATGAAAATAGTTTTAACATTACAAGTAAGCCATACTAAGCCTCATACCAACAATACGTCATACTTACACAAGGATTTTATGGAGAATTTGGGAAGATAAAAACTAACTCTTAAAACTAAAAGTATAGGAGAAATACCTTGAAGAATCTCTTTGATTGCCAAGCTTTTCTCCTCTTCACTCCCAATTTCTCTAGGATTCTCTCACTTTTTCTTCTTCTCTTCTTCTTCTTCCTCTGAGTTTTTCCTTCTTCTCTCTAACCTCTCTCCTCTAACTCTAGAGCGTACTAACAATCTAACGTAACTAGATATTATATATATTAATTATATAATATAAATATAAAATATATAACTGACATCAGTTAAAAGTTTTTGAAAACATAAGCCATAAGGCTTGTTTGGTTACTATAAAAAAAATAACCCATTAACCTTACACCTTGTTTGGATAAATTAAGGACTTAATAGGCATTAGGCCTTGTTTGGCCAAAACGGAATTAAAACTCCTTTAAGTTATTTTAATAACTCTTTTATAGCAAGGTTATTTGTCACCTTAATAAATCAATTAAAACATTAATCTATTAAATTACTTTAGCACATAATTTAATATCACATAACTATAATTTCTTTTAAAAATTATAATTTTATTTAACCAACTAATATTTTAAATTACCCTTTCCCATTTAAAATATTATAATCTATTTAAATCACTATAAGCTATCTTGCTTACTTATTAAATTAAATTATTATATAATCTCATAATAATTAATTTACTTAGCTCCTTAATTATTTATTCAATAATTAATTAACTAACTCGCGTCAACTTAAATTACCACATAATTCAATAAATATTTAATATTGCCAATAAATATTTAATATTTATTATTTAATTATTTATTCAACAAATAATTAAATAGTTAACTAAATCATATCAACTCAATTTAAACAATTATTTATTTAATAATAACATATCCATTAAATATTTATGTATATCAATAAATATTTAATATTACACTTTAAAATTTATGAAATGTTACATTATCCCTTAATTTTACACTTGTATGTTATTATGCATATTGATACGAAGAGACCAAACTTTAAATGAATGGATTCGGTGCTATAACGAACCCGTAGTACTGATTTACATGTTTTGTTTTCAAAACCTTCAAGAACATCAGGAACAGTAATGACTTGTATTGATTTTTGTTAATTATGTGTTTTAACATGTTAAAATCATGCTAGAAGGGTTAATTAATGATTATGTACGAATTCTAGTATATTGGTATGTTTAAATTGATGAATTTAGTGACCATGTATATGATAAATTCGCCTAATTATGTGTTCTGCGCGAACTGAAAATCAGAAACTGGAGTTTCGCGCCGCGGCGCCAACTCCATGTATAATACTCGGGCCGCAGCACCAGGTCTCAAGCCGCAGCGCCGAGAAATAGTATAACTGTGGCGCCGCAGCGCCACTTAGCAGAATGTCTAGAAATACAAATTTTTTAGTGTTCAAGTATAGAAATGTAATAGTAACCCAACCTAATAAATATAAAATTAGGTTAAACATATAATGATATGTTAAAGTAAATTCTTAACACGTCCATAACACAATTACGTGTGAATTAAATGATTGAATGCATAGTTACCTTAATGTTCGTGAGATGTAAATTATGTGACAATGAATGTAGTAATTTGACTAAGTACGGTCATAATCAAAGTTAGACAAAGAGAATGAACTTGTGAAGACTAGTACGTTATAATTGACTGGTATTATGAATGTAAATGATATGTAGGATTTAAATCAAGGAACGAGTTTAAGTAAAGTGTAATCTACGCACGAGACAAGTTTCCTAACTCTACTTGTTATCGCTATATAAGTGATGAATTCACCTTTCTACATTAAGCAAGTTCTTATTATTATTGATCAAGTCTGTTTTGTTATATTAAAGCCTATTAATCTTTCAAGCATGATGTTGTTATACAATACTTATTCTATTGTATACCTTTTGAGATTTTATTCAAGTTAAATATTTAGTTACTGTTAAACTTTGTTAGACTAGAGAACCCTTAATGATTCGACTAGTTCATAGTTGATGAGCGTTCTAAATTTCAAAACCCTTGATGAATTATCCAAATCAAACTTCCTTTGGTGCGGACTCAAATGTCATACTGAGATGAACAACCCTGTATAGGGGATTACTTATGCGTTAGCGTTAAGATATTGTGCACAGTATGGTACTAAGGGCTGATCCCCCTAAGTACGAGAAGAAGAGTCCATAGTCTTATGACTGTTAAAGGTTTAAAGTATAACCCTGGATAACCTAGGACATAGTTCAAGGTCTTATGACCCTTAGAATTCTTTTGATTCTTGGTAATCATTTTTGGTTCAAAAGTTGAGCTTTATTTCAAAAGTCTTTGATTCACTCGCATGTTATTATATTGTTATTTCATTATTATACTTGTGGGCAATCGTGCTCACTCTTGCGTAATAATAACATTGCAGTTAAGAACAAAAGAACCGACGAGCCTTCTTCTAGCAAAGGCAAGGGCAAAGCTATTAAGTGATGAAGACGTGTTATTAAATTTTAAGAATGTTATTGTCAAGATTTGATGTTGTTTAAGACTTATTATTTTTTTATGTTTCCTCACAGATGTTTAAGGTTAGTATGACCTGGGATTGTATTTATTATTCAGATGTTGTAACCCCCATAAGGGGAAGATTTAATTCTATCTATTGCATGGTTTGCATTTATTATGGGTAGATAGATATATGATGTTTGTATAGTGAATACCAAATCATGTGGAAATAGAAGTACCCAGATTTGGGGGTGTCACAATTATAGCCATTGGTTATTGTACTGGTTCGGAGGGATGCCACTGCACTCCAACTTTGCGGCACAAATCGGTTATGAGAAATCCATGAAGAAGCCCCCCCGTGGTGCTTCCCAATAGCAGCCTGTCAATCGACTCTTGAATACATTCACCCATATCCACATTATAGAACACAACTGAATTATTCACCCGATAATGGTGGTGTATAATCCCATATAGCAGCCGTGCCCTTTCCTTGGTCACATCATTCTGGTGGCGTGTGGGCATCAATCGGGCACAAATGAATGCATACCATACTTTGCCATAACGACTTAGTGTTGAGTGTGGAAAACTTATTTTTCATCCGTTTTGGCTCAGGTAACCTACTGTGTCCTCGATTTGCACAATCTTGTAATCAATTCATCCAGGTCAGGCAAGCCATCTTCATAACATCCATCAGTCAGTGTTTCTAGCCCAAAATACTCGTTGATGGCATTGCCATGGAAAGACACCGGTTTACCCCGTACCATGATTATGTGATCAACATGTTCCATGGCGTTGGCATAAAACTCTTTTACTATGTTGATCACCGCTGGTAGTGGCTGCTCCACTAACTGAAACCAATTACGCTCCATAATCATTAGCGCCATATCACCATCAAGGTTGGCATCTGGCTTCAATCCCCGTTCTAGTACCAAAGTCTTCTTGTTAATGGATGATTTGAACCTCGCCTGGGCCCCCTCACTGACAAATTTTTTGTGATCAAACTGAGCTCGAGCAGTAGAAGTGCATGGACGTGGTCTTTTATGTGAATACATGGTGTTTTTAGTGAAGAATAGGGAAAAAACTTGGTTTAGGAATTTTGTCGAACAATTGGTGGGCGTGAAGGCTACACCCCCAAACTTAGCTTCTTTGAGCAATCTCTAAACCAAAATATGAAATAATCCAAAGCAATCCTTGGGCAACAAACTTCTAAGGTTTTCCAACCAATTCTCATGAATAAGAAAGAAGAAACACTAGAGTGTATCAATTTGGGATTACCTTCAATAAGAACTTGAGTCTCCACCTTTAGAATGATGCCCTAATTTGTAAGAATTTATGACGAGGAAGAATTAGATTAGAATAGGAGTGCAATGAGTATGTTTCAGATTGATTGTGGCTAATTGAAGGAGGTTGGGTTGATATAGAAGAGGAAAAAGAAACATGTAAGTGGAGTTATAGTGATTGTGGGTTAATGGGAGGAGAAGTTGGGAAGGAGTAGGAGAAGTGGTGTAATGAAATTTGACGTTATGGGAGTTATGGGGGAGTGGAAGAGTTTGTATTGGCCAAGAAGTTGAGGAGAATGGAAGTTATATGGAGTTAAGTTGGAAAAGGATACGTCAAACACACTTTTAGAATTTGTCCTTCCCGAGCGGCGCGCCCCGCGCCGTTAGTTAGCTTTGGATGGCGTGGCCCGTGCTAGGTAGATAGTAACATTGCCCCAGGATGGCGTGCCCTGCGCCGAATTATAGCTTGGCATGGCGTGCCCCGCACTAGTAAGGTAGTAACTTTGTCTACTGTAGCGCGCCCCGCGTCGTGTTTTAGTGTATCATAGCGCACCCCGCGCTAGTGAAGCAGAAAGTTATTCTGAAGGTAGCACGCTCTGTGCAATGTGCACGCTTAAGGTGGCGCGGCCCACGTCAGTGGTGTAGTGACTGGGTGATATCCTTTTTTTCCTTGATTCTCTACAGTCATACCACAATGAAGTCATTACTCTTTGAAAAAGAAATATCTAAACTATACTATGAACTTAAATATACTGAATAAATGAGAGTAGAAAATGTAAAGAGCTTGGGTTTCCTCCCAAGTAGCGCTAGTTTTAATGTCGTTAGCCTGACGGTGCCTCTTATTTTATGGTGCATCGACAAGTGTAATTGTAATGTCTTCGTTATCGATGTCTCCACCCTAGTAGTGCTTTAATCTTTGCCCATTGACTTTGAAGGTTTCGAGAGGATTTCTGCTGTATTGCTCAACAACGTCGTGTGGGAAAACCCTCTTAATAGTGAATGGTCCCGACCATCTGGATTTGAGCTTTTTGGGAAACAATCTCAGTCTTGAATTAAACAATAATACCGATTGTCCCGGTTCAAACTTTCTTTGTAAAAATTTTTGGTCGTGCCACTTCTTGACTTTTTCTTTATTCAGCTTCGACTTCTCATATGCTTACAGTTTGAATTCATCAAGTTCGTTTAATTGAAGTAGCCGCTTTTCTCCTACAGCTGTTTGATCGAAGTTGAGTTTCTGAATTGCCCAGTATGCTTTGTGTTGTAATTCCACTGGGAGGTGACATACTTTTCCATAGACCAACTGATACGGAGACATCCTAATTGGCATTTTGTATGTTGTTAGGTAAGCCCATAGTGCGTCATCCTATTTTAGAGACCAGTCTTTTCTGATCGGATTTACTACCTTCTCTAAAATTTTCTTCACCTCTCTGTTGAAAACTTCAGCTTGACCACTCGTTTAGGGGTGATATGTATGATTGACCCCGTATTTCGCCAAGAGAGCTGTGAATGCTTTATTGTAGAAGTGACTTCACTCGTCACTTATAATTGCTCTTGGTGTGCCAAACCTTATGAAGATGTTCTTTTCCAGAAACTTGAGAACCACTTTGGCATCGTTTGTAGGGAGTGCTACAGCTTCCACCCATTTTGTTACATAGTCCACAGCAAGAAGAATGTTCAAGTTATTGAATGAGGGAGGAAAAGGTCCCATAAATTCCATTCCCCATACATCAAAAACTTCTACTTCCATGATTGTATTGAGTGGCATTTCAATCCTTTTAGAGATGTTACCCACCCTTTGACATCTGTCACAGCTCTTCACAAACTGGTGGGCATCCTTGAACATAGTAGGCCAATAGAATCCTACTTGAAGTACCTTGGCCGCTGTTCACTCACTCCCATAATGTCCCCCATATGTAGATGAATGGCACTCGTGCAAGACATTCTTTACTTCAATGTATGGCACGCATCTACGAATCATTTTGTCTGCACACTTTTTGAATAAATATGGCCCGTCTTACATGTACCACTTGACGTCATGTAGGAACTTCTTCTTTTACTGACGTGTTAGATCAGGGGGAAGGACATTGCTCACCAAGTAATTGGCAAAATTTGCATACCATGGAAATTCTGTGTTGACTCCAAACAGTTGCCATCCGAAAATGACTCGTTAATTAAACACTTATCTTCCCCATCTTTGTACGAATTTTCTAATCTTGAAAGATGATCTGCCACTTGATTTTCTGTCCCCTTTCTATCCATTATTTCCAAATCAAATTCCTGTAGGAGAAGGATCCATCTGATTAGTCGAGGCTTAGAATCCTTCTTTGAGATTAAATAACGAATCGCCGATTGATCCATATACACCACCACCTTTGTTCCAATCAAATACGCTCGGAATCTATCAAAGGCATATACTACAAGTAACTCATTTTAGATGGTTTTGTAGTTCAATTGGGCATCCGTAAGGGTTTTGCTTGCATAGTATATGGCATGGAATATCTTCTCTCGACGTTGGGCCAAAACAACCCCTATAACTTAGTCGCTAGCATCGCACATTAACTCAAAAGGCATTGTCCATTCCGGTGCTATGATCACGGGGGCTATAGTCAACTTCTTCTTCAATTGCTCAAATGCTGACTTACATTCCTCATCAAACTTGAAAACTGAATCTTTCTCTAAGAGACTGCATAATGGTTTTGCAATCTTAGAGAAATCTTTAATAAACCTTATGTAGAATCCATCATGTCCGAGGAAACTGCGGATTCCCTTGACTGTAGTTGGCGGTGGAAGATTCTCAATCGTTTCCAGTTTTGCTCTTCTACCTCTAAGCCTTTCGCAGAGACCTTGTGCCCTAAGATTATTCCTTCTTCAACCATAAAGTGACACTTCTCCCAGTTAAGCACCAAATTTATTTCCACGCATCACTTCAAGACTATGACCAAGTTCTCTAGACATGCATCAAAATTATATCCATAGACGGAAAAATTATCCATGAAACCTTCCACATTCTTCTCCACCATGTCTGAGAAGATGGCCATCATACATCATTGGAACATTGCGAGTGCATTACACAAACCAAAAGACATTCTCCTGAATGCACAGGTGCCGTATGGGCACGTGAACGTGGTCTTCTTTTGATCTTCAGGAGCTATGACTATTTGATTGTACCCTGAGTATCCATCATGTGACACCCCCAAATCCGGGTTACCTGACCCCCCGAGTTTGGTGTTCACGATCCATAATATAATAACAATTAACTATCCATTCATATATAAATAGGATTACATAAGTCATTAACATATATTGTTAATACATAAGTTCCAGATCCACTAATCTTAACATTCCAGAAATACCCCTTTAGATTATACAAAAAGGGTTTACAATACAACATAATAATAATACTATTCATTATAACTACTCCAATATCTTGCCTTTGCCGTTGTTCTTTTTTGTCCCGCTGGCCTCTTCGTTCCTAGCTGAAATGTTTTATTTATAGCAAGGGTGAGCAACAAGTTTGCTCTGCAAGTTAAGACATACAATAAAGGTATGTGAATCAACAAGAACAGACTATCTATTTTAATAGAATGAAACCAAAGTTCGGGGAACTTTGAAATAGCTGAATAAATCGTTAATCAATAACAAGTCTTCTCGTATTCTAGGCAACGCAATAATCTGATAATGAAATAGTACAACGCTTTTAAAGTTTCTACGATATTCTATTAAATAAACAATAATCAATTCAACACAATAACAAAGTGGAATATTTTCCAAATTTATGCTGAGTGATCTCACCAGATCTTTGAACTTATTTTCTCCGGTATCTATCATTGATTTACTTTGATACATACGCATGCGTATCAGATAACCATAAAGATTAAATCATACCCCTCTGCAAGTACTTAGAGCTGGCCAACTCCTCGTACCCTGTATTATGCATAATACTTAACAGCACGCAATGGTCAAATATACGACCAAAAATGTTCCCTTTATATAAAAAGTTGTTCTTCTCAGTCTCAGAATCAAGATTTTGATTTAACAACGAAATACTGTGATTTCAAATTCTATCTACTTATCGATCTAGCTGAAACAATTGGCATCGATCTATCAATAACAATTGATTTCTCTTCTCGTATTTATCAAGTTCTAACAAATGTTCGTCTAGCCAGAATAATTAGCTCAGACATTTCTCAATATAATTTGACAATAAACAGGAATTATCTGTACTGTCAATATTAGTTTCTGCAGATATAAATATCCAACAACAGTATTTCTACGAATATATATTTTTCGAATCAGTAATTCAATTTGAATTTTAATCATGCACTAAATGCGAATAATCAACAATAAATTCCCTGGACATGGTATAATTATCAATAATTAACCATTAAAATAATTGAATGAATATAACTCAAGGTTTAGTTAGGAAACTTGCCTTTCGTGTTGATTACAGCTACACAATATAATTAACTGGGTTCGTATGACCTATAATCAACAATGACAGTCTCACAATTAGCATAATATTTTATAACGCGTAACACTGTATTTAACAATCAAACTTCTCCTAGACACATTACCACATAGCCACATTAGTGTTTATAACCTATATGAACACTTAATAAGTCTAACTAGTTCTGCCTGGTTGAACTTCGGTCCATTCTCGGTGTTCTGGTCACCCTATCCGACAATTAACACATTGATTGTCAATTAAGCTTGGTCTCTAAGCTTCAATATCATTTTAGATAAGTCAAATATCGTTTATAATATTTTTCGGAAGCTTTTAATAATTTATAAACAATTATTATAATTTATAATAATTTTTCAAACACTTAAATCATTTTTAAATGATTTAATTATCAAATAATCTTATTATCATTAATATTTAATAATATAAAAATATTAATGTTATATTTATCAAAATATTAAAGTTATTATTAATAACTTAAAATATTTTTAAATCATCAATATTCTACATAAATAATTTTTAAAGTAATTAAACTCATTTTTAAATCATCACCATTAATATTTAAATATTAATGAAATTATTATCAAAATATTAAAAGTCATTAATTATAATTTAAAATACTTTTAAATCATTTTTCTCATTTTTAAATCATTTATTTAATTTAATAAATAAATAATCTAATATCATTAATATTCATTTATTAATGAGAATTCTCCAAAAATATTGAAAATTATATTTTATAATTTAAAATATTTTTTAACACTTTATTCTTATTTAAAATAATTTTTAAATCCATAAAATCATTTTTATCTAATTTATTTAATTTAATAATTTAATAAATCTAATATCATTAATATTAAATTATTAATGAAAATTCTCTAAAAATATTAAAAGTCACATTTTATAACTCAAAATATTTTTAAATACATTATTCTTATTTAAAATGATTTTTCATAATATTAAATTATTTTTCTCTAATTTATTTAATATACTAATTAAATAAATTAAATACTTTTAATATTTAAATAATTATAAATATTAAAAAAAATATTCCAATTGGTCAAAAATTATTTTTTATAATTTAAAATAAATTTTAAAACTAATTTTAATAATTTTTATAATTTATTTCTAATTTTTAATCATTTTCTGAAAATCAAAAATTAAAATAAATGAAAACCGTCGCTAAAAGCCTTTAGCGACACAGTCTGTAGCCTTAGGTGTTCTTGGCCTCAAGAACACGGACAATCTCAGTGTTCGAGACCCTCACTTTGACCGAATTTTAATCACAGATTAAGGTCGTTTATTGGCTAACTTGAACATCAATGTTGTAGTAGGAATGTAGTACTACCATTATCAATCACTAACGTGGTCATACGACATCACAACAAAGAGATCTGGGCTCTCAAAGTTTCTGTCAGACGTGTTCTAGGTTTTCCAGAAACTCAGGCAGTTCAAGGGTCCATTTTGGGTCTCGATTAATTTGGTGTTCTGCTAATCAAATGGTCATTATTATGGTTCAAGCATATAGTATACATGTCAAAGAACACATATTCATCAACATATCAGTCCAACTACATCATAGTTGTATGATTCAACCTGGTCAACCATGGTCAGAAATCATGTTAATACACTTTCTGGAAATTCCAGAAAAGTGTTAGCGTTATCAAGTGGGCTACTTTGACCAGCGATTACAACCAGTATATTTGTTGTTTAGAGAAACTAAAGGCATGTATATAGAGTACATACAACAAGCTATAATTATTATACAATAATATCATCATAACACTTACAACACGACAGATCTATACCTCACAAAAAGTTGTCAGACGCTGAAAAAGGCTTTCTAGGTTACCCAGAAAGTTCATGGTCATGCCCGGTCAACGAGTTTTGACCATGAATAACTACAAATCTAGACATCTGATGTCTGTACTACCACTTCCAGATTAAAGACAACATAATAAGCTACAAACCCAAACAATAAAACATCAAAAATCTTAAACACATAAAGATCTAGAGCGACTGACATTGCTTGTCAGACCACTGAAAATGTTTAAGAACAGATTTTGAAAAAATAATTTTAAGGCACTTTGATGCTATGGATTCATGATCGATCATCATGGATCTTCATAAAACATCCATTAGCAAGATTCTAAACACAAAAACACAAAAATTTTCTTAGCAACATGGATCAAAAGTAAAATTAGGTTTATACCTTCTAGCTTTTAATTCTTGATCTAAGCCCTCCAATATGTTATTAGATGATCTAGGAACTGAAATTGGGACTGAATTACTTGCTAATTTCGGATATGAAGAGAGAGAGAGAGAGAGAGAGAGAGAGTTGGTGAGACCTAGGTTGGAAAATAAGGCAAATGTAATAACTTTCTCTCTCGAAATCTCTTATATAATGCTTGATTTGTTGCTAGACTTGCAAATTTCGGCTGGTAGCTGATATTAAACACTCACCAAGTCAATGTGGTGGTTCACCAACTAAAGGTGTCGGTGAATTATGCAAGTTACCATTTAAAGAAAGTAAAAAGGGTATTTTGGTCATTTACAAAATAATTTTAAGGGCAATCTTTATAAATGCACAAACTCTTAGGATTTAGGGTTTGGGTTTAGGGTTTGAACCCTTTAGGGTTTATGGTTTAAACCCTTTATGTTTGTAATTTAATTTCAAATATTTCTGAATTTCGGTTTTCAAAATAAAAAATTAATAATTTCAAATTACAATTAGCATTCAATAATTATATTTATATTTCCTAATCATAAAATTCAATCTTGCTAATTAAGATTAATATTCCTAATTAAAATTGCTTAATTTAGCAATTACAAAATGATCATTAGGGTTTACAACCCACGAATTAGGGTTTACAACCCACGAATTAGGGTTTTAATTAGAAAAATAATTTTTTTAAATTACAATAGGGTTTGTAAAATAGAAATTAAAATAACTAAAATATAATTAGGGTTTTCTAATCATATTAAAGTTTAATACACATATTCAGCTTGCCAATTAGGATTAGGGATTTCTAATTTAGGGTTTAGGATTCTCGAATTTAAAATTAGGGTTTCCCGACTTTCGATTAGGGTTTCCAACGATACGTTAGAGTTTTTGATCCTGAGATTAGAGTTTCTAATCTCTTATTAGGTTTTATTAATTTCAAATCTTATCCGATCAATCATTGATCAATAAATTTCTTCGGTACAAATACAAACTCATTATTATTTTAATTATATTCTCTATCGAATCCCTTTCCAGAAATTAGGGTTAGGATTTCTAAAGCTGTTAAGCACAACTCTACTCTAATTTTATTAGTCAATACACAAATTGACTTTCTCGATACACGTATCACCGATACTTGTCACATAAATGATAATTAATATTAATATTAATTAAATAATAATAATTTATTCGTAAATTTTGATTATTCGAAATCTCAGGTTATCACACATCCAGTAGACAGTAGTATTCGTGCCCAGCTAACCGGTCCAACATCTGATCGATAAAAGGTAGAGGAAAGTGGTTCTTGCGGGTTACCTTATTCAGCTTCCTGTAGTCCATGCAAACCCTTCAAATGGTAATTGTCCTCGTCTGAATTAATTCATTATCATCATTCTTTACTACGGCCACTCCTCCCTTTTTCAGCACGCATTGAACTGGACTGACCCACACACTGTGTGAAATTGGGTAGATAATTCTCGCATCCAACCACTTCCGAATTTCTTTCTTCACCAATTCTTTCATGATTGGAGTTAGCCATTTCTGCAGTTCCACTATTGTCTTTGCATCCTCTTCCATAAGAATTTTTTGCATGCAGAAGGATGGACTGATTCCCTTTATATCTGTAATTTTCCATCTTATAGCCGATTTGTTTTCTCTAAGCACTCTCAACAACTTACTTTCCTGCAGTTCGTTAAGCGCATATGCAATAATAACATGTAAAGTATTAGAATTGCCCAAATAATCAAACCTGAGTAGGTGGCTCCTCCAATGAAGGTTTCATTCTCGCTGAAGCTTTTTCTTCTATGTGTAATGAATCGAATGGTACCTTGAATCTACTAACTCGTTGTGACGCCCCCAAAATAGGTCAACACAACCCATTTTGAGCAGCCAAATACATGTTACAGAAAATAACTACAACTTCATTATTACAATTGTCGTGCAAAATACGACAACACATATGTTGTGAGTTTAAATATAAATATTATCTCACTACTAGAAAAACAAGAATACGTGACGGAATTTTGTGACAGTTTTTAAAAACAATCACAAAAGATAGTAGTTTGTGATGGACTTTTTAAGCAATCACAAAATAATAGTATATATGATGGCTCTTAGTGATGACTAATTTTGTCATCAATGTATTATAATCGCGATGGCTATATCAATCACACCAATTTTATCACGCAAAAAAAAAAATTGTGACGCACTAAGTCATCACATATAGATATATCCTTTTTGTGATTGTATTTAAGCTATCACTAATATTTTAATGTAAGAAATAATCAAAACAATATTTTATGACGGTCGTGACAATCATTAAACAAATAGATTTTTGTGACGACTTTTATTTGCAATTACAAAAGAAGGTATTTTGTGATGGAATTTTCAAGCCATCACAAAACAATAAAATATATGATGTCTCTTAGTGATTACTAATTTTACCATCATTATAGAGTATTTGTGACTGCCATTGCAATCACCAAATCTTATGTGAAAATAATTTTATTTAGTAAGTCAACTCACATATGTCTCCTTTTATATTTTGTTTTAAAATTATAATCATGATCTGGACTTTGGTGTAGTGGTAATACTCGTTATTTAGTTTGTAAATGGGAGAGGGTTCGAATCCTATAAGTATCATTTCATAAAATTAATATAGATACAATTAATACGGTGAAAAAAATTATACGTACGTAAATAGATATTCACGTTCTTACATTTGATCCCTAAAGTCTTATTTTTTTTTGTGATGACTTTGACAATCACAATAGAATACGTGTTAATGTGATTGTATTAGTCATCACAAAAGTACTAAGCGTTTGCGTGATTGCCAAAACCATCACGTAAAACCTTTCATGATGGGCGTATACAAGATGGCCATTGTGATGCTTAAAACCATCACGTAAACCTTTTGTGATGATTTTCCTACTTTTTGTGATGGATTTTGGCCATCACAAATGACCATTTTTTTAGTAGTGTCTTCTAGACAATATCCACACTCAAATAAGTCCTCATTACAATTCTTAATACACTATTTTACAAAATAGTAACTACTGCCCTGAAACATCACTCCATACCCCGATTAGTTCCCGCTATATTCTCGCCTCCTGAGAAGAAAAATGAAACAAAAAGGAAAATGGTGAGCTCAACTAGCCCAGTAAAGAATATTATGACTAAGATAATGTAGAATAAATTATCCTTAGTCCTCAACAGGGAAAAATCTGATAGAATACAATAGATACCAAGTTTTAGATCAACAACTACAGCAGAAACAAGAATTCATTAGAAGAGTTAAGTAGAGAATGAAGTCTACTATCTTTTATGATTTAAAAGTCCATCATCATTATTTTATCCTTGTAACATCAATCAATATACATATTGAATCAAATATTCATCTTTACACTACGGGCCAAAGATATTCATTTGTATCACCAGTTGGTCATGTTCATCTCAACACCTGTCCATCTTTGCACTACGAGCCAAAGATATTCATCAGGTAATCATTCATCTTTGCACTATAGGCCAAAGATATTCATTAAGTATCACCATTAAAGACTGAGGATGATGAAAAATATTTTAAAGAACGAATCCAGTGAGCTAGAGGACACGATTAGGGATTCATAAATTAGTTTATTCAAGTTTTAGAATACTCCATAATAATCAATTGTGGAGCAATATTCAAGAATAAAGTTCAAAACATAGATCCAACCAAAGATAGGAACCATAACAGACAAGTTGGACAAAGAAGAGAAAATTTTATTTTTTTATAAATAGTGTCGTATTCGTGAATATTGTCGTATACGTGAATCGTGCCTTCTACGTGAATAGTAATCCCGACACAAAAAAGTAGAAATTTCATAAGAAAATCATACTTCGTGAATAGTACTCGTGAATAGTACCGTATACGTGAATAGTAATCTCGACATAAAAAGGTAAAAATTTCATAATAAAATTTATACCAATATTTCGGCATAATGATATTGAACGAAATAACATCATTTATGAAGAAAATAACATCCCTTACCTCAAAAGAATAATACTTCTGCCTGAAATATCGGATATAATGCAGAATAAAACTTACACTGAATAACAACTATCAAAGTATCTAAATACTCACAAAATATGCTCAATAATATAGAGAGAGAAAGTTTATATTTCTGGTGTGATTTTTAATTCTAACTAAGCACCCTATTTATAGGAAAATGCTTAGAACGCCAAAGCAGACTAAATTAATAAAATAATATTTTATCAAAATTTTCAAGCACGCCACTTTTGAAACCAATTTCAGCACACCACAAGTGGGGCCCACCAAAATTAGATTTTTTCACAACAACCAAAAGTGGGGCCCACCCGTGTTTTAAATAAAAAATATTTATTTTTAAAACTTCAATAATTTATAAAAAATAACCCTTTTATCAGAAAAAAAAAACGAATTTTATGTCCATTACATAGAAAATTTAATTCTCTACAACTTTGTACGAAAAAGTTTTTTTAAATTCCAATAAAAAAATGTCTGAAATCCACATACGTGTGATTTTTAATACCTCCATTCTGACAAAATACTGATAAAACACCTCCATATTATTTTCTTCATTTATATCCATATAAAATAAATATTTTCTTATCATATAAATTAATAATTAATTATTCGTAAATAATATTACAAAATCACAATATGACAACCATGTCGTTCCTAGGAAAGAGGGGGATTTCCGATAAGGATTTCTCCTTACTGGCACGCAATTAGGTGACGAAACCCCTTTTCTAGACAGAACTTCCTTAGACATTATCAATAATGCTATCTAATAATATTATTCAAATAATATAAATTATTGATTTGATAATAGGAAATACTGTGCAGTGACAATTATTGAAATAACAATAATACAAAATATCAATGTAGCAATTATTGAATCAACAAAATAAAATATTGAACAGTAATTACTGTAACAATTATTGAGTAGTGTCTTCTTACGTAAGAATTAATAATTCAAAAATATTATGCAGTACCGTGTGCTATTATGTAACCACGCATATTACTGTATTTTAACCAACGAATATTCCAATAGTATTAACGGTAACAACTACGTCGTTATTTGTAAAAACTCAAACTTGTCATTTTTTTCATCCGACTGTATTTTGTTATGGGGCCCACAAATGGTTGTGCCGTCATACGAATATTCTCCGACAGTAAGAATATTCCACGACTAAACGAATATTCCCCGACAACAATGAATATTTTATAACCACTTTCTTATTTTGTAAAATTTGCACATTTCACCCATAACTAAAGTATTATATCAAATTAACATCTTATTATTCAAAATAATAATTAGAGGAAATTCGATTTTATTTATAAAAAGTTGATGAAATTTCGTCCTCAAAATTGACGTACGTACGACATGCTCCTTCCTATTCAAGATCTTGACAGGTACCTCCTCGTACGTTAAATCTTCAGTTATCTCATCTGGTTCTAACTCAACAATGTGTTTAAGGTCGTTCACATAATTACGCAACATCAATACATGAAAAACGTTATGAACATGCGACATACTTAGCGGTAAAGCGAGTCTATAGGCCACAGTTCCTACTTAAACGAGGAATTCAAATGGACCAATAAATAGAGGGTAGAGATTTCCTCTCTTCATCGACTCTTGCTTCTGGAATATTACAATCTTGTAGTTTCTTCTTTATACGCATCAGCTCCGGGTCTGTAGCTTGAGCAGCATTAACTTTATTGACTAAAGTTATTTCTACGCGTATATTTGACATCATCACGTGGGTCCCTGTAGACACTCTAAATTTTTTGCACACCTGTTACTAACATTGCAGGAAGACAGATTCGTCTTTCAGAGATAATCCTGGAAGATGGCTCACATCCAGTCCGAATACTACCAGAATCTCAGTTTCAACCCCGGAACACACACTGGGAGTAACAGCCTCAACCTCGAAACACACACCGGGAGTAACAGTTCCAACCTCGATGATAACACCGAGACCTGCAGTTCCTATACCAGAAATTCCACCGGAGAAGACCGATTCATCCCGGAGATAACCCCGAGAAGTTCAGTCTCAGTTTCAGCACTGGGAATAACAGATTCCAACCTTGGAGATAACCCCAAGGAAGGCAGTTGCAGTTCCAAAGATAACCCTGAAAATGCTTGTTTCAAATGCATGCCATCAGCTTCAACCTCGGAGCTTACACCGAAGCACTCAGTACAAGACCTGGCAATAACATCAGGAAGACATACATACCTCAGAGATGACACTGATGACCTTCAACAATTACAGCAGTCCAGTCTCAGAGATAACCATGAGCAACGTCTACTTTATCAACCCAAATTGGAGATAACCCCAGTGAGGGGCAACGTCGTCATCTTGCCACCTTAACGCCACATAACGCCGTCTCAACATTTCAAACATACATTTCTACATAACAATGTCCTGCAAGAATCAAGGAAGACCAATCCCGAGTGACTATTACGCAGGATAACGGATAAAATTTGAAGCTGAAGACCGGAGGGCATCGTCCCATCTTCATGACTTCGTACAACCTCTAATCCTATGTCATTGCGTAACTCTCAACAACGGCGGTCTGAAATAGGTCCTACATACCTCAGTCGGATGCCCGGATTATAATACTAAAAGTTCGAGCGGACATCAAGTTGCATACGCGCACGTACTTCGAGATGGCGAGACCTCTGAAGCGCGGGGAACCCCGGGCAGCCTCAGGTACACCTGCGGCTCCACCCTCTATAAATAGAGGGCTTGGGGTGGCCATTTTGAAAAAAAAGGCGAGGAAGCCCTGTCTAATTTGCTCTGTACACACCCCAAACTGAGTGATTTCTCATTTAAAACACTTGTAAGCTTATATATAGCTACTTTTTACTAGCGGAAGCCGAGTGTTCATCCATTTCAAGTTATTGAAGTCTTCTTTGGCAGCCCACTGTAAGCCTTCTTACACGCTTTAAAGCCTTTCTCTTCATCTTTACATACACTGTTCTTTACATTGAGAGTCGTGCTGCGTGTGTATGCCCGGACTTCGGTCCGTGGTTTCTTTTCAGTTTGTATATATATATATATATATATATATATATATATATATATATATATGTGTGTGTGTGTGTGTGTGTGTGTGTGTGTGAACTGTGTGTCGAACTTTGTTTGATGAGCCTGGATGTTACATCCCGTACGTTTACTGCTTTAATATATATACTTATATATATATATATATATATATTAACTGTTGTTGGACTTTGTCCGATGAGCCTGAATTTTATATCCGGTGCGTTTAGCTCTTATATATATATATATATATATATATATATATATATATATATATATATATACATTTCTTCCCACCTGGAGTTTACTTCGTGGTGGTTGACTGTTTTTACTGCTTTCTGTACATTACGTCTCGCCTGGAGTGTCCTCCGTGGCGATTGATCGCTTTTACAGCTTTATTTACATTTTCGATCCCCTATGGAGGTGCTTCGTGGTGGTTGATCATGTCTATATATATATATATATATATATATATATATATATATATATATATATTTGCTTACTGCTTTTATATTAACTGCGACATCATGTGAGCCTAGGAATCATGTGATCACATATTCAGTCTACTGAGTCTAGATTCGGTTCCCGTTATGGACATTTTTAGCTGTAAGCAGCTTATAATTTATTCACGGTGTTTGAATTTCCTTAGATGGTTTTCATTCCCATGAGGAGTTCGGCACTGCTTTATACATTATTTTCTCGAAGATGCTTCGCATCTCGAAAATAAAAGCAATCATGCCGAACATTTAATAAAATAGAAGTACCAAAGGCCTCAATTACTATTGAGCAAAGGGTTTGAAAAATCTCTTTTTAAAACATCGTTGCTATATCTTGTTAAAACTGAATTTTTATACAAATTTAAACCCTATGTCTATAGGTGTAGACGAGGCATATCACTACTCCAAATAACAGCACATTTATCCACACACACACACATATATTCATATAATCGTTTATTGAAAAGTGGCAGTCACCGTGGCAACACGGATGTCGGGGGGTGCCTAACACCTTCCCTCCGCATAAGCAAGTCCCCGGACCCTAAATTAATCTCGGTTTTACAGACCCGTTTAGCAGTGTCACATCACTGGGTCAATGTGCATACCTTTTCTCGGTTGTGTTGGTACAACCAGTTAAAAACCAACTGGCGACTCTTATAGTCCAATCGTCGACATTATACATATCGGACCATTTTCACTTGTTTTTCCAAACAAATCTCACCTAAAATGAGAACACAAAAGAACAGGTAACGAAAAGGGACAAATAAAAATCCCGACATCGACATTCCCTAGAGTCTTTAACTCTATCTCCATCATTTGTAAGTTATACGAAATGGGTCTTCATGTTAAAAACATCGTTCTCGTACCCGCATACGATCTTCTACTCAATGCGTCAGCTACCACGTTTACTTTTCCAGGATGGTATTGAATGGTATGGTCGTAATCTTTCAACAGCTCGAGCCAACGTCATTGCCACATGTTGAGTTCGTGGAAGCTCCTCTCACATTCCTCGCTTTATTAGAATTTTGTATCTTTTCGAGTCAGCTGAGTTAATGGAGTAGCAATTCGAGAAAATCCTTCCACAAATCTCCGATAATAACCAGCTAAGCCTAGAAATCTACGTATTTCGATTACTGACTTAGGTTTCTCTCAACTATGACTCATATCCCAATCTTAGATAGCACATCACAATAGCACCTATCAGTTTACCACCGCACGAATATGACGTCCCCTACGGAGAGTCTGGCACCGGTGTATTCCACAAAGGAAGTCACCAGCGAGAATCTCCGGTACCAACTCCTGTATTGGGTTTTTAATTCCTGAAGTTCAATAGGAGCCATTCGATATGAGGTTTTGGAAATGGGTTTTGTACCAGGTTCAAGGTCAATACAAAATTCAACTTCACGTTCTAGGGGGGTAGACCGGGAAGTTCTTCAGGAAATACGTCAGGAAATTCACTAACAACAGAAATATCATTCAAATCTGACGTATTTTTGTTCATGTCTATGACATGGGCTAAGAAAGCTTGACATCCATTTTTTAATATACGAATTACTTTAAGGCGTGATATGACAGTGATTAACTTTAGTGGTTTGGTTGCTTGAATTCGTATAACAGGTTGGTTAGGAATATGAAAAATAGTAACCTTACGAAAGTAATCAATTTTAGCATGATGAGTGATTAACTAATCAATCCCTAAAATCACTTCAAATGCAAGTATCTTTAAAGAGATGAGATAAATAGGTAATGTGATGGCGCCAACTTGAATCAAGCAAGATTTATAAACTGTGGATGTAATGAAGGTTTCTCCTAACGGAGTTTCAATAGATAAGTCAAAGTCTAATTTCTCAGGGGTCAAGTTCAAACGTTGAGCATAAGCAGGAGAAATAAAAGAATGGATAGAACCGTTATCTAATAAGGTATAGACTTCGCAAGAATTTATGATTAACTAACTCATGATAACTTCGTTCGGGTTACTAACTTTTTGAGAAGTCACGAAAAATGCTCTTCCTGGAAACCACCGACTTTGTTTTGTCCGTATCCGCCTTTGGTGCCACCGTCCTAGCTGAACTTGATTTCACTATAGGGCAAAATCGAGCTATGTGACTGTTATTTCCATAACTAAAACATACCTTGGAAGGCTGTGAATAGTTTGGACTTATGTGTCCCTCCTCTCTGCATCTGTAACATCTAACTGGAGGTCGTTCTCCTCCACTAGAATTTGTTGCTGGTACTGGTACTGCTTCCGACGTCTTCTCATCATTGTTGAATCTTCTCTTTTTGAAATTTCCACTTGACTCACCTTTCTTATTATCTTGGTCATGATTACCACTGAAGTGGTTACCATTTCTAGCATGATAATTTCATCCACAATGGTTATCATTGTTCTGATGGCCGTTGCCACCGGTACGATTATTGTCATGTTGTTGGTCGTTATCTTTTGATTGAGCTGACTCATTATCGCGCTCCAATAACTGAGCCCTATTCACAACATCTGAATACAAATGAAGTTTGTGAGAAATAAGGTATTGACGTATTTCGGGTTTCAAACCTCGCAGAAACATTCGTGTCATTCTCTCCTCATTATCAACCAAATGGGATAAAAACCAGGACAACTCGGCAAACTTAGCTTCGTACTGTGACACAGTCATATTATTTTGCTCCAACTTGATGAACTCTACCTCCTTCACGTGACGAATACTTTCAGGAAAGTACTTGTTGAACAATTCTTGAAACTTCTCCCAAGACATCTTGAGTGCGACATGCTGAGTACACTTTACAGATTTCCACCAGTAATCTACCTCTCCTCGAAACATGAAGGTGGCGAAGGGAACCTTTTACTCCTCGGAGCATCCCAAGATATCAAATATCTTGGTGATCTGCTTTATCCATGTCTCTTCTGTAAGTGGTTCTGGCTTTCCCAAAAACTCCGGTGGTCCCAGTTCCTTGAACTGCTTAGCGGTGACTATCTGTGAGGTGCCAGTGTTTCCACCTGCATTTTGCACAGGAGTCTCTCTCGCCTGATGTTGTATGAATTGCAGAAAGCCTTTGAACATCCCATTGTTCATCATTTGGTCGATGTTGTCGTCTACCTGAGGATTATTGCTTTTCTGATGCACGTTATCCTGGGTATTGATCAGCGGTGATTTAACGGTCTCATGTGCTCCATTGCTCACCTCAACATTTTCAGATGCCATTCCCAAATACTGCCATAAAATAATGGTTAATTGATATGCCACATATTATCCCTATATTCTATCCGACCAATTAAATACCAAATAAATTTAGGTAGGATACACTAGCAAAGAATTTACTCGTCTCTCCCCTCCTAGCAATCTCTGCCAAAGACCATATTCCTAAGCTCTGATACCAACTGTGACGCCCCCAAAATAGGTCCACACAACCCATTCTGAGCCGCCAAATATATGGTACAGAAAACAACTACAACTTCATTATTAGAGTTGTAGTGTAAAATACGACAACACATATGCTGTGAGTTTAAATACAAATATTGTCTTCTAGACAATAGCCACACTCAAATAAGTCCTCATTATAATTATTGATACACTATTTTACAAAATAGTGAGGACTGCTAAAACAACTGCCCTGAAACATCACTCCACATCCCGACTAGTTCACGCTATATTCTCGCCTCCTGAGAAGAAAAATGGAACAAAAAAGAAATGGGTGAGCTCAACTAGCCCAGTAAAGAATATTATGACTAAGATAATGTAGAATAAATTATCTTTAGTCCTCAACAGGGAAAAATCTGATAGAATACAATAGATAACAAGTTTTAGATCAACAACTGCAGCGGAAACAACAATTCATTAGAAGAGTTAAGTAGATAATGAAGTCTACTATCTTCTATGATTTAAAAGTCCATCATCAATATTTTATCCCTGTAACATCAATAAATATACATCTTGAATCAAATATTCATCTTTGCACTACGGGCCAAAGATATTCATTTGTATCACCAGTTGGTTATGTTCATCTCAACACCTGTCCATCTTTGCACTACGGGTCAAAGATATTCATCAGGTAATCATTCATCTTTTCACTACAGGCCAAAGATATCCATTAAGTATCACCATTAAAGACTGAGGATGATAAAAAATATTTTAAAGAACGAATCCAGTGAAATAGAGGACACGATTAGGGATTCGTAATTTAGTTTATCCTAGTTCAAGACTACTCCATAATAATCAATTGTGGAGCAAAATTTAAGAATAAAGTTCAAAATATAGATCCAATCAAAGATAGGAACCATAACAGACAACTTGGACAAATAAGAGAAAATTTTATTTTTCTGTGAATAGTGTCGTATTCGTGACTAGTGTCGTCTACATGAATATTGCCGTATACGTTCTTAGTAACCCTGACACGAAAAGGTAGTAATTCCACAATAAAATCATACTTCGTGAATAGTACCATATTCGTGAATAGTGTCGTATACGTGAATAGTGTCGTATACGTGAATATTAACCGCAACATAAATGTAACAACCCGATATTTTCGATATAATAAAATCAGAAATTTTGCGTATAATTTTTTTTTTATTTTAAAGATGAGGATTTGTGCAAGATAAATCGTAAGTAATTACGCGATAAATAAAAATTCATTTATTACATTATATATTGACAAATAATTTTATGTTAGAATTATTGATTATTATAAAGTATATTCTTATAATAATTAATTTTATAGTATACATATTTTTATTAAATATTTTTCATAAAAATATAATTATATATTATTTAAATAACATATGTAATGATTATAGAATAATTATAATAATTATTTTATCTTATAATATGGAATTAGTTCAGATTAATTAAGTTAATTATTTTTCTAACTTAATTAATAATGTCAGATATGAAAGATAAATCAGATATGGAATCCAAACCCTAATTTTGAATTTTGATCAAGGCATGAGAATAATAATATAATATTAATTATATTTTAATTTTTCAGTGCTATGATATGTACTGTATGTACGTATTGATAATGGTCGATCAATTATGGTGTATTATGATCAAACTCTAGTAATATTTTTTTAAACCCTAGTTTTACTGTGCTAAACCCTAATTTGAAACCCAAATTAGAGTACACGATTGTTTTGTAATTGGGTTATGTGATTAATATTAATTATCAAAGATTTGTTTAGGTAAACCCAAATTAAAATTTAGAAACCCTAATTGTAAATTAAAAACTCTAATTTCTAGTTTAAAACCCTAATTTGCTAATTGGTTCCTTAATTGCTAAATTATCGAGGTTAATTATAATTCGTAAATTCTTAATTGAATTTTCAAGTTTATATAATTTGAAACCTAATCTAATTAGGAAAACCCTAATTTTCAAAAAAAATTAGAAAGTTAATTTTTATTTTATTTTATTTTTTAAACCCTAAATAAAATTCTAGAAAACTAATTTTTGGAAAACCTTAGGGTTAATTAAACCCTAAGGGTCAAACCCTAAGGGTTTGCAAGGATTATATTTATGCCATTAAATTGGAAAGCTAAATGACCAAATTACCCCTCTTGCATTATTTATGGTAACTTGTAGAATTTGGTCTAGGTGGAGTTGTTGCCCAACCCTAGAGTAGCCATGTGACTTAAATATTGGCAGCAATCAGCCTCTAAATCATCCAATACATGCATCTAAGACTTGTATATATAGATTGGGAGAGAGAGAATTGCATTTGTTAGCCATTTTGTTCTCCAACACCCAACTAGACTCTCTCAACTCAAAACCCACGAAATCATTTCCTAATATCAGTCACAAACCAAGACCCACGATCACCTTTAACCAAATCAGAAGCTAGAATCAAAAAAATTTCAAAGTGAGGTATAAACCTTAACTAGAAATTTGACCTTTGATCTTTTGTTAGATGTTATTTTTTTTGTTAAAAATGTTATATATAATGTATAATGATGATCTCGGTTGCTAGATGTTATATCCATAACATCTAGAGGCTCGAATTTGAAGTTTTATAAAATATAGAAAAACATTTGTTTTGTGTCCTGACAATGAATGTCAGAGGCTGTAGATCCTTCTCGGTTTATGTTTTTGGTTGTTTTATGTTTTAGATATGTAGTCTGTTATGTGCTCTTTGATCTGGATCAAGACTCAAACTTAGATCGGGTACAATTCATAAATAACCGCAATCTGCTGAGTTTGTGCACCCGACAAAGCATCCACATTCTTTGATAGCGCTGAAATTTGTGCCGCTAACGTCGTCACCCCATCTACCTCTAACACCCCAACTACCTTAGGCTGTGTCATTCTCGCTGTGGACCACTGGTAGTTGTTAGCCACCATTATTTCTATCAACTCATATGTGTGACGCCCCAAAAATAGGTATACATCACCCATTCTGAGTCGCCAAATACATGGTACAAAAACAAATACAACCTCAGTAATACAATTGTCGTGCAAAATACGACAACACATATAATGTGAGTTTGAATACAAATAGAGAGTATAAAAACTCAAAAGGAGTCCTCATTACAATTATTGATACACTATTTTATAAAATAGTGAGGACTGCTAACACCACTGACTAAAAATATCACTCCGTACCCCGACTAGTTCCCGCTATAGTCTCGCCTCCTGAGAAGAAAAATGGAACAAAAAGGGTGAGCTCAACTAGCCAAGTAAAGAATATTATGACTAAGATAATATACTACAAATTATCATTAGTATTCAACAGGGAAAAATCTTATAGAATATAATCGACAACAATTTTTAGATCAACAACTGCAGCAGAAACAACAATCCATTAGAAGAGTCAAGTAGAGAAAGAATTCTACTATCTTCTAAGATTTTAAAAGTCCATCATCAATATTTTATCCCTGTAACATCAATCAATAAACATCTTGAATCAAATATTCATCTTTGCATTATAAGCCAAAGATATTCATTTGTATCACTAGTTAGTTATGTTCATCTCAACACCTGTTCATCTTTGCACTACAGGCCAAAGATATTCATCAGGTAATCATACATCTTTGCACTGCAGGCCAAAGATATTCAGTAGTATCATCATTTAGGACTGAGGATAATGAAAAATATATTAAAGAAAACGAATCCAGTGAGATAAAAGAATAAATATTAGGGATTCGTATTACAGTTTATCCAAGTTCAATAATACTCCATAATAACCAATTTTGAACCAGAATTTAAAAATAAAGATCAAAACATGGATACAATCAAAGATAGTAACCATAATAGATAACTTGGATAAAAAGAAGAAAATTTCATTTTTCGGTGAATAGTGCAGTATACGTAAATAGTAACGTATACGTGAATAGTAACCCCGACACAAAAAATTTCAAATTTGATAAAAAATTCATACCAACATTTCGGTATAATGATATTGAAGAAAATATCATTTTAAGAAGAATATAACACCCCTTACCTCAAAATATCAGTACTTCTGATCCGAATATCGGTATAAGGCTGAAGGAAACTTGCACTGATGAATAGAAACTCACAAAGTATCTAAATACTCACAAAATATACTCAATAATCTAGAGAGAGAAAGAGAGAAAACTTTTTTCTGGTGTGATTTTCAATTCTAACTTAGCCCTCTATTTATAGAAAAATGTTAGGACGCCGAAGCAGACTTAACCTGCAACCTGATAGCTTTACCTGCTACTATTCCCACCCACCACATTTGAATAAAAATCTCAGCACATTTTTACCAACCAAAAGTGGGCCCCACCAATTCTAGAATTTTCTACCAAAATGATAAATTCTGAAACTTCAACAATTTCTGAACCAGTCATCTCTTAAAATTCAAAACAAATTATACGTTCATTTTTAACGGTTCAAAATTTGTGGATATATACTCAACTTATATATGTATAACATATCCAAAAATCACAACGATCCAACGGTCGGATTAAAAATTATAACCCCCGCAATATATCTCAAAAACCCTGATTGATTTTTAATACCTCCATTCCGACAAAAATATTGATAAAACACCTCAACATTAACTCCTTCATTTTTAACCACAAAATATATCCAACATTTATATTCACACAAAATAAATATTTCCTTATCATATGAATCAATAATTAATTATTCACAATTAATATTACAGAATCACATTTATGACAATCAGGCTATTCCCAGGAAAGAGGGGGCTTTACAATAAGGATTTCTCCTTACTGGCGGGCAATTAGGTGACCAAACCTCTCCTTAGACATAACTTTCTAGACATTGACAATAACGTTATCTAATAATATTATTCAAATAATATGAATTATTGATCTGATAATGGAAAATATTGTGCAGTGTCAATTATTGAAACAATAATAATATAAAATATCAATGCAGCAATTATTGAATCAATAAAATAAAATATTGAACAGTAACTACTGTAACAATTATTGAGTAGTGTCTTCCTTCGTAAGAATCAATAATTCAAAAATATTGTGCAATCCGTGTGCTACTGTGCAACCACGCGTATTACTGTATTTTAACCACATGGTATTTTAACAGTGTTAACGGTAACAACTACGCCGTTATTTATAAAAACTCAATTTTTATCGTTATCTTCATCCAACCGTTTTTCGTTATGGGGCCCACAAATAGCTGCGCCATCGTACGAATATTCTCCGACAGAAAGAATATTCCACGACCAAACGAATATTCTCCGACAAAATAAATAGTTTATAACCACTTGTTTATTTTGCAAAATTTGCACATTTCACCCATAACCAAAATATTATATCAAATTAACACCTTATTATTCACAATAATAATTAGAGAAAATTTAATTTTATTCATTAATAAGTTGGGGTCTTACAATATGTCTCCTCGTAGCTCTTGGCCGTAAATGCTCCACCCGAAGCCGCATCTATACTAGTCCTGAGATTCCCATTCAACTCGTTGTAGAACGTGCTAATCTGCAGCCATTTAGGTAATCTGTGACAACCCCAAAATAGGTCCATTCCACCCAACCCATTCTGAGTCGTCAAATACATGGTACAGAAAAAAACTACAACTTTATTACAACAATTGTCATGCAAAATACAACAACACATATGCTGTGGGTTTGGATACAAATATATACCAAATGTGACTCATGTTCCAACCGTAGACATCACCTCACAATAACACCTTACATAAAGGTATAGTCAAAAACTGTTTTAGAAATTAGAATATTTGGGAAGTGCTCAAGGAAACCTTCGTACATGGGAGGCCATGCATCTAGGTTATGATAGATATCATATGGCCACAGAATTATCCTTGGTTGACCCACTAGACCCCAAAGAAAAACGAGAAGATTACTATCATATTCTTCCCAATGGTGAGTCTTCTCTTGACTTATCATTATCTCCACTGTCTCTAATTGAGAATTATACTTCAAACAAACACCAAGATTATATAGGTAGTGCCCATAGATATACTCAGCAAGTGGATGAGCACAACCTTGTCTTATGATGACACGAGGTTGTATGTCATTAGACATCTTGTATGATAGTGACAAAACACCCTTCCAACGTTGGGTTTGCCTCACCCTATTTTCTTCACCAAATATAACTACTAAATGATGACCACCGTTCTATTCCCTTGTTACCCTCGCTCGACCCAGCTACACTCTTATTACCTGAAAGGAATTGTGAAGCAAAAGGGTGAGCACAACTAGCTCAGTAAAGAATATCATGACTAAAGATAATTCAATTATCAATAGCCTTCATCAACAATAAATCAGAGATTTAGAACATATGGTAAATGATAAAAATTTCAACCATAGTTGCAGCGGAACGAGCAATCCATTAGAAGAGTCAAATAGACCATAAAGTCTATTATCTTCTCCATGTTAAAAATCCACCAACAATATTTTATCCATGTAACATCACTCAACAGTTCCTTTCCACAATCATATGAATAACTCATAATCATAATTGTGACTATAAATTTTTCTTCGCACCCAGGACGAAGAATATTTTCATCACCTGTCTTTACCTGAAACATCAAAGATCATGGTTATACCAAATCACAGTTCCTGTTTATAATCATACTAACAAATCCATCTTTGCACTACGGGCCAAAGATATTCATCAACAAACCATCTTTGCACTACGGGTCAAAGATATTCAACAACAGTTCATCTTTGCACTACAGGCCAAAAGATATTCATCAACAGGCCATCTTTGCACTACATGCCAAAGATATTCATCAACAATTCATATTTGCACTACAGGTCAAATATATTCATATCTCAAAGAAATATATAATCATTTCAGAATTTATATAAACAATAATTATAACCATGTTGATCAATTCACCTTTGCACTTAAGCTTAAGATATTCAATTATAAATTCAATGGTCATGATCATACCAGTCACAATTCAACTTTGCACTACAGGCCAAAGAGAACCCTAGTCATGATCATACCAATAATCTACCCATCTTTACACTCCAGTGAAAGAGAATTTCAACATCAGGGTTATAAAAATGTTATATATGATGATAAAAATAATATGATCAACATATAGTTTTAATCTCAAGAGTAATATTCGTAACTCATGAATAGTAAATCGTGAATAGTAACTCATGAATAGTAACCCCGACACAAAAGATAGAAATTCCACAATAAAATCCATACCAATATTTCGGTATAATGATATTGAAAGAATAATATTTCTTAAGCTTATAAACAATTTATTTAAATTGTTTACACTTTACTAAATAATGCATTTAATCATTCAAAAATACCAAACTCATAAGATTTCATTACCAATAACCAAAACCCTCATAAAAAATCTGCATATACCTCATATAGGATTCTCAAGCCATAAAATCCTATTTTCCAATTTTCTTACTTCACATAACATATTTAATTCATTTACTCATAACTAGTCTATTTTCATGAAAAATATCAAATCCGTTCCAAAAATATTTCTTTTCTGGAATTTAGCAATAATATAGTCCCATAGTGAACATATATTTTTCTCAGAATTTTTAAAACTCATTTACTATTTTTCATATGGCCAAAACCACCGAATATTTAGACATTTATCAAAAATTATGCTTTTGTCTAAAAATTCTGAAATTTACAGAGTATACTTCTATCATATACATGTACTCCCAATAAAAATTTCATCAATTTTGGAGTTAACCACAAGGAATTATAAGCTGTTACTTTTAAAATAGTCTTTTCTCATAAAATTCATAACTCTCAATCTATACATCCAAAAATCACCATTTTTGGACACAATCAAGAAAACTCATCAAAATATCATTTCAAATTTTTCCATAATTTTTGAAGATCAGAAAAATTACGAAACTGAAAATCATAACAACCCTTAAAATCCATTACTATCCCTTACTATCCCTTACCTCAAAAGAGCAGTACTTCTGACTGGATATCGGATATGATGCTGAAGAAAACTTGCACTGATGAATAGCAACTCACCAAGTATCTAAAAACTCACAAAATATGCTTCATAATATAGAGAGAGAAAGAGAGAAAGCTTATGTTTCTGGTGTGATTTTTAATTCTAACTTTAGGAAAATTTTGGTAGGTTTGACCTGCAACCTGATGGCTTTACCTGCTACTATTCCCACCCACCATATTTGAAATATAATTCAGCACATTTCTTCACCAACCACAAGTGGAGCCCACCAATTCTAGAATTTTCCACCAAAATGATAAACTCCCAAAATTCAACAATTTTTGAACCAATCATCTCGTAAAATTCATAATAAATCATACGTTCATTTTTAACGGTTCAAAATTTGTGGACATATACTCAACTTATATATGTATAACATATCCAAAAATTACCACGATCCAACGGTCGGATTAAAAATTATAACCCCCGCAAAATATCCCAAAAACCCTAATTTTTAATACTTCCATTCCGACAAAAATACTGATAAAAACCTCAATATTAACTCCTTCATTTTTAACCACGATAAATATATCCAACATTTAGATCCACATAAAAATAAATATTTTCTTATCATATGAATCAATAATTAATTATTCACAAATAATATTACAGAAACACATTTATGACAACCAGGCCGTTCCCAGGAAAGAGGGGGCTTTCCAATAAGAATTTCTCCTTACTGACGCGCAATTAAATGACCAAACCTCTCCTTAGACAGAACTTTCTAGACATTATCAATAATGCTATCTAATAATATTATTTAAATAATATGAATTATTGATCTGATAATGGAAAATACTGTGCAGCAACAATTATTGAAACAACAATAATATAAAATATCAATGCAACAATTATTGAATCAATAATAAAGTATTGAACAGTAATTACTGTAACAATTATTGAGTAGTGCCTTCTTACGTAAGAATCAATAATTTTAAACTATGCAATACCGTGTGCTACTGTGCAATAACGCGTATTACTGTATTTTAACCACCGGGTATTCTAACAGTGTTAACGGTAACAACTACGCCGTTATTTGTAAAAACTTAAATTTGTCGTTTTCCTTCACCCGGCAGTTATTCGTTATGGGGCCCACAAATAGCTGCGCCGTCGTACGAATATTCCCCGACAGAATGAATATTCCACGACCAAACGAATATTCCCCGACAACAATGATTATTTTATAACCACTTGCTTATTTTGAAAAAAAAAATATTCATATTTCACCCAATACTTTAAACTTTTATCAATTTAACCATTTACTGAATAGTAATTATAAGAAAAATTGAATACTTTTATTTCATAAAATTCGGGGTCTTACATAATCCATGATATGGGTACTTTCTGAGCAATTCCTTGTACCTCTCCTATGCCTCATACAATGATTCCCCGTGCTGCTGCTCAAACATGGTGATCTCGTTTCTCATCTTCACAGTCTTGGCTGGTGGGAAAAATTTGCCCAAAAATTTCTGAGTAAGGTCTTCCCATGTAGTAATCGAACCTGGCGGTAGAGAGTGTAACCAACTTTTCGCCTTGTCCTGCAGTGTGAACGGGAACAAGCGAAGTCTGACTGAATCATTCGACACCCCGTTATATATAAAGGTGCCACATATCTCCAAAAAGCTGACCAAGTGCTCCTTAGAATCATCGTTGGCTATTCCCCCAAACTATACTAAGTTCTGAATCATCTGTATGGTCCCAGGCTTGATCTCAAAAGTGTTTGCAGCAATCGTCGGCCTGGTGATACTCGACTGAAGCTCAGTCACCTTGGGAGTGGCATAATCCCTTAGCGCTTTTTGATCTTTGGCAGCCATAATTTCTTCCTTATCAGAGTTCTCGAAGTTTTCCCTAGTGTCTTTAATCCAATTACTTAGCCTTTGAAACCATTTCTCGATATCATCCTTGAAATAAAGTAAGTCTGACTTCTTAGACCGAGTTTGCATAAACTACTCAAAGAACCTGAAATAGGAAAGAACAAAATAAAAGAAAATTTATTTAAGTAAAACTGAACTAATTAAACTGATATTGAAAAATATTAAAATATATACTACTCCTCGGCAACAGCGTCAAAAACTTGTTAGTGTAAATCTAATTACGCTCACACGCAAGTGCACGTGGTCAACAAGTAATATAATGATAAGAAAAGAATCGTTCCCACAGATAATAACAAGAAATTAATCCTGATAATTACCCGATTTATATTAACCCAATTTTATTAAACTAATCGAAATCAATGCTTATAACTAATAAAAACTAAAAACTAAAAATACCAATCAATCAACATAACTTAAAAACCTTAATTTCAAGCAAATAATGGAGAATTAGGCTTACAACTTCACTTTAAGTCTCAATCCAATTATCACACCTTAGTCTAGTTTAATTCATTATCTCAGTTTATTAATCAAGAACACTTATGTAGAATTAGCCATTTCTCAATGCACTAATACCAAATTAACTTAAATCCATAAATTAGATAGAATTAAGTCAAACACCCTAATTAACTAATTCACTATATCTCAATGTGAATTAAAATTAAAAAGAGTTTAAATTCCAATTTCTTTATCTGATTTCATGCGATGTTAGGCATATCTCTATCCTAACATAAATCAAGATTCCACTAAATCACAGAATTCAAGAACACGTGCTATTGTAACTAGGTCTAGATTCATACATCATCTCTCGAATCTATAAAAATTCACATAAAATTGGTGATCAAGCAATTCATAAATTAATATAAATCATAATAGATAAACTGAATTAATAATTTATTAAACCCAAATCAAAGCATGATCATTGTCATTCAACACTAAAGATCCATTGTAAGCCTAAAAAGTACTTTAGTTCATAATTAATGAATAAAATACTGAATAAATAAAAGAAATTACCATCCTAGTTACAAAAAGTGAAATTAAAGAAGAATAGTAATACACCACCCTTCTCGCCCTTCAAATCTGCAATCTTTGTGAAATCACCTCCTTCCTTTGTTCCTCTAAGATTGTCTCTTAGTTATGGCTCTATAAGTGTATTCCCAATTGTTGGATATCTCCAGCACTCTATTCCTCTTCATAAGTTAATTCACTCAGCTGAACCAAAACCAATTCTAATCCATCTCAAAGTCATCCCATAGGAGTTCTAATAAAATTCAAATTCCTAATTGAACCCCACAAGTTTTTAAGAAAAGAATCCCAATTAATATGAAATAACCTCCTTGACACACTCCTAATATGACCTTATTACTTAAAGAAGTTTATATCTCCCAACACAACTCAGTAGCATGCAAAATAAAATAACTCAGCAGCAGTCATGCCCGATCGGCGCACCCCGCATCGGGTCCTCCATTAAGGTAGCGCGGCCCACACTAGTACCATAGTAGCTTTTCCACATTCAGCGTGCCCCGCGCCATTTCCTTTGTATTCACAGCGCGCCCCGTGTTGGTGATGCAGTATGTCCAGATTGCTTGAGATTTCTTCCCATGCCAGCATTTTGATGTGTTCACCTTAATATCCTGCAACAAGAACGAAAACCCATCAAAAGCAACATGAAATACTCAAAAACTAACAATATATCAAGCTAAATAAGGATAACTCATAGGTTAAAAACCTACTCATCAACGATCTAAGCTACGCGGTAAATGCAACAAGAAATTAGTCAAATGATAACAAGCAGCAACTCCAGTAACTAGAGTTTTATTCTAACAGAAAGACTAACAGAAATCCTAAACATAAGCAACCAACTCCACAATTATTGAGGGGAAATAGGATATCCCGCGCGTAGTTTGGAACCCAACTTGACAAAAGCTTAAATAATTAGGTTTTGAGCCAATTTATGTATATTAATCATTCACTCTTTATTATTAATCCGACGTAGGACTTCGACAAGTGATATCCTAAAAAAAATCGATAATTAATTGAATGCATCTCTTTATTTATGGTATTGGCATTGATGTGGGTAAAATAACTCACTAATGGCGAGTTGTCACGTGTTATTTCAAGATCCCTATAATAAAGGGTAATATAATAATTTCACTTGCAGAATATTCTAGAAGTATATTAAATTCAATAGATGATATAATTCTCATAATGTTTAATCAGCTAAAGATTGACAACCTGTAATGTCTCTAAAACCATGTAGAATTCTAATTCTTAACTCCCGAAGGAGAGAACTCTTATGTTATAAATAAATGATGTTATAGAACATTCAAGGTATGCTCTTTACTCTAATAATAATTCTCTCCTTCCATATCAATGTTAACATTTAAGCATAGAAGAATCCTCCTCAAACCCCCCCAACTTCGGCGGACTTTTTGCAAGTTTTTCGGTGAGGTTAAGAAGGTTGTTGGGCCAAGGATATTTGGGCCTAGAATATACGGTGGGTGCTTACCTAGATGATGTAATGTGGGCTTGGACAAGGGGCTGTTTGGGTAGATGGGGGATTTGTGGATTAATGTTCCTAATTATATTTGGATTCTGGATATGAAAGGAATGTTGGGATTTGAACCAACTTCCTTAATTCTAGGAGATTTGGTGTAATTATATTAAGGAATTACTGACTGGGAGGGAACCCTAATCTAGCCTGGAGAAGTATTCTATGGAGGTGGTGAGAAAACTATAAATACACGGCTTTTTCCTGATTCTAAGGTACATGCAATTTATTACTTTCCAACATTAGAGTATTAAGCCTCTATTGTTAACCTTATATCAGCCAGTACTTGTTCTCACACAAGAGCTATCCCCCGATAGCCCAGGCCGTCAAGCTTTTGGTATTTATCTGTTTCTGTATAGGATTGGACGCGCTTTGGTGATTGAAGTACGTTGACAGATCTTGGTGTTAACATTGGCGCTAGAAGGAGGGGTTTTCTAGTGTTGCTGGATTTACAATCACAAGCATCAACTTCCCATGACTGAAATCATGGTGAACAGCAGGACGGTATCAGTCATAAAATAATCAACGGCAGTAGGTTCTTCCCAACAAAGGGGGTCCGTTAAAGATATGTCGGGGCCATCGAAGAGCATCCATGAGAGGCTTGGTCCTCAGAGCACTTCGGTATGATCCAAAGGTGGAGACCGGGAAGTCGCCAGAAGGAGGCTATTCTTGATAACTAGTAGGGAGACTAAGAAGGACCGGAGGAGGGGCGGAGGCACACTGCCTCGAACCCGACTCCAGGACGATCAGAAGGATAAAAGATCTGTTCTGGCCAAAAAGGTGAAAGAGACAGATGAGGCACTGAGGGTACTGCTGCTGCAGAAGGAAGAGATTGTGAAGCAGATGGTCCATATGGTCGAACAGAGAACTGAGGCTTCCAGCCACAACCGAACCAGGAGGCGGGGAAGGTCTCCAAAAAGATAGACCTGGTCACGGAGGGCTAAGGGTACAAGGCGATCAGAGAGTAGGCTTCGGAGCCGCTCTCGTAACAGAAGCAGATCAGTTGGTTGCACATTCGAGAATCAATCGAGGGTACACTGTCCTATAGGTTCTCGGTACAGGGAGAGTAGCGATCGAAGTCTTTTCAGGGTAGATAGTTCAGAAGGAAAGGGTCAAATCGACCACAGAAAGAAGGATTCTCCCAGGAAAGAAGTACCCAAAAAGTTAGATGGGATTGAGCTGTTGGCCAAAAGATTGGAGGATATTCAAAAGGAGTTGGCCAAAGTCAAACTGGGGAAAGTAAGTTTGGTAAAAAAATCTTCCCCATTCTCTCCTGATATCGTAAGGGAAAAGGCGGACCCCAGCAAGAAACTCCCCTATAAGGAAAGTTATGATGGCTCAGGTGATCCGTATGAACACAGTCAGGCGTATGACAGACTAATGAACTACTATGATTACTCGGATGCGACCAAGTGTCCTATCTTTATGACGACTTTGAGGAAAGACGTCAGGATATAGATGACAACCTTAGCCCCAAACTCAGTCTCATCTTGGGATGAGCTGTACGACAAGTTTCATACATGGTTCGGGAGTAACAAGAGGTGGGGGAAGCCCATAGGATCATTGTCACAGATTAGATAACATTTAAATTAGACGCTGGGCCAGTACGTGAAAAGATTGAGGGAAGCGGTAGGTCAGGTGATAGATGTCAATGACCTCCAAGCAGTAGGGCTCTTTCTATTAGGTTTGTTAGAAACAAGAGTATGCAATCAAATTACATAAAATAAGTGGAAGTGTGATAACCCGGGATTTCGAATAATCCGAATTTTACGAATAATTTTTTTTTATTAACATTATTATTAATTATCATTATTGTGTTGTGTATCTGTGATACGAGCTGTGAGACTTAGTCAATTTGTGTATTAACTGAGAAATAGGAGTAGAGTTATGCTTAACAAATTTAAAAACCCTAACCCTAGTTACACATAGGCATTCGATAGAAAATGTGATAAACATAATTATATTGTTGAGTACGTATTTGTAATGTATGGAATTATTGATCAATGATTGATCGGGTAGGGTATAATATTAGTAAACCCTAATAAGGGATTAGAAACCCTAATCTCAAGATTAGAAACCCTAATGCGCAGTTAGAAACCCTAATCGTATGTCGGGAAACCTTAATTTTAAAACTGAGAATCTTAAACTCTAATTAGGATACCCTAATCCTAATTAGCAAGCCTAATGTGTTTAGTAAACGTTAATATAATTAGAAAATCCTAATTATATTTTAGAAATATTAATTTCTATTTAAAACCCTAATTATATTTTTGAAATCCTTAATTTTCTATTTTCAAACCATAAATAGAAAATCTTAGAAATTTATTGTTGTAAAACCTAAGGGTTAGAACCTTAGGGTTAAACCCTAAGGGTGTGGTAAATATCAAGAATGCTCTTACAATTATTTTGTAAAAGACCAAAATGCCCTTTTTATATTCTTTAATTAGTCAACTTGTAAAAATTACAAAACCTTTAGTTGTTGACCAACTATCTTGACTTTGTGACTTATTATATCCAGCAAATCAACCTCCAATTGACAGCAAGATCTGATCATGCATGCATCTACATAATATATATAGATTAAGAAAGAGAAAGTGTACAAAAATTAACCATTTGGTCTCTTGCTCTCACAAACTCTTTCTCTCACCAAGACCTCCGAAATTCTAAGGTAGATCAGTCACAATATCAGTCCCTAGATCACCTAATAACAAATTGGAGAGCCAAGATCTAAGCTTATTCAAGAAAAGGTATAAACCCTAAGTTTCATTTTGATCTTGTATTCTTAGTCAAATTTCGTGATTTTGTGTTTAGAATCTTGCCAGAAGATGTTTTATGATGATCTATGGTGATATATGATAAGTAGGTTTTATACCTACTTATCCGGTATCTTTTACTTGAATTAGTTGCTTATATTCATGTGTCTTAGATACTTTTCATGCATTTTGTGTTCATTTTATAGGTTATACGTTTGGAAGCGGTGTGAGTGACTATTGGTAAGGAAAAGCAAGGAAAATGCAAAGAAAAGAAATCCGAACATCATTTGAGCTTTCATGTTTATTTCATGTTCTTGTCTTGGAACTTGGACTATATTGTAGAGCTTCTTCTTAGCTTTCCTGAACATCTTGAATCACCCCAATCGGAGTTCGGATGCAAGAGCTATGACATTTGTACCAACGGACGTCGAACGTCACTGTTTTGGGTGGCCATCTGCATAGCAGTCACTTCCAGCCTAATTTTGACCTTCATCCGTCCATTATTTCTAAAATTAAAAAGAATTAAAGTTGTAGATTTCGTCGATATCTTCAATTTGATAGGTGGCAGGCCTCGTAACTCTTCCCGGATTAAAAGTTATGGCCGTTTTCCCAAAGGATGTCAAAGTAAAAATATTTCCTTCACAAAACCGTCGCCGGGGTGGGCATGCAAGGCACAAGACATGCCCCTAGCCCACCGGGGCGGGCCCAAAACAAGCCTAGACCCCCGCCGGGGCGGGGGTATGCCCAGAAAATGCGAGAAAATGCGAATTTTGGTCCAATTTGAGTCCGAGAAGGATTATTTCGATCCGATTGACACAAGGACTTTCTAGAGGACTTAAAGACATATAAAGAGACTTATAAAAGGGGGAGAAACACAAGGATTAGAGAGATTAGAAAAGATTAGATTAGAGAGGATTCCATTAGATTATATTAGAGTAGATTAGATCAAAACACTAGTTCTAATTAGATTTGGAGATTGAAGCAACTTGGAGACCATTGAAGATTCAAAGGAGGGAGCATCAAATCTACAGACAATAGATTCTATCTTCTTATCTTCTTCTATCTTTGTCTTTTAATGTGTATTCAATTGTGGATTCTTAGTTTTAATTCAATAATCATGAACTAATTCTTTGTTTGAGATTATAATGGATCTTATTGTGTAGTTTATTTTAATATGCTTCGCTATCAATTATTATGTTCTATTTTGAGGATTGTCTATTGTGATTTGGACTTAATTGTTTAATTGATTGGCCATCAATTACCGTGATAATCTATATGAACTCGAGAGATGAAGTATTCATTTAGATCTTATCACGATAGCATGTGTTCAGGATTTTGTTAGTAGCTTAAACTTGATGAGTGTTAAGGTAGAGATATGCTTGGCATCGCATGTAATCGGATAGAGAATTTATTCTTCAACCTTCGTCAACTGTAATTCACATAGAGATATAGTGGGTTAGTTGATTAAGGTGTTTAACGAATTTCTATCTTAATTGTGGATTGATGTTAATATGGGTATGATGCATCGAGAGGTGATTTTATCTGCTTTAGTGTTCTTGATTAACAATTCAGGATAGAGAATAATTGATGAGAAGTGTGTTAACTTAAATTAAGCAATAAGTGAAGTTGTGATCTTAAATCTCCGTTATCTTAATTTAACTAGTGGAATTTAAGAGTAGTTTAATTTATATAATTTGAAATTTATTTGTTTAAATAAGATTGAGTTGGTTACGGGTTAGTACTTGGTGATTTTTATTAAACAATTCCTCGTGGGAACGATACTCTACTTTCACTTTATTACTTGTTGACCACGTATACTTGCGTGTTGTGCGTAATTAGATTTTACCCAATAAGTTTTTGGCGCCGTTACCGGGAATTAGTTTAATATTTTTTACCAATATTAATTTTAATCAAAATAGTCTTAATTTAAACATTTTTATTTTTATTTTTAATTTTCTTCCTATATTTCTCTCTTTTCAGGTACTATGGATGACTTTGCGTATCAATGGCCATACATGAACATGACTCAACTAAGGGAAACAGGGATTGATGGACTTAATACATCTTATATAGAGCCAATACAAATTGATGCCACTTCAAAGACGTTGGAGTTTATTCGAGCCCAACGGAGTCGAAGGATGGCAAGAATGACTCAGCCAAGGGGAGCGGAGATTGACAGACTCGCTATACTTTCCGCAATGTCAGCACAGATTGAAGAACTTTCGAGGAAGTTGGACGTTTTTGTAGCCCAAAGGAGTCGAAGTATTGCAGTTATTTGTGACTATTAAGCTGGCAATCACCCGAGTAATCAATACACCATCAATCTTGGGCTGGTACAGTATGGTGGTAACTACCTCAATCAGTATGTATATGATAATTATGATCAAGTTTGGGGGTATCACCCGGATTTTTCATGGAGCTACAACTATCAAGACCAATACTCTATTCCAGATCCAACATACACGCCAGAGTTCTCTTATCAACCTCCATTAAAAGAAGAAAAGTTAAAGTTGGAGGAATTGTTGTCCAAGTTCATAGCATCAAATGAGGAGAGGAGGATAAATTAAGAGCGGTCAATTCAGAATCAAGAGATATCACATCACAATCTGCAGAACCAGATAGATCAAATGCTCAAAGCCTTAAACAACCGTCCTCAAAATAATTGGTGTTATGACGAGGATTCTGAAATTGACAGAGAACAAGAACCAAATCTGCGACTGGATGAGCCACAAGATATAGAAAGTGTGGAGACAATTGGGGATAATGAAATAGAGGTTGACGAAGATCTAAATGGGTCTCCACCAAAGATCAAAGAGTCAGTCAGATTTGCAAAATCATGCCCACTTGGTAGTCATGTCGTCGGCAAAGCTCTTGTTAACATAAGAGTGAGTACAATTTTCAATCCATGGTGGGAAGAGAAAGAGAAGATAGACAAAGAGCCCATTGTGTGTGACAAGCTTCCATGCCCCCAAAGTGATCATATACACAATGGAGAAAACACCTAGCTGTGGGACGTTCTTGATTGAGATCATACCAAATCAGAGCATGCTAGGTGACTTTGATTCATTGGCCATCGTAAATGGGAACCTACCAAAAGCTATATTATTTCTGATGGATGGAGGGTTCCTCAACTATCGAAGAGTAATTGGATTGCATTGACCAGACAAAGTCAGGCTGAAAGACTATAAATCAAGCGCTGACTGGGAGGCAACCCAGGAATTTTTATATTTATATGCTTTACTAGTTTATTTAATAGATAGGAATTAATTTGCTTATTAAGCTCTCTTATAATCTAATACATGTTGTCTCTCTTCATTGCAAGTATTGGAGGTTCAACGGATAGGAAAATGATCGTCGCCGCCATCGCTACCATCAACTCACGCTTAGTTGATTACAGGGAAGTTATCTTCTACTTACCGCTATATTCTTACAATGAGAACATTGTAATTGCTAAGTTTGGGGGAGTTTAGTTTAGTTCGTTATTGCATGTTTAGTTTCATGTTTATGTTATGTTATTTTGCATATGTTGTTAATATAGTTTAGGTTCATTATTAAAAAAAAAAATCAAAAAATTAAAAATAATAGTTAGTAACTAAGTTCATTTGCATGAATCCAGTTGTTAAATAGTTACAGTTTGTTTTGGCCAATGATGAGAATGGAATTGGGTAGACAAGTATAGTACTGATTATTAGAACTTTGATGTGATTTCTTGTTATAAATTAAATCTTTTCCTGTTTGAAACTGGTATAATAAGGATAGAACAGTAAAAACAACTTGTTGATTGATTGAGTTTAAATTGATACATAATGGGATTCTAAAGGATAATGCTAGTTTGAATGAAAGAATGACAAGAACAAGTAGTGATGGCTAAAGTTAAACAAGAACCTAAGTTTGGGGGAATATGTGAGATATATAAGCTATTGAAAAAAAGAAAAAAGAAAAAAAAGTATGAATAAACACCGTTGCATGCTTGTCTAATTTTGTGGCCTTTGTTACTTGAGTAAGTAAGCCCGAGGGGATTATCTTTACACATAGTGCCCTAAGGTCTTACTGGTCTGGGAGTCGTTGGTCGAAAGCTCGTTAAGGTAGCATTGAAAAGCCTAAGGGAATATGACATTGCATAACTATGTGTATATAAAACAAAAAAAAAGGAAAAAAAAAGAAAAAAAATGAATAAAACGGGAAATAAGAGCAAAAAGTCCCCGTGGATAAAAAAATAAAGCATAAGTATCCCATGTTGACTCTTGATATTGGTAATTGTTTAATTTTAGTTGGATCTATCTTATTTTTAGATTTCTTAAGTTTACACTATATGATGCCTTCGAAGAGACTTGTTATGTGTTAAATTTAATTTTATATCAGTTAACATGGTTGTTGAGCACACACACACTATATCAGTGATAACAGTTTAAGATTTGAAGATTGACTAGGAAATTGTTGATTGGTTTTGATATGATGTATTATCATGTTTACTTGATTTCTCTAAGGCCGGTTGAATAGACTTGCTTCTGTCATTACTGCTGGATTCGTAGGCATGTATTTCATTGCATTGTATTGCATTATGTTGTGTTGCTTGGGGACAAGCAACGATTTAAGTTTGGGGGTATTTGATAAGTAAGTTTTATACCTACTTATCTGGTATCTTTTACTTGAATTAGTTGCTTATATTCATGTGTCTTAGTTACTTTTCATGCATTTTGTGTTCATTTTGTAGGTTATACGTTTGGAAGCGGTGTGAGCGACTATTGGTAAGGAAAAGCAAGGAAAATGCAAAGAAAAGAAATCCGGACATCATTTGAGCTTTCACGTTCTTGACTTGGAACTTAGACTATATTGTAGAGCTTCTTCTTAGCTTTCTAGAACATCTTGAATCATCCCAATCGGAGTTCGGATGCAAGAGTTATGAAATTTGTACCAACGGACGTCGAACGTCACTATTTTGGGTGGCCATGTGCATAGCAGTCACTTCCAGCCCAATTTCGACCTTCATGCGTCCGTTATTTCTAAAATCTCAAAGAATGAAAGTTGTAGATTTCGTCAATATCTTCGATTTGATTTGTAGTAGGCCTCGCAGCTCTTCCCGGATTAAAAGTTATGGCCGTTTTCCTAAAAGATGTCAGAGCAGAAAATTTTCCTTCACAAAACCGCCACCGGGGTGGGCATGCAAGGCACAAGACAGACCCCTAGCCCGTCGGAGCGGGCACAAAACAAGACTAGTCCCCGTCGGGGCGGGGGTATGCCTAGAAAATGCAAGAAAATGTGAATTTTGCTCCAATTTGAGTCCGAGAAGGATTGTTTCGATCCGATTGACACAAGGACTTCCAGGAGGACTTCCTAGAGGACTTTAAGACATATAAAGAGACTTATAAAAGGGGGAGAAACACAAGGATTAGAGAGATTAGAAAAGATTAGATAGAGAGGATTCCATTAGATTAGATTAGAGTAGATTATATCTAAACACTAGTTCTAATTAGATTTGGAGATTGAAGCAACTTGGAGACCATTGAAGATTCAAATGAGGAGCAAGGATGGAGCATCAAATCTACAGACAATAGATTATATCTTCTTATCTTCTTTTATCTTTGTCTTTTATTGTGTATTCAATTGTAGATTCTTAGTTTTAATTCAATAATCATGAATTAATTCTTTGTTTGAGATTACAATGGATCTTATTGTGTAGTTTTTTTTAATATGCTTCGCTATCAATTATTATGTTCTATTGTGAGGATTGTCTATTGTGATTTGGACTTAATTGTTTAATTGATTGGCCATCAATTACCGTGATAATCTATATGAACTCGAGAGATGAAGTATTGATTTAGATCTTATCATGATAGCATGTGTTCAGGATTTTGTTAGTAGCTTAAACTTGATGAGTGTTAAGGTAGAGATATACTTGACATCGCATGTAATCGGATAGAGAACTTATTCTTCAACCTTCTTCAATTGTAATTCACATAGAGATATAGTGTGTTAGTTGATTAAGGTGTTTAACGAATTTCTATCTTAATTGTGGATTGACATCAATATGGGTATGATGCATCGAGAAGTGGTTTTATAAGCTTTAGTGTTCTTGATTAACAATTCGAGATAGAGAATAATTGATGAGAAGTGTGTTGACTCAAATGAAGCAATAAGTGAAGTTGTGATCTTAAATCTTCGTTATCTTAAATTAACTAGTGGAATTTAAGAGTAGTTTAATTTATATAATTTGAAATTCATTCGTTTAAATAAGATTGAGTTGGTTACGGGTTAGTACTTGGTAATTTTTATTAAACAATTCCTCATGGGAACGATACTCTACTTTCACTTTATTACTTGTTGACCACATATACTTGTGTGTTGTGCGTAATTAGATTTTACCCAACAATATACCGTAGATCCATAGCAAAAAAGTGGGAAAAAATTAAGTTTTTCCAAAACTGTCCAAGAACAAATTTTGTGGTCTGACAAGCCAATGTCAGGAGCCACAGATTCTTATTCGTTTATGATTTTTGTTGTTTTAAAGTTGGAATCTGTAGCTTGTCATGTGGTCTTGAATCTGCAAGTGGAATCAGAGTCATTGGATGTCGAGATCGTAAGTTATTAATGGTCAAAGTCGGTTGACCGACCATGACCGAGTACATTCTGGGTAACCCAGAAATTGATTTCAGTGTCTGACAACCTTTTTATGCTCATGGATCTGTCAGTTGATTTAGTGTTATGATGTTTTTGTTATAAGCCTGTTGTAGCTGGTTATATGGACTGTAGACCCATGCCTTAAGATCCCATAAACAATCAACATATCGATCGTAGAAAGTGGTCAAAGTAGACCACTTGCACTGATTTGCATTTCTGGGAATTTTCCAGAAACATGAAGAACACCCTTTCTGACAGCGTTTAACTAGGATAAATATGGATATTGTTTTGTTGTTGGACCGATTTGTTGCTTTAGTGTTGTTCCTTGACATGTGAACTACAGAATTGAACCTTAATAACAATCTAGTGAGGATCAGAACACTTAGATTAGTGAGCTTGAATATTACACCACGAACAGCTGGGTTTCTGGGAAAACCTAGAAACACAATGACATCGTATTTGCTAGCCCAGATCTTCATGATATGTTGCGTTATGACCTAGATGGTTGGTGATGATTGTAGTGCTACCTAAACACGACAAGATCTGAGTTTGAAATGGGCCAGAACATGTATTAACTGAAAATCATGAGTGGTCAAACAAGGCAAGTTGATAACGAAGTTGTCAGTGTTCTTGAGCTCAAGAACACCAACAACGACGCTTAGTGTCGCTAAAGGCCTATAGCGGCGGTTTAATTAGTTTTTATTTTCTGATTTTTTCGAAAATTATTTAAAAATAGAAATAAATTATAAAAATTATTCAAAATGGTTTTAAAAAACATTTTAAATTATGAAAAATAATTTTTAACCAATTGGAATATTTTTTTTTAATATTAATAATTATTTAAATATTAAAGGTATTTAATTTATTTAATTATTATATTAAATAAATTAGAAAAAAATGATTTAATATTATGAAAAATTATTTTTAATAAGAATAATGTATTTAAAAATATTTTGAGTTATAATATTTTTAGAGAATTTTCATTAATAATTTAATATTAATGATATTAGATTTATTTAATTATTTTTATTAAATAAATGAATTAAAAATGATTTTATTAATTTAAAAATCATTTAAAAATGAGAAAATTAATTTTAAAATATTTTAAGTTATAATTAATAACTTTTGTTATTTTGATGATAATTTCATTAATATTTAAATATTAATGGTGATGGTTTAAAAATGATTTTTATTAATTTAAAAATGATTTAAGTGGAATATTGTTGATTTAAAAATATTTTAAGTTATTGTTAATAACTTTAATATTTTGACAAGTATGTCATTAATATTTTAATATTATTAAATATTAATGATGATAAGATTATTAGATAATTAAATCATTTAAAAATAATTCCGATGTTTGAAAAATTATTATAAATTATAATAATTGTTTATAAATTATTAAAAGCTTCCGAAAAAAATTATAAACATTATTTGACTTATCTAGAATAATATTGAAGCTTAGAGACCAAGTTTAATTGACAATAAATGTGTTAGTTGTCGGACAAGGTGACCAGAACATCGAGATGAGACCGAAGTCCAACCAGACTGAACTAGTTAGACTTGTTAAGTGTTTATGTAGGGTATAAACACTGATGTGGTTATGTGGTAATATGTCTAGGAGAAGATTGACTGTGAATTACAGTGTTGTGTGTTATGAATTGTTGTGCTAATTGTGAGACCGATATTACTGGTTATAGGTCTTTCGAAAGTAGATAAGTATATTGTGTAGCTGTAATCAGCGAAAGAGGCAAGTTTTCCAACTCAACCTTGAGTTATATTTATTTAATTATTATAGTAGTTAATTATTATTAATTATACCACGTCCAAGAATTTATTGTTGATTATTTGCAGTTAGTGCATGTTTAATAATTTAAATTGAATTACTAATTCGGAAGACATATATTCGTAGAATTTCTGTTGTTGGATATTCATATATGTAGAAGCTAATATTGACAGTACAGATAATTCCTGTTTATTATCGAATTATGTTGAGAAATGTCTTAGCTAATTATTCTGGCTAGATGAATATTTGTTAGAACTTGATCGGTTCGCGAAGAGAATTTAATTATTATTGATAGATCAATATCAGTTGTATCGGCTAGATCAAAAAAGAAAACTTGATAGGTTTGAGAATAGAAGAGAAGAAAAGTGATTAGATATTGAAATCATTATATTTCGTTGTTAAATCAAATTCAAATTCAAAGACTAAGAAGAACAACCTTTTACATAAAGGGAACATATTTGGTCGTATATTCGGCTATTGAGCGGGTTTTAAGTATTATGCATGATATAGGGTATAATAAAGCTGATCACTTGTTATACTTGCAGAGGGGTATGATTTAATCTTTATGGTTATCTGATACACATGCGTATATATCAAAGTAAATCTTTGATAGATACCCGAGAAGAGAAGTTCTAGATCTAATGGATCGCTTAGCATAAATCTGGAAAACATTCCACTTTGTTATTGCGTAGAATTGATTCTTGTTTATTCAATAGAATATCGTAGAAACTTTGAAAGCGTTGAACTCTTTCATTATCAAATTATGGTGTTACATAGATTTCGAGAAGACTTGTTAGTAATTAGAGATTTGTTCAGCTATTTCAAAGTTTCCCGAACTTTGGTGTCATTCTATCGGAATAGACAGTATGTTATTCTTGATTCTTATACATTCATCGTATGTCTCAACTTGCGGGGCAAATTTGTTGCTCACCATTGCTAAATAAAACATTTCAGCTAAGAACGAAGTGGTTGGAGGTGCTGAGAAGATTAAAGGCAAAGGCCTGTTACTGGAATAGTTTAATGAACATTATTATTATTATATTATTTTGTAAACCCTTTCTATATATCTAAGGGGTATGTTTGTAATGTTAAGGTTAGCAGACCTGGGACTTATGTATTAACAACATATGTTAATGAGTTATGTATTCCTATTTATATTTGAAAGGCTAGTTAGATGTTAATATATTATGGATCGTGAACACCAAACTCTGGATCATATAACCTAGATTTGGGAGCGTCACAGGTTGGTATCAAAGCTATAAGCAAGAATTTGTGAAGAGCCCCAAGCCTTTTGCTGGTGACATCCCTTTAAGGGAAGGCACCGAAGCCAGACTTTCCGTAGGGGACGCCGAGCCAGTCGATAGTAAGTTGATAGGTATCACTATGGGGTGCTATAATTGGAAGTACCATGAGTGTCGTAGTTTGGTATCAAAGCTGTAGTGACCAAGGAGTCATAAGTTGGTAGCAGAGCTATAGGTTATAAACCTTAAGTGGGGGGGGGGGAACCCTAAGATTATAACCATAAGCGAAATCTAGAATACTCATGTAGAGTACTATGCGAGGGATTCGATAGTGAGATATGTGAACACATAGTGTGAGAAGTTTGTACTGAAGGAGTATTAATCAAGTTATTTAAACTAATTGTAGGATGTCGGGAGAAGATAAGATGAGCATGGAGATGCGAGCGGCTATTGCACCAGTGCCAGTAGCCTAGGTGCCAGCGCAAAGCGAGTCAGTTTAAGAGGTTGAAAAAAGATGAACCTATTATCAATCTCTGGAGTGATTGTAATGATTATCCAGAGATGTATTTAAATGGTGATGAGGAGGCGGAGTCCGAAGAAGCTAAGGTGGAGAAAGAGAATAAGACCAAAGTTGGAGAACAAGATCAAGTATCTGCAGAAGTCTAGGAACTCCGGAGTAAAGTATTTCTCTTGGAGGAGTTATGAAAGACTGAGCGAGCATTACGTGAAATGACTGAAGAAAGGAATGAGTTGAAGGCGCATGTGGATAAGATGAAGACTGAAGGTGGTGAATCATCTAAAGGAACAATTAAGCAGAAGTGCAAGAATAAGAAAAACAGGGATCACGACAGTGATAACTCTGAAAATTCAAACCCGAAGAAGAAAAAGGTCTGTAACAAGTTTGGAAAGACTCACTTGGGAGAATGCATGATGTGAAAGAATGTGTGCTTCAATTGTAAGCAAGAAGGACATGTTTCCCAACATTTTCCTAAGCCAAATATGAAGAAGTGTTTTTCATGTGGAAGAACGGACGGATTCAACAAATGTCCTGGTAAGAAGAAGAATTGTGAAGGGAGTGAAAGGTAGACCGCTTAAGTATAAGCGATAGTATCTTTTGATAGTGTATGATATTAATGGTTGTAATATTGAGAACGATGTTTGAACATATGTAAATATATATGTTTGTATGAATAAAATCTTTATTTTCTATATGAATATAAGATTAAGATTAATTTGTGAGTTCTTAAAACTCATACTTATGGTAAGTTCATGACTCATAATTATATGAGAAGTTTTAAACCCCTCAGTGAATGGAAGCCAAAGGTCTGACTAGGATAAGTTCATAAACTCATATAATTATGGCAAGTCCTGAACCCCTAGGTGTGGTAAGTTTGATGAACTGGAAATAGTTGTGTATGAATGGAGAATTATGATTTTTTTTGTTAAAGTAAGAGAATTACAATTTTTGTTTAAAGTTGTGTTGTTAATCCCGATATTATTTAAAAAGGGATAATTCTATATATGTGTGTTAAGTGCTAGGTGTACTGTGTGCTATTTAAATAAATATTCGATTATATGAGAAATTTTTAATTCTTATTATGTTATTAATAAGAATCTGTGTAGAAAAGGAGAATTAATGTACGATTTTTATCAGATAATGCCGCCAACGAAGGGAGGTCTAAAGGGAATTATGGAAGAACAATTTGTGAATCTGAAGCAAAAGAATATGACAGTGACAGAATATTTTATCAAGTTCAACGAGTTAGCTAAATTTGCTCCACATCGAGTGGGCACTGAGGAGCTTAAAGCACGATGTTTTAGGAATGGCTTGAAATCGTTGGTACTCGAGAAATTAGATGTGTTGCAAATTAATTCATTTTCAACTTTATTAGAAAAAGTCATTATCGCTGAGGGAGAAATTGAAGCTGTATTAACGAATAGTCAAGAATAAAGAAAGGAGGCTGAAGGAAATATTATGATAGGGGGTAGCGGAGGTAGTGATCTTAATGAACGTAAGAGGGATGGTGATGTTAATTCAGGAAATAATCCAGTAGAGATTAGGAAGAAAGGTGAACCGTGTGTAGTTTGCGGGAAGTATCATCAAGAAGTTTGTTTGAAGAAACAAAGAGTCTGTTATAACTGTGGTCATGAGGGGCACATGTCACCCAATTGTCCCCATCCGAAGAAGGTACAAGGTTGTTTTACGTGTGGGTCGACCAATCATCTGGTCCGAAATTGTCCGAAGAGAAATGTAGGGAAGGGAAGTGCCAACAAGGGACCCGATAGTGGAACCTTAGCGATTCGAGAACCTGCACAGCCAGGAAGACCAACAACATTCACTTTTAGCATGACAGTTCCAGATGCAACAGCTGCCCATGAAAAGGCGACATGTAACGAGTTCGGTTAGAAATTAAATTACGCGAGAAATATGAGTTAGATATTGCTGTGATTTGTTTTCTTTTATACGATCCAAGTCACAGGTTAGAATTTGAAACACAAATTAATATTGTGTTGTTAATAATTAATTGATGATACAACTTTAAAAGATTATAGAGAATAAGAAAGCGGTGATTCCGAGGACGAAATCCTTTTAAGGAGGGGTGAATGTGATAACCCGGGATTTTGAATAATCCGAATTTTACGAATAATTTTTTTTTATTAATATTATTATTAATTATCATTATTGTGTTGTGTATCTGTGATATAAGTTGTGAGACTTAGTCAATTTGTGTATTGACTGAGAAATAGGAGTAGAGTTGTGCTTAACAAATTTAAAAACCCTAACCCTAGTTGCGGATAGGGATTCGATAGAAAATATAATTAAAATAATTATATTGTTGAGTACGTGTTTGTACTGTATGAAATTATTGATCAATGATTGATCGGGTAGGGTATAATATTAGTAAACTCTAATAAGGGATAAAAAAACCCTAACGCACAGTTAGAAATCCTAATTGTATGCCGAGAAAGCCTAATTTTAAAACCAAAAATCATAAACCCTAATTAGGAAACCCTAATCCTAATTAACAAGCCTAATGTGTTTATTAAACGTTAATATAATTAGGAAACCCTAATTATACTTTAGAAATATTAATTTCTATTTAAAACCCTAATTACATTTTTGAAATCCTTAATTTTCTATTTTCAAACCATAAATAGAAAATCCTAGAAATTTATTGTTGTAAAACCTAAGGGTTAGAACCTTAGGGTTAAACCCTAAGGGTGTGGCAAATGTCAAGAATGCTCTTAGAATTATTTTGTAAAAGACCAAAAATCCTCTTTTTATATTCTTTAATTAGTTAACTTGTAAAAATTGCAAAACCTTTAGTTGTTGACCAACTATCTTGACTTTGTGACTTATTATATCCAACAAATCAACCTCCAATTGACAGCAAGATCAGATCATGAATGCATCTACATAATATATATAGATTAAGAAAGTGATAGTGTACAAAAATTAGCCATTTGGTCTCTTGCTCTCACCAACTCTTTCTCTCACCAAGACCTCCTAAATTCCAAGGTAGATCAGTCAGTCCCTAGATCACCTAATAACAGATTGGAGAGACAAGATCTAAGCTTATTCAAGAGAAGGTATAAACCCTAAGTTTCATTTTGATCTTGTATGCTTAGTCAAATTTTGTGATTTTGTGTTTAGAATCTTGTTAGAAGATGTTTTATGATGATCTATGGTGATATACCATAGATTCATAGCATCAAAGTGGGTAAAAATTGAGTTTTTTCAAAACTGTCCAAGAACAAATTTTGTGGTCTGACAAGCCAATGTCAGGAGCCACAGATTCTTGTTCGTTTTTGATTTTTGTTGTTTTAAAGTTGGCATTTGTAGCTTGTCATGTGGTCTTGAATCTGCAAGTGGAATCAGGGTCATTGGATGTCTAGATCGTAAGTTATTAACGGTCAAAGTCGGTTGACCGACCATGACCGAGTACATTCTGGGTAACCCAGAAATTGATTTCAGTGTCTGACAACCTTTTTATGCTCATGGATCTGTCAGTTGATTTAGTGTTATGATGTTTTTCTTATGAGCCTGTTGTAGCTGGTTATATGGACTGTAGACCCATGCCTTAAGATCCCATAAACAATCAACATATCGATCGTAGAAAGTGGTCAAAGTAGACCACTTACACTGATTTGCATTTCTAGGAATTTTCCAGAAACATGAAGAACACCTTTCTGACAGCGTTTGACCTGGATAAATATGGACATTGTTTTGTTGTTGGACTGATTTGTTGCTTTAGTGTTGCTCCTTGACATGTGAACTAGGATCAGAACACTTAGATTAGTAAGCTTGAATATGCACCACGAACTGCTGGGTTTTTGGGAAAACCCAGAAACACTCTGACATCATATTTGCTAGCCCAGATCTTCATGATATGTTGTGTTATGACCTAGATGGTTGGTGATAATTGTAGTGCTACCTAAACACTACAAGATCTGAGTTTGAAATGGGCCAGAACATGTATTAACTGAAAATCATGAGTGGTCAAACAAGGCAGGTTGATAACGAAGCTGTTAGTGTTCTTGAGCTCAAGAACACTAACAGCGACGCTTAGTGTCGCTAAAGGCCTATAGCGACAGTTTAATTAGTTTTTATTTTCTGATTTTTTCGAAAATTATTTAGAAATAGAAATAAATTATAAAAATTATTAAAAATTATTTTAACTCTTGAAAAATAATTTTTGGCCAATTGGAATATTTTTCTTTAATATTTATAATTATTTAAATATTAAAGGTATTTAATTTATTTAATTAGTATATTAAATAAATTAGAGAAAAATAATTTACTATTATGAAAAATCATTTTTAATAAGAATAATGTATTTAAAAATATTTTAAGTTATAATATATAACTTTTAGTATTTTTAGAGAATTTTCATTAATAATTTAATATTAATGATATTAAATTTATTTAATTATTTATATTAAATAAATGAATTAAAAAAGATTTTATTGATTTAAAAATCATTTAAAAATGAGAAAAATGATTTAAAAATATTTTAAGTTATAATTAATAACTTTTGATATTTTGATGATAATTTTATTAATATTTAAATACTAATGGTGATGGTTTAAAAATAATTTTTATTTATTTAAAAATCATTTAAGTGGAATATTGTTGATTTAAATATATTTTAAGTTATTGTTAATAACTTTAATATTTTGACAAGTATGTCATTAATATTGTAATATTATTAAATATTAAAGATGATAAGATTATTAGATAATTAAATCATTTAAAAATGATTCCGATGTTTGAAAAATTATTATAAATTATATTAATTGTTTATAAATTATTAAAGCTTCCGAAAAATATTATAAACAATATTTGACTTATCTAGAATAATATTGAAGCTTAGAGGCCAAGTTTAATTGACAATAACTGCATTAGTTGTCGGACAGGGTGACCAGAACACCAAGATGAGACCGAAGTCCAACCAGACTGAACTAGTTAGACTTGTTAAGTGTTTATATAGGGTATAAAAACTAATGTGGTTATGTGGTAATGTGTCTAGGAGAAGATTGACTGTGAATTACAGTGTTGTGTGTTGTGAATTGTTGTACTAATTGTGAGACCGATATTATTAGTTATAGGTATTTTGAAAGTAGATAAGTATGTTGTGTAGCTGTAATCAGCGAAAGAGGCAAGTTTTCTAACTCAGCCTTGAGTTATATTTATTCAATTATTATAGTGGTTAATTATTGTTAATTATACCACGTCCAAGAATTTATTGTTGATTATTCGCAGTTAGTGCATGTTTAATAATTCAAATTGAATTACTGATTCGGAAGATATATATTCGTACAGATAATTCCTGTTTATTGTCGAATTATGTTAAAAAATGTCTTAGCTAATTATTCTGGCTAGACGAACATTTGTTAGAACTTGATAGGTTTGAGAAGAAAAGAGAAGAGAATTTAATTATTATTGATAGATCAATGCCAGTTGTATCGGCTAGATCGAAAAAGAAAACTTGATAGGTTTGAGAAGACAAGAGAAGAGAAGTGATTAGATATTGAAATCATTGTATTTCGTTGTTAAATTAAATTCTGATTCAAAGACTGAGAAGAACAACCTTTTATATAAAGGGAACATATTTGGTCGTATATTCGGCTATTGCGCGCGTTTTAAGTATTATGCATAATATAGGATATAATAAAGCTGATCACTTGTTATACTTGCAAAGGGGTATGATTTAATCTTTATGGTTATCTGATACACCTGCGTATATATCAAAGTAAATCTTTGATAGATACCCGAGAAGAGAAGTTCTAAATCCAATGGATCGCTCAGCATAAATCTGAAAAACATTCCGCTTTGTTATTGCGTAGAATTGATTCTTATTTATTTAATAGAATATCGTAGAAACTTTGAAAGCGTTGAACTCTTTCATTATCAAATTATGGTGTTACATAGATTTCGTGAAGACTTGTTAGTAATTAGAGATTTGTTCAGCTATTTCAAAGTTTCCCGAACTTTGGTATCATTCTATCGGAATAGACAATATGTTATTCTTGATTCTTATACATTCATCGTATGTCTTAACTTGTGGAGAAAATTTGTTGCTCACCCTTGCTAAATAAAACATTTCAGCTAGGAACGAAGTGGCTGGAGGTGCTGAGAAGATCAAAGGCAAAGGCCTATTGCTGGAATAGTTTAATGAACATTATTATTATTATGTTGTTTTGTAAACCCTTTCTGTATATCTAAGGGGTATGTTTATAATGTTAAGGTTAGTAGACCTGGACTTATGTATTAACAACATATGTTAGTGAATTATGTATTCCTATTTATATTTGAATGGGTAGTTAGATGTTAATATATTATGGATCGTGAGCACCAAACTCTAGGGTCATGTAACCCGAATTTGGGGGCGTCACAGGAAGCGTAATAAAAAAAGAATTTTAAAATTTTCTTACAAACCATAAATCAAGATCATTATTATACTTTGATTATCAGTCTATAAAAGAGTACGAGAATCAAAATTATACCCTTGATGATCCGAGTTTTCTCAAGTACAAGTTCAACTCCTATTCCTTTGTGCTCTCCTTGAATACACAGGTTTGGTTCCTTCCTGTGATCAACGTTAGCCACCCAAGTGTTTGGCCTCTAGAGGTGATCCACCAAGGAAGAGAAAGAATCAAGAAGAAGGGTGTTTTAGCTCAAACCCTAGTTTTCTTATCTCTGTAGAAAACGACCGTACTCTCCAACTATTGGAATCACGTATCTATGTGATATCTGATATAAGACTCCCCTTATAAAGATATCAGTTAATCCTTATAATCTAATTAGAAATTAGGGTATTATTTAATTAATTAAACTCCTTTAATTAATTAGGCTCCCTAATCTTATTAGGGATAAGTAATTAAACTCTTTTAATTAATTTGTCTCCTAATCTTATTAGGAATAGATGAGAGTACTTATATTAAATTAATTCTCAAACTCCTTTAGAAATTAAAATAATAATAATTGTAATAATATTAATAAGACTCATCTTATTAATTAATATTTAATATTTCTAAAATATTAAATAATTAATATTAAGCTATTTAATTTATTCTATTACCATAGATTAAATTAAATACACCAAACATATTATTACGATTATGCCATTAACTTCTTAAATAATTATTCTTCCTTTTATGGTATGACCCTTTAGGTTCTCCATATTAAATCGGTTGTGAATAAATCAATTAGAACAATTCTAATCTCATTTAAATAAATAAATTAAACTATTAATTTATTTAAATAAATATTATTTATTCTACAATAAGGATAAGCCTCCTTAGCGATCAACGACTTTTCAAATAATATAGATTTCAACATTAATCATAAAAAAAATCTTTGAGTAAATAATTACCGTACAATTCAATCCTTCCACCATACAATATCTCAATTAAATATAAGACATGGAATTACTGTCAAGTCATATTTTATTTAATTATATGTATTTTAATTTCCAAATACACAACTCCGATTGAATGCAAATTAGAAACTCCTTTCTAATTTTATTCCACATTGGCCAAGGATTCATGTGTTGTCATTTATCGAATCACATAGGACATGTCTCTTTTTTTTACTAGAAGTGGTAGATTCTTTATTGATCATTCATTATCTCCATATATAACTTATTACACCCAATCATACCCTTTGATATACCCCAAGGGTCTTAAGGAATACGTCAAAGTGTAAATCATTATATATAAGATACTATAATGATCTCAAGTCTAAAGATTACTTGTACTACTATCACTATAGGAATTCCTATTGACATGCAAGTAAAACTCCATTAGGTATTCCTTAGCGAGTCACGTTCAGTAAACTTATTCTCATAAGCACCTACATACTTATTTTAGTGTCTCCACACAAATTATCATGAGATCAATCATCCTCATCCAATGAGCAAGCAACGTATGTACCAATCTATCTGAATTCACCAATCCCCCTTTTAGTAATCCATTGATTGGGAACATTTTAATTTTTAAGCTATCTAAGAATTTAGATCTCATTAGCATGATCTTATCATGATTCTAAAAGCATTACTTAAAAATATGGGTTTATCACATATTATTAAAATAGCACCATATAGACAATAAAATGCCTTTAGTAAATAATACTTTTATTAATAATTGAATAAGATTATTTACAAAGTATATATTTTATCATCATACATGATTGGCTTATATAAATACTACTTTCACTTTCAGAACGTGTTGGATTTGGTGAAGTCAGAGAAGCTGGCGAAGAAATTAATGTTTAATCACCCGAAGAGCTTGGCCGAAGTGTTCGAGAAAGCCGAAGGCTTCATAGTGGTGTAGGAAACAATGAGCAGTTTGAAGCAGGGCATAACAGAGAAATCAAGGGATAAAGATAAGAATAGATCAGATGGAAACCAGAGAAGGTTTGACGGTAATAGTGATAGGTCTGATGGCTATCAAAGGAGGTATAGTAGTAACACCGGGGGTTCGGGAGGAGGACGCCCGCCTTTCATGAGTCTGAAGGTGAACAGAGTATACACCAAGCTCAATACTGATCGGGCCACTATACTGGAACAAATAAGGGGGCAACCTTGCTTCGAACCGCTGTGAGATAACATAAAGCCCGGTACAAGGAATACAAGCAAGTATTGAGACAATCGTTAGGTAGTAGGGCATCCTACGGAGGTCTGTTAGGGACTGATGGACCTAATATAAAAAAATTTACAAAGTGGGGCGTTGGTTTAGTATGTGGCAGGACGAGAAGCCCCGAGGACACAACAGAAGAATAATACACCTGTCCAGATCGGTCAGACCCAGCAGCCGAGTTAGGCTCAAGTGATACGCTTGGTTATGGGTGTAATCACGGGTGAAACTATGGGGAAAGTTACCAAAAAAAAGCATTGTGGATACTTGGATACGGTGTTGTCAGTGGCAGACCAGCCCACAAGACGTGAAAGATCATACCCTGGTTCTGTGATTTCGTTCACTGATGAAGATTTCCCTTCAAAACTGATCGAACCACACGAGGGAGCATTGGTAATTACTAAACAGGTGGGTTCGGTGGATATGAAATGGATGATGATAGATAATGGGTCTTCAGTGGTTATTCTGTACGCATATGCTTACCAGAGGATGAACCTGGACTGGAGAAAGATGGAGATCAGGTAAGAGTCTCCATTGTATGGGTTCAGCAACGAGTCAATTAGAGTTATATAGATAATTAACTTGACAGTTATCTTCAGAACAGGTCCACAATATGTGGAAATCATGTAATGATTCTTTGTGGTACATGTGGATTCATCGTACAATGCAATTTTGAGAAGACCCATACTGTCAACTCTCTAGGCGGTGACATTGATTCCTCACTTTAAGATTAAGTTCCAAACACCACATGGAGTTGGGGGAGTCGTTGTGGATCTTGATTTGGCAAGAAGGTGTTATCAAAATGCACTGATCACTTCAGGGGTGGGGGTCAACAAGCAGAAGAAAGCCATGACGATAGAGATCAAGCCATTTACGGAAAGCAGTACTGAACCCTTGGTCATGCAAGTGGGAGAGACTGAAGAGGTTGAGTTGATCCTAGAGAAGAAGGATGATACTATAAGGAACAGGTTGGACTGTAGCTGTGAGGAGGTTCATGTCTAAGTCGACAGAAAGATGTTTGTCGTTCTTTGATACATTAAATGGGCGAAGAATGTAAAGAGTTTCCAGCAGACTTTGGAATGTGAAGACACCTTTTAGGGGATAAAGAGGTATTTGTCTTCGACTCCTTTGTTACTGAAGCAAGTTCCTGCTGAGCCTTTTCACTTGTATTTGGCGGCAAGTTCGTTGAATATGGGAGTAGTTTTGGTGCGAGGATTGGGGGTAAGTAGTACCCAATTTACTATGTGAACCATGCCCTAAGGGATGCAGAAACAAGGTATTCGAGCCTTGAGAAGTTTGCTTTTGCTCTAGTAATAGCCAATCGAAAGCTTCGATAATACTTCCAAGGTCAGTTAATAGTGGTGTATACTGATCAGCCTTTAAAAAAGGTGTTGGGAAGACTAGAGGTTTCGGGGAGGTTTTACGCGTGGACTGTGGAATTATCGTAGTTTATATTGGAGTATTATCCTTGGACAGCCATTAAGGGGCAAGCATTGGTTGATATTGCAGTAGAGTGTTCGTTCTCTTCGGCTCCTGGAGCGAACTAGATTTTTTGGTGTTCAGCAGAATCCGTTCGACTCCTGGGAGTGAACGAGATTTTTCGGTGTTCGGTAGAATCTGTTCAGCTCCTGGGAGTGAATGAAATTTATTATTATTTTGAAAGTTCGGTGAGATCTGTTCAACTCCTGAGAGCGAACGAGGTGTTTTGGGGGTTCGGTTCGGTTCGGCTCCTGGGAGCGAATAAGATTTTTTGGTGTTCGGTGGAATCTGTTCGGCTCCTGGGAGTTAACGAGATTTATTGGTGTTTTGGAGGTCCGGTGAGATCTGTTTGACTCCTAGGAGCGAACGACGTGTTTTTGGGGGTTCGATTCTGCCCCTAGGAGCGAACGAGATTTTTCAATGTTCTGTGGAATCCGTTCGACTCCTGGGAGTGAACGAGATTTATTGGTGTTTTGGAGGTTCGGTGGAATCTGTTCGGCTCTTGAGAGCAAACGAGATTTTTCGGTGTTCGGTGGAATCCGTTTGACTCCTGGGAGTGAACGGGATTTATTGGTGTTTTAGGGGTTCCGTGGAATCTGTTCGGCTCTTGGGAGGGAATGAAATTTTTTGGTGTTCGGTGGAATCTATTCGACTCATGGGAGTGAACGAGATTTATTTGTGTTTTGGAGGTTCGATTGAATCTGTTCGGCTCTTGGTAGCGAACGAGACTTTTCGATGTTCGGTGGAATCCATTTGACTCTTGGGAGTGAAATGGATGTATTGGTGTTTTAGAGGTTCGGTGGAATCTGTTCGACTCATGGGAGCGAACGAGATTTTTCGGTGTTCGATGGAATCTGTTCGGCTCCTGGGAGAGAATGAGATTTTTTGGTGTTCGGTGGAATCCTTTTGAGTCTTAGAAGTGAACTGAATTTATCGGTGTTTTGGAGGCTTGGTGGAATTTGTTCGGCTCTTGGGAGCGAACGAGGTCTTTTAGTGTTTGATGATATATGTTCGACTCCTAGGAGCGAACGAGGTATTTTGGGTGTTCGGTGGAATCTGTTCGGCTCCTAGGAGTGAACGAGATTTTTTGGTGTTTAGATACAGAAGTCGAGTATGGATTTTATGTGTTTATTTATTGGCAAGTGTTGAAGTTTATTTACTTGTTTTGTGGGGTTTGATGGGATGAACTTTTCAAATCACTCTAGATGTTTAAGAATCTTAAACAGTAGCTGTTCTCATTGATAATGATAAAAGTGTATACATTATAGGTTAGGAAGTGAATAATTTCGTTGGGGATTAGTCCTATTCGTCTTCTGATTCCGATTTTGATTTCGAAGAGTCGAGAAGAGAAGGGTTCATAGCGACTTCCGCTAGTTTAGTTTTTCCCTTGGTTCGGCAGGCTTCGTAAGCCTTGGAGAATACTTGTGTTATTTCTTCGCCTATTTTAGAGGACTTGCAGTATTCTTGGATGATCCGAAGCCTTAGTTCGTTGGTCAAAATGGGTCCTGATGCTTTGGAATCGGCAAATTATTTCTCCAAAGTGGAGTACATCTGATGAGCTTTCTCTTCTTGGTTCTTTAAGACGGTGTTCTAGCGGGTGAGTTCCAAGTTGTCTTGTTTCAGTTTTTCATTTTTGACGTGATTGGCTTCGTCTTCAGCAATTATAGTTTTGCATCAGGATTCTCTTGAGGATACCTATTCCTTCAGGGTGGTGACTTCATTCTGAAGGTAACTGTTGGCGAGGGCAATTTCAGCACGGTCCTTCTTCTCTTGGGTAAAGGCGGTCGTCAGCTGTTGGATATCTTGTTTATGTTGTTCCTCCTTAGCATCGAGTTTTTTCAATTGGATGAGGAGTCGGCCCCAAACAGAAATAGCCTGAGGAAGGAAGAGTAAGTGTTAGTTCCCATAGGGCACACAATAGATATAAAAGGGGGGTTGAATAAATCCTTTTAGATTTCAAAAATCTTTTCCATTTTAGTTTACATTGCAAAGTAATTAGTAGATGACAAACTTAAGAATTATTTCAAATACAACGGAATAAGTTAAGATTCCCCTTCATAGATGTTATGTTGACCATTTTTCTAGAGTTAGTTTAGATGTAAGTAGTTATCATATTCATAGCAGTTATAACAGTTATAGATTCTTAATGTAAATGACAGTATATAAAAGATATAAGGAATTTTAAGTGGTTCAGAGACTCAAGCTCCTAATCCACTCTTCTACTTCAACAAGCAGGAATTCCACTAAGGAAGTCTTTACATATTTGAATCACAAAAATTCCTTCAAGGCCAGCAGCATTGGAACTTTAGTTCATTGAGAACTCTTCAAGTTCAGCAGACTTAGAACTATAGTTCACTAAGAACTCTTCAAGTCCAGCAGCCTTGGAACTTAGTTTAGTCCCTAGGACAAGGACCCCTCAGGCCCTAGCTTCTTGTTGATGTTGTTGTTGGTTCTGAGTTGCTAAGATAACTTTAAGCTTGTTCATCCTTTGATACTTAGCAGCTTGTTGTGATCCTCCTTAGATTTTGCATCGAGACTAGATCACTACTGGACAGATTGTTAAGTTGTTCATGAAGCTCGTTCTCTTTTGAGTACTTAACAGTCTTTCACTCCTTCTTTGGAGTACCTGATCTTGTGGTTGGTTCTTATCTTTATCTGATCTTAGCTTGCACACCTTCACCATTTGAGGTTTGCTAAGTCTTTGCACTTTTGGTAGACTCAGTCTGACATTTAGCATCCCCCGAACCTTGGTTGACTTGTGTATAGATTTGGTTATGTATCTATTCTTCTTTAGCTCTTGATGGTTCATGGTGATTAGTAGAGTGGCTCTTTGAGTCTTTTCTCTAATATGCCAATCTTTTGAAGGCTATTTTCTTGGCTTTCTCGGCTCTTAGCTTAGCTGACATTCTTAATGACATTCTCATTGTTGTTGAGTGAAGCCCTTTTCTTTCTTTCTGTTAGAGCTCTTTTCTTATCTTCTTCACCTCTACTTTTGTAGTCTCACTGTCACTGAGACATATTCTATTTAGCTCTGTAGAACTCTTAGAGTCAACAACTTGTTGAAAAACTAACACCTTCTGCATTCAAGCTTCAGCTGTTAAATATCCTTCCATAAGTTTCCCATTGGACTATAGCCGTTGGAAGCTATTTGAATTAATTCGCAGATCTCGAGTTATTTGGTCAAGACTGCTGATGTGACATGACATCCCCTTCAACACTTTTCTAACACTGCAGTCTACTATTTCATCTACCACATCAGAGATGTCACTTTAACATGTCAGGCTGGTAGTTATCTTTATTTCTTCTGTCTGACTTCTCGATCAGAACATCAGGAGTTGTCCTTCTACATCGATGCTTTCAATCAACAACGTTCGAATGTCAGTCTTTGTATTGAGACGTTGCCAAGGCTTCAATACTCAGATGACCGAACTCTACAATTCTGATGTAGGTGACCTTGAACTTGATCGTAGTTAGTCTTTTGAATATTGCTCGTTGACTGATTGAGACAACACTACGATTCTGGGAGTGTTCTTTGGATTTGCAATGTAGAACCTTCCTTTCTTCACTCTTACAGTGCTTCAACACTTCTACTTGCCTTTAACTTGTAATAGACACTTATAACTTATTTGAATGATCTGGACCTCCTGAATTTCAAGACTCATCTGATTTGTCATGCGCAGCTCTCTTTCTCCTTGTGATCTCCCGTTTACATATCATCAATGGTCTGACCCATGCTTAATCTTCTTTGTCTATGCTTTTTAGGTTGTCCAATAGCTCTGAATAACCCGCATCAATTCATGTTTCTCATTTGGCAAGTTCTACGATCCTGGTCATTCCCACGATCGCCATCTTTTGTTTATCTTGACAGCTACTGCATTGCTGATTTCCTTTGGTCAGTCATATTATGTGAAGTCTTCTTATTGCTTGTGGAAGACTTCCTTAAATGGCTTCACATTTCAATCAGGATGATGATTGAATTGATACTTCGATCTTTTGCTTAAAAGCCATTTGGTAAGTGCTCTCTAGCTTCCTTCATGCAGATTGCATCTTTATAGTTCTGACCAGAGGCTTCATTCTTTGGATGATTTGGAAGTGCTTATGTGTTAAGAATCATGTTATCACTACGATTCTTCCTAGGCGTTATGAGCACTGATAGACTTTGTTGAATACTTTGTCCTGTAGACTACGATCTAGCTTTGGTTCTGCAGACACTACGACTCCGAGAACAGACTACAATTTCTGCCTCTGATATGATCAGTAGACTCCACGACTTCGATTGTGGTCTACGATTCTTGACTTGGCTCGACAGGCACTTGGACTAACTCTACTATTCTGAGTGAGGCCCTCTAAGGTAGACTACAATTTTGTAGCAACTTTCTTGATACTCTACGATTCTACCTTGGCTTATGCAATCCCTCGGCTGGCTTGCTAGACTGCGATTTTGTCTTAATAGTCTATGAGTTCCTTGTCTCTCTTGGCAAACTTCGAAGACTGGTGCAGTGCTCGACGATAAGACATGCCTATCTATTACTGTTGCCTCCTTTTTAATCTTAACAAAAGGACTCAAACTATTGCAAGCATACATGGGTCAACAAGTAGTACAGAGTAAGAACAGTATCGATCCACGGAGAAAGGTTTTAAAGTTAAACTATTATACACCAATTGTATCACTATTTTTTATATGCTTAAATGAATAATCCACAATTATAATTAATCTAAATTCACTTAATGAATAAAAACATAAGACTAATTTAATGAAATCAAATTTGGAAAGAATGGAATTCTAACTTCATTTCATACTTCATCTAAATATTACCATCCTGCACAATTATACATTTATCATGGAAAATTAGCTAAGAGCACCAAAAGTAGACATAATTATTTTTCAATGAATTATGACCTATTTACATAGCATCCACATTGCGATAGAAATCATGTAATCGACAATAATGCCAAAATCATTATATTCCTATATGAAATTGTAACACTAATGAATTGAAGCACATGCTCTTATATTACTACATACGGTGAAACAGTATATTTCAATCTGATTCACGAAATATAAAACTAAACATTTCAGCCTCGTAAACGCATGCTATCATGATTATTCCCGCATTCATATGTCATTTTTCAATTCCATATAAGTACACATGGTGAATGGTGATAAAACATTCATGCAATACACTCAATCATGATAGATAATTCAAAAATAAACATATAACCAAACAATCAGGTAATTAAATATAGACTACATATCAAATTCCGTTAGAATCCCATAATGGAGTTTAGTTCATTTTTGAACCAAAGGCCATTATGGGATTGTAGTAACACATGAAAATTAAATAACACAATTAAGAGAGAAGAGAGAATTGATTAAACCCAATTGTAGGATTCAGTCCACAATGCTATTTCAAATCACCACTGATCTCCCGAAGATAAAAATACACTTTATTTCTGATAACCTAAAATAAAAGAAAGACAATTGTACTGATCAGAGCTCCAAACTCTCTCTTGAATTTTTTTAGTTTAAAACTTAGAACCCTAATTACTCACATAAAAACTGATAAAAAACAAATAATAATACGTCTGGTGCCAACCAGAATAGTTTAGATAAGACCCCACATTCAAATTTCAAATTTAAAAATTAAATCAACAACAGCTTCAGAGGACTCGCGCGGCCACGCGAGATCCCAGTAATTTTAACTTCTGCAGGCTAATGGCGCGAGCGCGCGAGATTTAGCTTATTCAGCCACGCGGCTTCTGTGTTCTGCATACTGAAGTTCTGCAACTGCTGCTTGTTTGTTGGTCCTTCAACCATGCTTAGCTCCTTGTCTACACAAATTCCACTTGTCATGCCTTAGCTAGCCTCATACCACCTTACCAATGCCAAACTATGCCATTTCTTGCATTTCTATACCATAGGAGTTCTAATTACGAGTTATGCAAAATAAACATAAAATGCACTAAAAACATACTAAAATATACTTGAGATGAGCATAATTCTCGTGAATTGATATCCAATAAGTAGGTATAAAACCTACTTATCAATTACATCGTGAATTGATATCCAATAAGTAGGTACTTTTTCGCGGTGTTTATTGCTCTTTTTTTTAAATCACATGGATGTGCAATGCCTCATTCTATTAGGCTAACAGTGTTACCCCTTAGCGAGCTTTCAACTAATGGCTCCCAGACCATAAAAGACCTTAGGGCGCTAGGTGTTAAGATACCCCTACAGGCGTACTTACTCAAGTAACGAAGGCCCCGAAATAAGACTAGCTACGCATACCCATGTGTTCCCAAAACTTGATTATCAATGTTTTCATAGTCTAAGTCCATTTTCCACACAATTCTATTTTTAAAAACCACATTTCTTATCAAGCAATAAAACACATAACTCTTATACCTAAAAGCATTTATGAACACGTAAGTGCAAACCGAAAGCATCAAAACAACATCAATGGATTGCATCATGTAAAACATTATATCTAAGCTCATGTTATCCATTAAACTCAGCAATCCTTCAAAATTTAGTATCATCATTGGCTAGACTTAAACTCCACAAAGCTAGAAATGCGAGACATGCAACTAAATATATGATGCAATTAAACATATACTAACACATATCATAATGACTAAAAACATAAAAAAAATTTGCAATTATTAACTAACACATAAATATGCAAAATTTAAACTAACATGCAAACACTACATGCAACTACCCTACTACCCAATACCCCCAAACTTAATATATTCATTGTCCCAATGAATGAAGGTATAGGTTTAGAAGAACTACCCTAATGATCAGCTGCACCACCCTCTTCGGGTGGTGAATCCGGTGGTGGAAATGGCACGGCTGTCCCAAATTATAGCCACTCGAGTGTAGTACCCTGCTGCGCAAACGCCTCCGCTAGCGACCTCGTCAAACCCATAGCAAACGCTGCAAAATTATCGTACAAAGCATTGACCTTCCGCTCCAACCTTCGGAGCTGTCGATCCCAGTAATAGCAGTGGCTTGAGTCAATGTTCCTGCTTTAGTTTCCTGTGTGGGCTGTGGTGGAGGCATTGAGGATGTGGGTTGAAGGATAAAGCCTTTTCCCCTCGGGTGTGGTGCACCTCCCACCCAATCCTCAAATTTAACAATTGTCGCATGAGTGATATCTTGGCTAGGGTACTGCATTTTCTCATTTCCCCAAATGACTCCTTGATGTGCACACAAACTAGCAACAACAGACGCATGTGGGATACTTTCCGTAGTTCTCCCCCTCATATAACGTAACATATTCTGATGAATGAGATGGCCCACATCGATGTACTTGCCTGTGACTATTCCCCACAAAATGATAGACCTCTCAGTCGTGATTTCATGCTAATGCGTCGAAGGTACAAGCTTTGCACATATGAATAAATTCCAAGCTTTAGCATAGCGATTCAGGGATGAGGCTGGGAAAGTGCGAGGCTGATTCATTCCTGCCCTACAAGTCCACTGTGTTCCTGGAATGCACAAGTCAGTGATGACTTCGTCCAAATCAGTCTCCAAATGGGCAGCCTTGACCCAATTATCATACCTAGTCGGTGGAGTGTCGAGTATTCTGAAAATTGCTCTGATTGATTGAGGTCGGTAATCTACTTGAATTCCTCGGACCATAGATAACCCACTCATAGTATCTTTGGCATTAGCATAAAATTCTTGAACAATACCCATGGGAGCAGGCATAGGGGTTACAGTCAGTCCTCCCCATCCTCTTTTTCGAATCATATCCCACAGCTGACCATCCTACTTCTCAGGCATGAAGCCTCGTTCCTTCACAAATTTCTTTGCCACTATTCTATAGTACTCCATTTGTGCCTCCAAACTGAAAAATTTTTTATGATCCCCGATATCTTCGCCTTGACTACTAGAGGAAAATGATGATGATGATGAAGTGACAGAACGAGCACACTTAAGACCCATTTCTCTAAATGAAGAAGAAAAACTTGCTTGATGGAATCGTGAGTGAAAAATTTGTTGGACAAAGAACCCCCAAACTTGTATTGCACACACCCATTGAAAAACCCTAGTTTTATCAGTGTAGTTGTTGAACGTGGGTAGGAAAACTGATGCGATAAACACGTAATGGGATGAGACATTACACTTTTGAATTGGAATAGTTTTGGAGAGGAAGAGTCGTGCACACTGTGGAGAGGAATGAGATACGCTCTAATATTTCAAATTTTATGAGAGATGGAGCAAGACATGTCTTTAAAATCCTAAATTTTTTTCAAAACCCGGTGTCAGGAGCGGCCGCGCGTGTTCTGAATGGGGACATTACGCGGGCACGCGACTGCTCTGTCTGCACATACTTTGCAGCGCGGGCGCGCAGTTTTTCAAGGCCTTCTTGGCCCGGCCGCGTGAACCTGTATTCTGCACTGCCATCTTGCATCCTAAATACATCAAAGTAGCGTTGAATCCAATCCAGTACACATGTTCAATCAATAACTATCATTATTAGATATCAAGCCTCCAAAATCAAAACATGAATTAATGACTATGCATACATGACTATCCTAATGCAATACTTTCTCTACTACTCCTACGTCTCACCATACGCTCAGTCAGCTCCCATAATACTAATTTAACATAAAGTATGCTATGAATACTAATAAGAACATGAAAACTAAATATAATTTAAACACAATTAAACAAGAGGTAAGGATATAAATAATGGGTTGCCTCCCATCAAGCGCTAAGTTATAGTCAATTAGCTTAACTATCTCTGACTTTTTATGTTGAAGAAAGAATTGAGGTTACTTTTCGTCTGTCAACCTCGCCACCAAAATAATGCTTCAGGCATTATCCACTCATTTTAAACGGCTTGTTCGGGAACTTGTCGAACACTTCTACTGCACCATGTGGGAAAACAGTATTCACTGTGAATGGCCCTAACCACCTTGATTTGAGCTTCCCAGGAAAAAGTTTAAGCCTGGAATTGAACAGTAAAACTCTTTGTCCCAGCTCAAATACTTTATCTATGATCTTGCGATCATGTCATTTCTTTACCTTTTCCTTGTATAGCTTTTAGTTTTCATATGCTTGTAGTCTAATTTCATCTAACTCATTGAGTTGGAGTTGGCATTTTTCTCCTATAGCCTTCAAATCAAAATTGAGCTTCCAAATTGCCTAGTATGCCTTGTGCTCAAGCACCATAGGAAGGTGACAGGCTTCGCCATAAACCAGCTGAAAAGGTGACATGCCCAATGGAGTCTTATAAGCAGTCCTATATGCCCAAATAGTGTAATCAAGCGTTAATGACCAATCCTTTCTTGTGGGATTCACAACTTTCTCCAAAATTCTCTTGATTTCAAGATTTGAAACCTCGGCTTGGCCATTAGTTTGAGGATGATAAGCTGTAGTAATGCGATGATTTACCCCATACTTGGCCAACAGAGATGTGAACAGCCTATTACAAAAATGACTGCCTTCATCACTAATGATAGCCCGTGGAGTCCCAAACCTCGTGAAAATACTCCTTTGTAAAAATCTTAGGACCACTTTGGCATCATTTGTTGGAAGAGCTGCCACTTTCACCCACTTTGACACATAATCAACTGCTAACAAGATGTATAGATTTCCACATGAAGAAACAAAAGGACCCATGAAATCTATCCCCTAAACATCAAAAATTTCCACCTCGAGGATCGTGTTAAATGGCATTTCATTCATTTTCGAATTATTCCCAACTCTTTGACATCTGTTACATCTCTTGACGAAACTATAAGCATCCTTAAAAATCGTCAGCTAGTAAAATCCTACTTGTAACACTCTACCCGATGTTCGCTCTCCACCGTAGTGACCACCATATAATAAAGCGTAGCAATCCTGCAAAATCCCCTATGTCTCGCCATATGAGATACATCTCCTTATCACCTGATCAGCACATTGTTTGAACAAATATGGTTCATCCCATATAAACCATTTCACATCATGCAAAAATTTCTTCTTTTGATACCCAACTAAGTCAGAGGGAATCATCCTGCTCACCAAGTAGTTTACATAATCTGCAAACCATGGCACTTCCCCTTTCACCACAAACAATTGTTCATCTAAAAAGGATTCATTAATCACAGTCTTGTCATCTGGCTCCCTTCCCAGATTCTCTAGTTGAGATAAGTGGTCCGCCACTTGGTTCTCAGTTCCCTTTCTGTCCTTAATCTCTAAATCAAATTCTTGCAATAGTAATATCCATTTGATCAAATGAGGCTTTGCATCCTTCTTTGCCATTAAGTGTCAAATTGTCGCATGATCTGTGTACACTATCACCTTCGTATCAATCAGATACGCTCGAAACTTGTCAAAAGCATACACAACTGTCAATAACTACTTCTCTGTGGTGGTATAATTCAACTATGCATTAGTAATGGTTTTACTTGTATAATATATCACATGAAAAATCATTTCATTTTGCTGACCCAAAATAGCCCCCAAAGCATAATCACTGGCATCACACATCAATTCGAATGGTAGGTCCCAATCCGGTGCTATAATTACTGGTGCTGAAGTTAACCTCCTCTTCAAATGCTTAGATGCAGACACGCAATCCTCATCAAACTTGAACAGTACATCCTTCTCCAATAAACTGCAAAGTGGTTTTGTTATCTTGGAGAAGTCTTTAATGAACCTACGGTAAAAGCCTACATGTCCAAGAAAACTTTGAACACCTTTTACTGAAGTTGGTGGTGGCAAATTCTCAATAGTATCTAATTTGGCTCTATCCACCTCAAGTCCCTTCTTCGATACCTTATGTCCCAAAATTATTCCTTCTTGTACCATAAAATAGCACTTTTTCCATTTCAATACCAAGTTTGTCTCAACGCATCTTCTCAAAACCATCACAAAATTTTCCAGACATAGATCAAAGGAATCCCCGAATACTGAAAAATCATCCATAAATACCTCCACATTTTGCTCCACCATATCTAAAAAGATAGCCATTATACACCTCTAAAAAGTGGCTGGGGCATTACAAAGACCAAAAGACATCCTCCTGAAACTGAAAGTACCATATAGACATGCAAAGGTTGTCTTTTCTTGGTCCTCTGGAGCTATAACAATCTAATTGTAGCCTGAATACCCATCCAGAAGACAATAGAACTCATGCCCTGCTAGTCTGTCCAACATTTGATCGATAAACGGTAATGGAAAGTGATCTTTCCTTGTAGCTTGGTTAAGCCTGCGGTAATCCATGCAGACTCTCCACCCCGTTACTGTTCTTGTCGGAATCAACTCATTGTTCTCATTGGATACTATGGTCATACCCCCTTCTTCGGTACACACTGTACCGGGCTCACCCATAAACTATCTGAAATTGAATATATGATACATGCATCCAGCCCTTTTAACACTTCGTTCTTTACCACTTCCTTCATGATTGGATTAAGTCTTATTTGATGTTCCACTAAAGGCTTGCTATAATCTTCCAAGAGGATCTTGTGCATACAGAAAGATGGGCTGATCCCTTTTATATCTGTTATCGTCCACCCAATTGCTGACTTGAACTCTTTGAGGACTCTTAGCAGTTTTTCTTCCTGAAAAGATGTTAGTGCAGAAGAAATAATCACAGGTAATTTTGAATTTTCATTTAAAAATGCATACCTCAAATGATCTGGAAGTGGTTTCAACTCAAGTTCTGGAGGTGTTTCAAGAGATGGCTTCAATTTTACTGATGACTCTCCAGCTTTCTTTAATGGCTCAACAGGAGTTTTGAATTTCCTGAACTGTGGAGTTATATAAAGAAAATGCACAAGTTCTTCAATCTCATAATCTAATTCTGAATTTCCAGCAATTGCACTTCTCAATGGTTCTAGATTCACCAAGCTCTCTACTTCATCATTTGTAATCCTTTCCACCAAATCAACCCTGAAGCAATCCTCATCTTTTGTCAAAAGTTTTATTACCTTAAATACGTTGAAAGTGACTTCTTGATCATGAACTCACATTGTTAGTTCCCCTTTCTAAACGTCTATCAAGGTTCTTCATGTAGCTAAGAATGGTCTTCCAAGGATTATCGGTATACTTCTGTCTTCTTCATAGTCTAGTATAATGAAATCAGCCGAAAAGATAAATTTATCCACTTTAACCAATACATCTTCAACAATCCCCCATGGATAAGTGATAGACCTTGTCAGCTAGCTGTAAAGAAATATTTATCGGCCTTGGAGCCGGCAATCCCAACTGAATGAATACTGACAAGGGTATCAAATTAATACTTGCCCCAAGATCACACAAGCATTTATTGAAACTAATCTTTCCAATTGTGCATGGTATTGTGAAACTGCCCGGATCCTTCAACTTTGGAGGTAATTTGCGTTGAGGCACTGCACTGTATTCCTCCGTCAAGGCTACTGTTTTAAAGTCTTCTAACCTCTTCTTCCTTGACAAGATACCCTTCATAAATTTTGCATAACTAGGCATCTATTCCAATGCCTCAGCGAAGGGTATGCTAATCTGCAGCTTTTTAAATACCTCCAAGAACTTACTAAATTAATTGTCTTCCCTCTTCTTATGCAATCTCTGTGGATAAGGAACGGGAGGGTGAACTATTGGTATTTTGTTCACGGGCTTCTCAAAAGAACCTTCTTTATTCTGCTCTTCTTGTTGTTGTTCAAAACCTTCATTATTCTATTTCTCCTCGGACAAAATTTCCAGACCGCGCGGCCGCGCGTCCTCCCTTTGCAAAAGTGGCGCGGGCACGCCATGAAGATTTTTTGCAACCTATTTCCCAGACCTAAGTGTAATCGCTTGACATTGTTCCTTCCCTTCTCTTCTTGGATTGGCCTTCGTTGTACTTGTCAATGAACCCTGTGGTCTATTGTTAAGCATGCTAGCCATCTGACCCATTTGAGTTTCCAGATTTTTGATAGCCACTACTTGGCTTTTAATCATCACTTTCGTATTTGCCACGTACTTCATCATCATCTCCCCCATCTCTGACTTCTTTTCTTACTGAGGTGCAGTTGGTGTATGATGTTGTTGTTGAGAAAATCCAGGTGGATAGGGCGGTCTTGGTGCAAACTGTTGATGAGCTGACCGTGACTGAAATTGGTTATGTGGTTGAAACTGATTTGGTTGATTGCTTTGGTTATTGGACTAACTAAAATTTGGATGGTTGCGGTTGTTGGAGTTGTATGTGTTCTGAAATTGACCTTGATCCTTCCGATAGTTACTCGTATATTGCACAGACTCCAAACTGATAGCACATTGATCGATTGAATGTGACCATGCACATATCTCACATACGAAAGCTACTGTCTTTACCTTAGTTTCTGTTAACAAATCAATCTTCTTCACCATGGATGCCATCTGTGCTGACAGTTGAGTGATAACATCCACCTCTAACAAACCTGTAACTTTAGGCTGTGGCATCCTGGCTGTAGGATTTTGGAAATCATTAGATGCCATCGTCTCAATTAGATTATAGGCCTCTTCATAGCTCTTCGCCCATAAAGCTCCTCATGTAGCTGTATCTACAATAGGCCTGGACTGCCATCCCAATCCATTATAAAATGTGTTAATCACCATCAAATCCGGCATGCCATGGTGTGGACATTTCCTTAGCATCTCTTTGTATCTTTCCCAAGCTTCATATAAAGAGTCACCCTGTTGCTGCTCAAACTGGGAAATTGATGTCCTCATTTTCGCATTCTTAGCCATTGGAAAGAATTTGGCTAACAATTTTTATGCTAGGTCCTCCCATGTGGTGATAGATCCGGAAGGTAAAGGGTGAAGCCAACTTCTTGCTTTATCCCATAATGAGAATGGAAATAGTCTAAGTCTGATTGCATCCTCAGTCACCCCGTTGTATCTGAAGGTGTCACATATTTCAATGAAACTTAACAGGTGCTCATTTGGATCGTCTGTAGTAGCACCCCCAAACTGTACCGAATTCTACACCATTTGAATAGTGCCTGGCTTAATCTCGAAGGTGTTGGCTGCTATCGCTGGTCTGACTATACTTGACTGTAATCCATTAATATTCGGCATCGAATAATCTCTTAAAGCCATGTGCTCCTCCCTTTGCTCTTCTCTTTGTTCTGCGGCTGCCATATTGGATGTTGTGGTCTCTAACTCTGCTTGTATATTTCTACGTGCTCTTGATTTCCAACCCCTGCCGTTGATGTTGTCCTGTAAAGGTGTTAACTCAGAATTGGAGGATCGAGTGCGCATATACTATATACAAGTTCCTGAAACAAAAAACAAAAAAAAGAAATGAGACCAGATTAGAATTGTTTAAGTCATACAATTTAGCTTAAAATTGATGATAATAATAATAAAATTAAAATGTCCTTCCCCGGCAACGGCGCCAAAAACTTGTCGCCTCCTTTTTAGTCTTAACAAAAGGACTCTAACTCATGCAAATATACATGGGTCAACAAGTAGTACAGAGTAAGAACATTATCGATCTATGGAGAAAGGTTTTAAAGTTAAACTATCATACACCAATTGTATCACTATTTTTTATATGCTGAAACGAATAATCCACAATTATAATTAATCTAAATTCACTTAATGAATAAAAACATAAGAGTAATTTAATGAAATCAAATTTGGAAAGAATAGGATTCTAACTTCATTTTATACTTCATCTAAATATTACCATCCTGCACAATTATACATTTATCAAGGAAAATTAGCTAAGAGCACCAAAAGTAGACATAATCATTTTTCAATAAATTATGACCTGTTTACATAACATCCACATTGCGATAGAAATCATGCAATCGACAATAATGCCAAAATCACTATATTCCTATGTGAAATTGTAACACTAATGAATTGAAGCACATGCTCTTATATTACTACATACGGTGAAACAGTGTATTTCAATCTGATTCACGAAATATAAAACTAAACATTCCAGCCTCATAAACGCATGCTATCATGATTATTCCCGCATTCATATGTCATTTTTCAATTCCATATAAGTACACATGGTGAATGGTGATAAAACATTCATGCAATACACTCAATCATGATAGATAATCCAAAAATAAACATATAACCAAACAATCAGGTAATTAAATATAGACTACGTATCAAATTCCATTAGAATCCCATAATGGAGTTTAGTTCATTTTTGAACCAAAGGCCATTATGGGATTGTAGTAACACATGAAAATTAAATAACACAATTGAGAGAGAAGAGAGAATTGATTAAACCAAATTGCAGGATTCTGTCCATAATGCTATTCCAAATCACCACTGATCTCCAGAAGATAAAAATACACTTTATTTTTGATAACCTAAAATGAGAGAGAGACAATTGTACTGATCAAAGCTCTAAAGTGTCTCTTGAATTTTTTTAGTTCAAAACTTAGAACCCTAATTACTCACATAAAACTGATAAAAAACCAATAATAATACGTCTGGTGCCAACCAGAATAGTTTAGATAAGACCCCACATTCAAATTTTAAATTTAAAAATTAAATCAACAATAGCTTCAGAGGACCCGTGCGGCCACGCGAGACCCCAGTACAAAACGGGCGCGGGCGCGTGTGTATGTGATTTTAACTACTGCAGGCTGATGGCGCGGGTGCGCGAGATTTAGCTTATTCAGCCGCGCGGCCACGCGGCTTCTGTGTTCTGCATACTAAAGTTCTGCTGTTGTTGCTTGTTTATTCTGCTGCTTGTTTGTTGGTCCTTCAACCATGCTTAGCTCCTTGTCTACACACGTTCCACTTGCCATGCCTTAGCTAGCCTCATACCACCTTACCAATGCCAAACTATGCCATTTCCTGCATTTTCATATTGTAACAACCCGATAGTTTCTATATAAATAAATCAAAAATTTTACGTATAATTTTTTTTTTAATTTAAGGATGAGGATTTGTACAAGATAATGTGTGTACGTAATTATGTAATAGATAAAAATATATTTATTACATGAATGTTTCCAAATAATTTTTATTTTAGAATTACTGACTATTACAAAGTTTATTCATTTAATAATTAATTTTATAGTGAAATTGTTTTTATTAATTATTTTCCATGAAAACATGATTCTTATATTATTTAAATAATATATGAAATGATTATAGAATTATTATAATAATTATTTATTTTATTATATGAATTTATGTTAGAATAATTAAGTTATATTATTTTTAACTTAATTATTAATAGTATATAAGTCAGATAATATGGAATTCAAATCCTAATTTGGATTTTGATCAAGGAATGAGAATAAGAATATTATATTAATTATATTTTGATTTTTCAGTGCTATATTTACGTTAGGTATGTGTGTATAGAAAAATGGTTGGCCAATTATGGTATTTAATGTCAAAA
>CM029013.1:221518741-221654399 GCA_016801055.1 Panax notoginseng | reverse complement strand
AAATAATAAGCCAAGACACGCATTCTGACTCTAATTCCATGCATAATTGAGTTCTAAGCCATTCCAATCACTACCCTTCAGTTGTTGCAGCAGTTCAAACCAAGCAGGACACTAGCTTTCCCCGTACCCCCGCCCCGACGGGGTTTTGCTTAGTAAATGCCCGCCCTAGCAAGCCCATAGTCTATTAATTCTCTAGCACCCCCCACCCCGGCGAGGGTTTTATATATAGAAAGCCCGCCCCAGCGGGCTACAATTCTATTATTTGTCCACTTTAGCTCCTGAACTTGCCAAATTTTGCTATAATTCCACCCTTTAAGTCCAATTGCCACTCCACCACACCTAAACACAAAACAACACAAAATAAGTAAAAATGAAATAGAAAAACAAAGAATTAACACAGTTTAAGCTCGAATTAGAAGCCAATTTGTAGGTATAAAATCCACTTATCATACCACCCATTCCCTAAGCAGCTCAAGTCACAAACTTTAAGGATTTTTAAAGTGTAGAACCTCCAGAATTCGTAGGAACTACTTATCCGATCGTGGCACAGACGTGGATCAAAGAGATGGAGAAGGCGTTCACCATCTCACGTGTGGGTGAAGACAAGAAGACGGCTTTTGTAACCTACATGATAAGAAGCGAAGCGAACTACTGGTGGGAGGTGAATCGGCAGAGAGCAAGAGAAGGAGTAGTAACTTGGGAAATATTTAAGTCTTTGTTCTTCGAGAATTATTTTTCAAAGAGCATGAAAAATAGGATGGAGGTGAAGTTCTTAGAACTTAAGCAAGTAGACATGACGGTGGCACAATACGCGGCTAAGTTTAGTGAACAAGCCCGATTTGTTGAACACCAGATGGTAGATGAAGAGAGGAAAGCTAGACATTTCGAACAAGGACTGAAGCCTTGGTTGTTGAATAAGGTATCGGTTCTTCAGATTGATTCTTTTGCAACATTATTAGAAAAGGCTATTATTGCAGAGGGAGGAAGTGAAGCTTTAAGTCTGTATAACAAAGAGAAGGAGGGAAATAGCACATGAGGAGATAGTCGTGGAGTAAGTAGTAGTGGAGGAAGTAATTTAGGAAAAAGAAAGTGGGAGAACAACAATAATAACAAAAATTTTAACAATCAAGTGGGGAAATTTCGTGGAGAGTTTAAGAAGAAGACAGAAGGATGAACGAAGTATGGGAGGTATCATCAGAGCGAGTGTTGGAAAGGGCGCAGTGTATGTTACAACTGTGCCATATTTTGCCCAATTGCCCAAAGCCGAAGAAAATCAAAGGTTGTTACACTTGTGGTTCGGCGTACCATCTGATCAAAGACTGCCCAAAGGAAGGAAGCAGCGTGGGAAGCAACCAGCAAGGAGGAAGTGACAAGCTGATGATTGGCGGACCGTCTAACTACCAGAACATTTAATATGACCGTCCAAGACACAGTGGCTGTAAAGGACGTTGTGTCAGGTATCATCCCGATCAATGATATAAATGCATACGTATTATTTGATTCGGGTGCCACCAGTTCTTTTATACCGAAAGAATTTGCTAATTGGCTCAATTTACCTTGAGAAAGATTAGGAGATCCTTTAAACATAGAAGTTATGAATAAGAAAGTAATCCCTGTAGAGTATATTTACCAAAATTATCACGTAAACATTAGAAATCATGAACTAACCGTAGACTTGATCCCTATAAGATTAGGAGAATTTGACGTAATATTAGGAATGGATTGGTTGTATAACAATGCTGCGATAATTGATTATCAGAATAAAAGTGTGAACCTTCAGACTCCGAATAAGTCTAAGGTGGTGTTTTATGGTAGCTCATCGCTTAAGCAATCATGCTGTCTTATGATGATGCAGACCAAGAATTGATAAGAAAAGGATGTGTAGGTTACTTAGCGTACATTGTTGATACTCGGAAAAAGGGAGTAGAAATTAAGGATATATTCGTATTAAGGGAATTTTAAGATATATTTCTGAACGATCTGCCTGGTCTTCTGCCAGCCAGCGAAATTGAATCCATAATAGATCTAGCACCGGAATGGCACTGATTTTGAAAGCTCCATATCGTATGGCGCCAGTAGAAATGAAGGAATTGATGATACAACAATAAGAGTTACTGGATAATTAAGGGTTATATACGACCGAGTGTGTCTCCTTAGGGAGCACCAGTGTTGTATGTAAAGAAGAAGGATGGATCGATGATGCTCTGTATCAATTATTAGAAATTGAACAGAGTAATGATGAAGAATAGATAGCCGTTACCAAGGATAGATGACCTTTTTGACCAACTGAAGGGAGCCAAGTGTTTCTCGAAGATAGATTTACGAATGGGTTATCACCAGTTGAAGGTGCGGGAAGAGGATATATCAAAGACGACATTTTGAACTCGTTACAGACATTTTAAATTTCTAGTAATGTCATTCGGGTTAACGAATGCTCCAGCAGCATTTATAGACTTGATGAACCGAGTCTTCAAGCCATTCTAAGATAAATTCGTAGTAGTTTTCATCGATGATATCTTGATCTACTCAAAGACAGAAGAAGAACATGCCGAACATCTGAAGGTGGGTTTGCAACGCCCGAGAAAATCAGATTTTTATGACAATTAAATTTTTATTTGATTATGTGAATTTAATTGATTTATTTTGTGAGTAAGCTGTGTGAAGGTCGTTCTATGACCTAGAATGTGTTTATATGGTTAGTAATCTGGCTACGTGCTAGAATTAATTGTTTAGAATTGCCGAGATGAAAATAAATGATTTTTGAGAAATTTTCGTAAAAACACTATTCATTCATTTCTGTTCGGGGAATTAATTTGAAATTTTGAGAAACGCGTAAAGATAGAATATCGAGATAAGATGAAATATCTGATAATATTTCATTTATGGAAAATGAAGTTTTTGCCTGCGGACTTAAAACCTAAGGGTTGAGTATATTGATTTCCGAGAAGGAAATGATATGCGTAGAAGGAATTGAGTTATGGTTAAAGTGTGTGTTATAAGAATTTGATACTATTTAGTATCTATGTATAATACGATGAGTTAATACGAAGTACAATACGATTATTGTATGGGTATTATACGAAGAGAATACATGAATTATACGTATAGAATACGATTCGTAATGTAGAATTAAGTTAAGACTTAAGGTTAATTCATTTGAGTTGGATTATGTTTAGTCTAATTAATTGAAGGAGCAACCCCAAGGGATTAATGGGTTAAGCCCAAGTCAAGGCCCAATGATAGATTACTTAAGCCCAATGCACAAAAATCGAACCGTGGGGATGGCTCATGGGCAAGGGTGGGCCGGCCCCTTGGTGTGCAAGCCAAGCATAATGCTTGGTGACCAAGTGTGAATAGTAAGGAGGTGGGAAGGTGTAAAGTCTAGATTGCCGTCCATTTCATTTTCTATAAATAGAAAGCCAAGGTTGGTCATTTGAGAGTTTTTCAATTGCTCAGCCTAGATTATTTGAGAGAGAAAGAGAGCTAGACTCATCCAATCATACACTTTGGAAGCTTTGACTTAGAGTTTTCCAAGAGATTTCATAAAGAGTTCTTAAAGGTAATATTCCTTAATTCTACTTTCATCTCTTTTGGTTTTCTTTTATCATGGAGAATCATAGATGGGTGGGGTATGGTTTGTATGGTGGAATAAGAGTGACTTACCATAGATTCAATCTCTATAAGTCATGTAATCATAGAAATCATAAGGTTTGATATAGTTTTAAACCATGAAAATATTAATTGTTGATAAACAATTGAACTCCATCAATACATTAATATGTGCATCTCGTTTGGTTAGGATGTAGATATGAAATCCATGGATTATTCCATGTGATTTGGCTTAGAGAACATTAGTAACGAAGTTATGGCGAATTTCACGGAAATAGACGTTAAACGTCGAAAACATTAAAATTCTGGATTGGTAGTCGAAAGTTGCCATGAGACTTGAAAATGTTATTTTTTAATGTCAATACGTGAGATAGGGTAATTAAGAGTTGTGGGTTCGAGAATCGTCGGATTTCGACTTAAAACGAAGAAAATGAGCATTGAACGCTCATTAACGTTTACGAACGCTTAGAAAATGAACTCAATAGTGAATTTTGAGTTAACGGATTTGAAAGTGTCGAATTCTTATATGAACGTGTAGAGTATGTCATTTATGATGTGTAGGCTTTTGAACGGACCAAATCGGGCTTATAACGAAGAAGTTACGGCCCCGAGAATTTCACAAAATTTTTAAAACTGCTGAGAATTCTGGTACTGAGGTCTGGAGCCGCGGCGCCAGACATAGTGTTAAATGTCGCGCTACAGCGCCGGCACAGTAAAGTTGGCCACTGCTAAATGGCACCGCAGCACCACTATTAGTATTAAGTCTTGCGCCGCAGTGCCGAGACCGGAACCCAGACACTGCTAACTGGCGCAGCAGCGCCAGTCTAGTACTAAGAAGCCCACGCCGCGGCGCGAGTTCAGGGCTTGTGATAGAAAACTTAAGTTTTAAATTTTAGTTGTTCTGAGACCTACATGAGTTGAGTTTATATACTCAATAAATGTACTAAGACTAATCCTATACTACCTATACTAATGTATATGGTATTGAATTTAGGAATTGAATGCATATTAATAAGTTATGAATGATGAACAAAGTTGGTACCTTATCAACAATGTTAGAGTCCGGTTAATAACATAAGTTGATTAATAAACTGGGATGAAGGGTAATAAGTCGAGTTAACTTTATTAATGATATTAAGTTAACAAAGACATAGAAAAGAAAGAAGTTGGTAGGAACAATGTGAACAATTGTTTGATAGCTAATTACAGTGTGCTATGTGAATATATCATGTAGATTCTGTAAAGGCTGTGGTCAATCGATTAAGTTATTTGAAGACGCTGAAAGGAAAGTTTCTTAACGCTTGTCTGACTTTCAAATTAGCCAAGTTTTATGTGATTCATTGTACTGAATTGCATGACTGATTTTAAAGAAAGGGTCGATGCCAAATTTAATTCGGCTAGACTACTCATAAGATATAGATTGATTGATATTCATATCTTTCTACATAGAAATGTTAACGATATCCTATGCTCCACTGGCGCCTACGATATGGTGCCCTTGAAACTGGTGCCGCTCCTGGCACAATATCTATTATGAATTCGATCTCCCTATCTGGTGGAAGACCTGGTAATTCACTTGGAAATACATCCCTGAATTCTTTAACTATAGGTATCTATTCCATCATTGCTCCCACTCTTTAGGTATCAACAATATGACATAAATAACCTACACATCCCTTCCTTAACAATTTCCTAGTTTGTGTCACAGTAAGACAACACGAATGTCCTGATGACTTATTACCGTAAAACACTACATGATGTTGTCTCAATGTTCTAATGTTTACAAATTTCTTTTGACAATCTATAATTGCACCATAGTTAGAAAACTAATCCATCCCGAGAATTACATCGAGTAATCCCAACTTTATCTATATCAAATCTACCGATAATTTATAACCTCGTATTTCTACCCAACAGTGCTTATGAATATCTTCAATAGGAATTATTTCTTCATTTGCTACCTTAATATTCAAAGGTATAGGCAATCTTTCGGGAAGTAATCCTAATCGTCTTACAAAATCACATTCTATAAAAGAACAAGTAGCACCCGAATCAAACAACACATAAGCAATTATATCGTTGATTGGGATAATACCTGCAACTACATCCCCTGATGCAACTGCATCTTGGACTGTCATTTTAAAAGTGCGGGCCATCGGCCTACTCGTTTGAGCTGGACCACTAATAGCTAACTTACTACTATTAGTGGCCTTATTCCCATCCATCCCCTTCTTTGGGCAATTCTTCGCCATGTGTTCAGTTAAACAACATACAAAGCATCCATGATTCTTCTTCGAACTTGGACAGTTTGGCAAAATGTCTCCCTCCTATCCACAGTTATAGCACACCGCTTTTCCCTTGAGACAGACTCCTAAGTGAGTCTTCCCACAGTTCTTGCATGCCTCCATCCTCTTCTTAAGATCTCATTGATTTACCTCGGTATTCCCAGAGTTAAAGGCCTTCCGCTTCTGCCCGTTGCTACTCCCGCTGGCTCCCTCGGTTTTCACTCCCCCATCTACCTTACTCTTGTTTTTCTTCTCTCTATAGTATTGGCTTAAAGCCTCATTACCACTTTCAGCAATTATTACCTTCTCCAGAATGGTTCCAAATGAATTACTTTGGAATACTGATATCCGGCTATAGAGCCAGGGTTTCAAGCCATGCTCAAATATCTTTACCTTCCTCACCTCCGTATCCACCTGATGTGGAGCAAACCTCGCCAGTTCATTGAACTTGGCAGAATATTGGGAACAATCATTTCCCCTTGCTTCAGTTCTAAAAACCTCATCTCCATCCTACCCTGCATATTCGTGGGAAAGTAGTTCTCAAAGAAAATCTCCTTAAACCGTGTCCACGTTAGGTTCTCTATTCCTGCCCTAGCCTGGTTTGCCTCCTACCAGAAGTTGGCCTCTCCCTTCATCATGTAGGTAGCAAAAGAAACCTTCTGCCCCTCTTTGACATTTACAATAACAAATGCCTTCTCAATTTTTTTTCACCCAAGTTTGGGATTCTATAGGGTCTGTAGTTCCTTTAAACTCCGGTGGACCTACACTCTTAAAATCCTTTAACGTAGTAGCACGTACTACAGCACGATTTATAGGTATATTCGCCCCATTTCTATTAAAGGACGCTATCAATAAATTAACAAACTCCTGCATCGAATTAACCGGTCCCCCTTCCGGTTGATCACATTTGCTTCTTGATTTCGTTGTCTTCTTCTTGGCGGCATCTTTCTGTTAAAATGAATAACACTTCATTATTACTTACTTCTTGTTAATTAGTTATTATTCATTATTAAACAATAACTCAAACTCATTGCACAACATATTCAATAAAAGGCTTATATTAATATGCTTCTTCCTTGTAGTATAATACTACATCATTTGTCATTACACAGCCTTAGCTGATTACATTACTTTCCCGCAATTACTTTCCAAATATTGGGATTTACAAAAGGCTACCCTTTGATATACAAAAGAGGGTTTATGTCACTACATAGATATAACATATTTACATATCTAACTCTACTCAAGCTACTAACTAGATTACATTTGCCTAATGACATTCTCGTTATCTGCATTGGCAAGACTGGTTATTACATCACGACTGATAGTATACCGAGTCTGCCCTGCCTCCACAGGATACTCAGCCACTTGCCGTTGAAAATCCTCGTGAGAACTCCTATGTATGTAGGACATTATACTGATCTTTTTCTTCTTAGCCTTTAGCTCATGTCTATGCTCAAAGGCCTCATATTTTAGCTCATGGAGCTTGTCCTTCGTTAAAACCTTCTCATCGTGCTCTTCTTCCCACATCGTCTCCATGTCTTTCTTGTTTACCAAGATATCATGGATCTCCTCCTTCAATTCTCTCACCTCTTTCCCCAACTAGATATTTCTATCCAACACCATCATGAATAACGCCTTCTTTGATTCCCCCAGAGTTGTCTCTTCTACAGGAGCTACCGTGTTCAACGACACCACCTCCACCTTCTCCTCTGACATACCATCAAATAAGGATGTAAATCCTAGATTCTCTGAGTCTTCTGACACAACCAGCACCACCTCTGGCAACTCAGCTACAGGTGTCGGTAAAATCTCTACTTGATTCACAGACTCCTCACTAACCACATGTATATCCCTATACACCATGTTATCTCCTGACATCTACAATTAAACAAATTAGTTTGATTAGTAAACATCATTAGAATAGTAAAAACACATCACATTTAATGTATTTTTAGGGTTAACTTCATTTTTCACTTCTTTAATTCTTCTTAAGGTTATGACTTAAGGTTCTTTTCCCCTCTTAAGTTTTATAACCTATGGCTCTAATACCAACCTGTGACGCCCCCAAATCTAGGTATCTCCCAACCCGACAGATGGTGCTACACGGTGCTACAATTCACACATACATTCAATTGAAATACCTCAAAAGAGTGAATGTGTCTTCTATATATTACAAATTAATATTTCCCTTCCCAGGTTCTTTGTAACCATTACATATGTTCTTTGTCATAATATCAAATAAATACAAAGTTTATACTATGCTATTACAAGTCGACTACTTTTCTACCTTAACCTTCCCTTTATCCTTACTTGATCCTTCAGTCGGTTCGGTCTTAGCTGCATTCATATGGTTCAAGCAAGGGTGAGCATAACTAGCTCAACAAGTATGATAATTTCATTTAAGCAATATGGTTGAGTCATATGAATCATATATCTTCTATAACTGAATCAATAGTTATGAAGTACTATAGATAATTCAAAATATCACTTCACTTTTCTTAAAAACCTTTAACAATGAACAACATTCGCTAAACCTTGATTTTGGTTCAAGACTTGAGCATTTCATTCTTTCTTTAAAAAGGACAACCTGGCACCAAGTCCGTAAGTCTGGCATTTCTTACGAGCACGTCTAGGTGATCATCCTATAGTACTCTATATTGTACAACACTACTCCATTAAAAGTATTTATGTTTAAATTTTGGCAACCTCACGTGCCTGTCGTTTGATGACAAAACATTTGTTTATTCGTACTCAGTGTTTCTTTGAAATCCATACCAAAACAGTTGGTAAAAGATAGAAACATTAACAATATTTTGATAGATTATAAGGAAATCCACAAAACACGTTAAGTCTAGCCGAAGGAATTGGCTTTGACTTATTTGTACATCAATTCATGCGTAGGATACATGAATCATAAAGCTTGTCGAAAAGGAACATAGACAAGGGTTTAGAACACTGGCCTTCAGCGTCTTATATAGTTAATTCACTTTCCTTTTGTGTCTTTAAGGATTCTACAATACATAATCACATAACATACCACATTAGGTCATAAACAATCAAGTATGGTCACTAATCTATCTTCCCCTTCTTCTCAATCTAATCATTCATTAGATTGGTTAACGTTCGATACGATTTATCATAATACTTTGTGTTTACATTCTCGTAACCTTTTGTCAACTTTTAATCGTTACTCTTAAGGTTATTAATCATCTTTAATGATATTACTTTAAGTTAATTAAGGTAATAATTCACCTTCAATTGACTTCCACATTCTTTACATTCATTCACATTCTTCACTATATCTTCTCTAGTGTTGGCGCTGCGGTGCTAGCTTCCTTTGTATGGCTCGCGCTGCGGCGTGAGTTAACAGTACCTGAGACTTGGCCTTGGCGCTGCGGCGCTATACTCCCTACTAGGTGTCGTGTTGCGGCGAGACTTAATAGTAGGTTTGGGGTTCATCTTGGCTCTACGGCGTCAACTTTAGAACCTTGGGCGGCGCTGCGGCGCTGCGGCGCCGGCCCTGCCTCAGAGAAATTTCAAAGTTTTTTCCCACTACAATCCTTTTTGGGCTCATAAATTACTCATTATAAATCGGAATTGGCTCGTTCAAAAGTCGTTAACTCACATATCTTGCGTACTATGATTTCATTATGCCATCTTACATTTTTGAATCTATTAACATGGACTTCACCATTTAAGTTCTTTATTACGCGTTCGTGAACGTTTATAGCTCATTTCTGCGTTTTAAGTCAGAATTCGACCATTCTCAAGTCCGCAACTCTAAAATGTAAAGTTATACTATATGCCATCGAAAACAAAGGTTTCTGAGTTACACGACGACTTTTGACTTTCAATCCGAGAATTTCACGATTTCGACAATTATCGTCTAATCTCGTAAATTTCGCCATAACTTCGTTACTTGAGATTTTTACTCCGTTCAAAATGAATTCATTCCATACATCTATCATCCTAACCAAACATATATCATCTAATCTTATACATGATGGTTTAAACTTGTCCATCAACAATAAATAACAAATTCATGTGTTCTTCATTAGTTCATAATTCTATGATTATGATTCCACTTGTAGCATGGTTTATTAAGGTTTAAGTCCACTAATAGCCATCCTTGTTACTCCTTATGATACATGCTCCACCAATATTCACTTCTCTATCAAACTACAATTGAAGAGATGAAGAATAATGGTCTAAGATTCCTTACCTTTGTGTTCTTAACTTTGATTCTTCTTCTTTTCTTCTTGAATTAGCAAGACACTTCTCACTTTTCTCTCAATATAATTGTTCTAAGATGTTGGTGTTTTTGAACAAGGCAACAAATGAACCAACAAGATCTCTATTTATAGGATTTACAAAGTGAGGGCAATTTGGTCAAAAACCCCACCTCAATATTATTCATTACTTGCCCACCAAAAATCCTATCCTTTGCTTTGCCATCAAGGTGGCTAGCCATAACTCACCTATGGAGGCCCACATGGGTTGCCCCACGGGTGTTTCTCACCCGATGACCTATCGGTTCGATCCATGGGTCTGGTTCATGGTTTGGGTTTAGGTTTAATTAATTTTGGGCCTAACGTTGGGCTTGCATTACTCACCTTTGGGCCTTAACAAGATTTCACTTGGGCTTGCCCAATTCATACACAAATCCTATTATTCCATTCCAATTGGCTTAAGCTTTTAACATATAGTTTTCATATTCTTCTCGTATACTAGTTCGTATAATCATTCATCATATACGTTATGTCGTCTTTCGTATATGCTAGTACAATACCTCGTATTATACTCGTATTCATTACCTCATATAATAACTTTCTTATTATACGATCACCATTATTCGAATTTTCAATTTCCTTAACATTCTCGAACTTAGTAAGCAGGAAAAAAACTGCGTTTGTCATAACTGAATTATTATTACATAATACATCCTTCCTTATCATTTTATCATTATGTATTTCCCGGAAGTTCAAAAAAATTTCCTGAGCAGAAATGGATGAATAGTGTTTTTCGGAGAATTTCTCAAAAAGCTTTTATTTTCGTCTTGAAAATTCAAACTCCTTAATTCTAGCACGTAGCCAGAATACTACAACTTTATTCCACTTATAGGTTATAAAACAACCTCCATCTTGCTTATTCGTTATAAATAACATATATTATAATTTTATTCATTATTTAATCAAATAAAATTATGTTACAAATAATTCGATTTTCTCGGTCGTTACACGAAACATCTTCAAAAAATTAATATACATATAAGTGTCGGGCTCCTTATGGGCATGGAAGCCATCGAAGTGACCCGACCACCACAAATATGATTTACAAGTTAACTGCACAACTGAAAAAGGTCCATCATGGGAACCAAATCTAGATCCGTCAGCTGGATCTTAGATCCCGCGACTCCTAAGCTCACATAATGTTTTATGAATAGTCTACATAACAAATATACTAAAATAAAATGGATATTTAATATAAACGTCGCAAAACAAAGGATTCATCAGTTAAATCCTTGCATGCACGTAGCCAAGCTTCCAGTCTCCACTAGATACAGATCTACGGACGTGTGGTTGCTTAATATTTACAAAACTAGAAAGAAAACTAGATTTAAATAAATCTTAGCCATTCTAGCTTAACGATTCCAGTTTTACAACTTTTGACCCAGTTCAAAGTTAAATATGGCTAGATTTAGATAAATATAGTCCACAAACATTAATATTACCGCTTTACATTCAATTAACATTTAGAATAAATATTTTAATAGCAGTAAATAATTAATATATATATATATATATATATATATATATATATATATACGAAAGTAAGAAAAAGCCACAGATTTGCAATCCAGGCTCAACTGTTCGGTTTCAGCATATACATATAGAAAAGCGAGTAAAAGCTTCAGATCTGAAAGGATCTTACAGTTTGTAGCGAGGAGAGCTTTAAACTGCTTTTGAAGCTTGAAAACTCCGTTTCCACAGGTTAAAATTTGATATGTTGTAGTATATATGTATATAAGTGTTTATAAAGAAGAATATCAAAGTTTGGAACACTATAGGAGGGGGTAAAAATTGAAATGGACAGAATTCCCTCTGTTTTCTTCTTTTTTTATTTTGGCTGATGGGGGGGTCTATTTATAGACCAAAGTAGCCGCGGGTCTACCCGCAGCAGTCGTGGGTCTATTTATGGATGGAATTCCCTCTTTTTTCTTCTTTTTTTATTTTGGCTGATGGGGGGGTTTATATATAGACCAAAGTAGCCGCGGGTCTACCCGCGGCAGTCGTGGGTCTATCTGCGACTGCCCAGGTGGGCTCGGCCCCCTTGGGTCTCGTTATATAGAAGTACATGCACTCGGATCAACGCGCTATCCTCTCAATCATTCATAACTTTCAATCTAAGAATATGATTGAGGCGTGTTATACCTTTCCACAAAGCCCCTAACGAGAGCTACACAATGACATGTGATTTGTTAATTTCTGAATCCAGAAAGATGGGTCCATGACTAGATCTTCAAGTCTTCACAGTCCATCCGTTGAGCTGTCTTGTGTTGTTTTCACTAGGGATTGATGTTATACTTCTGTATGACTTCTTTTGCAGTGATTTGGTCTGAATTGATGTTGAGTTTGCGAATTTACTATTTTTCCCCTCCCAGGTTGGCTCCGGGCTAGATGTAGTTATAGCCGTCTTTTCTCAGGGTTTTCTCCAATATTGGACTGTTGTTGACTTTTGGTTGTCCTCAGGGTTGTCTCTAAGGTTGATTTGATCTCCTGGGGTTGTCTCTAGGTTTGAACTTGATCTCCCGGGGTTGTCACCGAAGTTTAAATTTGATCTCCCGGGGTTAACATCGAGGCTTGGATTTGATCTCCTGGGGTTGTCACCGGGGCTTGACTTGGTGATTTGACTTCCACGGTTATTGCTGAAAGGTAACAGATGATTATGCCCTCCTGCATGGTTAGAAACAAGAATGCAACGCTGGGGTTGTCACCAACGATTGAAATGTCCATCAGAGCTATTGAGACTGATTCGACGACAAGTTGTAGAGATGTTTTCAAAATCCTTGTTGTATAGGTTTTCTTATGGACGAGACCATTGGATTTAAACGTTGAGGTTATCACCAATGTTATTTATCTTTAGATGTGCTTTCTAACTTTATTTCCGCTGAAGATGTTCCTTTCTTTTTACGAGTGACTCACTGAGGATTATTGATGTTTATCCTGATGATAGCTTGCCTTGGTTTCCATCATTGGATTCTTCTTGTTATTACACTGGGATTGTCACCACCACTTTGGCTTTCTATTAGGTTGATGCCTATAACTCCACTGGAGATAGAATTTTAATGCTTGCTTTCACAGCATCCTCACAATACCTACTCGAACAGTAATTTTGTGAAGGTTGACCATCACCAAATTTCCTCGGTGTCTACTTGAATAGTAGTTTACAACCGTCTTAAAATCACTGAACCTTTGCAATGCCTTGGCTGGGGATTTATATAACATATTCCATCATCAATCCTCCCCGAGGAAGATAGTTTTCCACGATTTTCATCATCAGATCTTTTCTGATACTACGTTGGAGTTATCGCCAACGGTTTGCAATATTAGATACTCTGTCCTTCGTTGAAATAATTTTCAAAGGCTTATATTATCGGATCATTCCCGATGCTATGCTGGAGTTGTCGCCAACGATTTATACTATCAATCATTCTGACCTTCGTTGAAGTAGTTTTCAACGGCTTACATCACCAGATCTTTCTCGATGCTACGCTGGAGTTGTCGCAAACAGTTTGTACTGTTAATCATTATGACCTTAGTTGAAGTAGTTTTCAATAGCTTACATCATCAGATCTTTCCTGATGCTACGCTAGAGTTGTTGCCAACGATTTACATTGTCAATCATTCTAACCTTGGTTGAAGTAGTTTTCAAAAGCTTACATCATCGGATCTTTCCCGATGATATGCTGAAGTTATCGCCAATTGTTTACACTGTCAATCATTCTGACCTTCATTGAAGTAGTTTTCAATGGCTTACATCACCAGATCTTTCTTGATACTACGCTAGAGATATCGCCAATAGTTTACACTATCAGACATGTCTAATATCTCCACAGGAGATATCTTTCTGATAAATTATACCCCTGAACAAATCTGAACATTTTGATTCATTTAAGACTAATGGTTCATGACACCGGACCTTCTCGATGTTCTAATCAGGGCCGTTTTCAATAATCTCTATCATAGGCTTTCTGAACCCCACATTTATGTTAATACCAATGACTTACATGTAGATCAGAAGTTTGGTATCTGAATTCAGGGTTTCAGACTCTTTTCGCTCAATCACGTAGCAACTTCTTCCCTAATTTGACTTTTTAGCTACCAGGAACTCCGTTGTAACTCAAATTTGATCGACCCAGAGGGGGTGAAACCCCCCATATGTGGTCGCAAGTAGACCCGCGGCTCCCCGTGGGTATGTCTTCTATCCGTGTTCCTTTCATAAGTCATTTTTTAGTTGAACTATATACTGAAAAATCCAAAATTCTTCTTCAGATCTACTAAGTTCGGGCTATTTTTTAAAAAATCTATCACCGTACAAACGTTCTGCACTATGCTGGTAACGTTTACATGTTTTCTTTTCAATTTTTGACCATTAGAACGCTGGATTTCACATAAAATGCTTCTAAACACAATATAGTAAATATGCATGCTTATATGACTTGATAAAACTTATTAAACTCAGTAAATGTTCATATTTTACCATGCTGAACGTATTGATGTAAAAAATTAATTTTTGAGACAGTCATTTGGTACCTTATTTTTTGCTAGTTTATTCATCCTATTTGAGGACAAATGAGTACAAGTTTTCAAATAAAGCACACGTGGTAATTTGGTAGCTATGGTGGATTTAATTTTGATGTTTTTCATACATATGAGATGTTCATGATTTTTGGTTGGTGTGCTACTGAATGGCTATCTAGTCATGCCTATGTGCATGTGGATAGTCCATTTTACAAAGGAGACTGGTGGAAATTTGTTAGAGTTTATGCCCTAGAGGCCAATTATTTGATGTAATTGCTTAACATTTGATATTATTGTTGATTGAATAAATAAATGATTTTATTATGGTTTTAATTACTGCGTAATATAATTGTTAACATAATAAAATTCCTTAGAATAGTGATACAAATTATATAGTTTCAAGTATGTGACTTGAACATGAGATTATATAATTATAATTAGTATCATTGTTCTTAAATGTCCCTAGTCGAGTATCATTGTTGATGGGACAACAATGATGCATTGAGACTAGTATGTGGATTGACTGATGACCAAATCTCATTGGTCATAAATATATGAGATATTAAGTCAATGCATAGGTACATGTTAGAGAACAATGTACTGGACAGACCCACCATGAGAATTCTATATGGAGCATTATGCGAAGTGTCATTAGTAATTCTCATAGTGACAATGATGTAATGGTCCTCCGACCTGAAACCGCTATATTACTACACGAGAATATATGTACTTTGATATCATCAAATGTCACCTTTAATAGGGTGGACTATAAAGGTGATTATTGGGTTCATTATGAATCGTGTGAGTAATATGAGTGATCTAGATGGAATTTAACCATCCTATATTTTATAGGTGATATCCATAGGCCTCTTGATTGAGTAGGACTATGAAATGCATGGCCATGCTCAAATAGTGATTTGTTTCATATAGTCTACTCATTGATCAAGAAAACTCAGATTAAATTATGAAGAGTATGACACATTCCATGACTCAAGTTTAATCTAGTATATTAAGGTTAAAAGGATTAAATTACATTGAAACATTGGTCACGAAAAGGTTGCATCGAATCATCGATCTTATTATTACTTGGGTAGCAGTGATGCATTACTAGATGCCGCTCACTGTTTATAACTTTATAATATGATTTTAAGGTTATTGCCAACGTAATAATAACCTATAGGGTCACACACAAAGAACGTAATTAAAAGGAAATTAATTTAAATTGTAAAGATTTAAATATGTCAATATGATTGATATAATTTTAAATTACGAATTTAAATTAATAGGATAATTTATATATAGGTATATTATTTAAGTAAGACTTAATTAAGATATATATAAATTCGGATTTTAATAATATTAGGTTTTGATTAATTCCTCCTGACTGCTATATATATGATGTATATCAGACTTTAGGTTTTTACGTCAAAACAAAACCCTAGCCGCTCTTAGAGAGAGACTAGAGAAAACAGTTCCGAAAATCCTCATCCTTGGTGGCTAGTACCGCGATTCCTTCTTCTGCAAATCGTAAGACGATTCGCAGAGCGTTCGTGTGGATACCGTAGAGACGCAGTCGGTTTGTATTGCGTTGGAGATTCGAGGCGCAGTCGATTTCAGACTCTCGTTTTCATATTCGGTATAATCTCTAAACCTCTTAATTAATTGATTTTTCGCATGGATCCTGTTATAGGGTTTCGGAAATTGCTTTAAAATTTTAATTTCCGCTGTGCGTTTCTGTGCCGAACCACCGCCAGGGGGGGAGACCCCCCTTGGACCCCCCCGTCGTAGCGCACGATGGTCGTGTCCCCTATATGTTATATATTGTTTTCTTTAATTATATATAAATTGTTATGTGCTTATTGTGATATGCATGGTGCACAGTTATGGCCTTTTGACCCATAGGTTAGTGGTTTTTGGTTTTGAAATACGGCTTGCATGTCGTGCCTTTCTATAAATTCTGATGTAATATTCTCTTCTCATCTAAATCCCCTCGAATGTAACTCGAGGTTTCTTTATGTCATGTAATAATCTGTAATTGATGAAGATGTCAAGATGGAGAGGAGGCACATGCTTGAGGAAGATCCAAGGAGGCTATTTATTTTAAGATCTTTTACCACCTTAGATTAACCTTCAATCTTTCATTAGCTTGAAAAGATTGACAGTGGATTGGGCCATAACTGTGACACATTTAATTTTGCACTTTATTTATGCTTGTATGCGATATGATATGATAAATAATGTGCACGCTTAATAAGATTAAAATTGGTGAGATCTAAATTAATCCCTCATTAAATTATTAAGTCTAAATCAGATGCCTTCCAATGAATAACACTCATCAAGACCTTGATCAATAGATGTAGGTTTGCCAAAGCAAAGTACCCTATTTATCTAGGTAAGATGCGATAGGATAATTGTGATATCCAAACTGTTAAAATCATTGGGGCCGACTTAACTAAGTTATCTCAATAGGATTGTGGACTTAGAGGCATAGAGTTTGGTAGGTACCATTAGATGGACTAAAAACAATTGTTATTTACCAAACTATCCAGGAGTTATATATGATATAATTGACAAAGGATTGTCTACCTAAATAATTATGTTTTAAGAGATTAGCCAAAGCTAACTTAAGTCATAATGAAATATGGATCTTGGCTCACTAGAAAGATTTAATAGAAAATGCTTTCCGAATTAATGGTGAGGGCTATTAATTTGAATAAAATAGTGGGAGGTATATTTTGAATGTACTATTATCAATTACATAATATCAACTCTGCAATTTGACTTATTATTTTGGCACTTATAAATTGTAGATATCAATGGCAAACAACAACAACAACACAAGTAGTCTTTCACTACGATCAGTCCTTGAGAAGGACAAGCTGAGTGGGATTAATTTCCTTGACTGGCACAGGAACTTGAGGATTGTCCTTAAACAAGAGCGTAAGCTATATGTCCTTGATGGGCCCATTCCTGCAGCACCGGCTGTCACTGCACCACGTGCGGAGCATAATGCTTACAAGAAGCATCAAGATGATGCTCTGGACGTGAGTTGTCTCATGCTAGCAACCATGAACGCTGACCTTCAGAAGCAACATGAGTTAATGGATGCTTATGAGATGATCGAGCATCTCAAGAAATTGTTCGAAGGGCATGCTCGACAGGAGAGGTATGATACAAGCAAAGCGTTGTATCACTGCAAGATGGGTGAACGTGATCCAGTTGGTCCACATGTGCTGAAGATGATTGGGTATATTGAGTACCTGGATAGGTTGGGTTTTCCAATCACTCCGGAAGCCCAAACTGATCTTGTTTTACAATCATTGAACAGCAGCTACTCTCAATTTGTTATGAACTATCTTATGAATGAAATTGAGAAACCCCTTACTGAGTTGTTGAGCATGTTAAGAACTGCCGAGAACAACATGAAAAAGGCAGGACCCGCTCCCATAATGATGGTGCAAAAGGGGAATGCTAAGGGAAATTGGAAAGGCAAGAAGAAGATAGGATCTAAGTCTGTTGCCAAACCCAATTCCAAAACCAAACAGGCTTTAAAACCTAAAGGTGGGGTGGCTAAAGAAGGTGAATGTCACTTCTGTGGAAAACCTGGACACTGGAAAAGGAACTGTCATGCTTATTTGGAAGAAGTGAAGAAAAGGAAAGGAAGTACGACTTCTGATTCAGGTATATATGTTATAGAAGTCAATTTGTCTACTTCTACATCATGGGTATTGGATACTGGATGTGGTTCTCACATTTGTGTTAATGTGCAGGGACTCCGAAGGAGTAGGACTTTGGCGAAAGGAGAGGTTGACCTACGAGTTGGGAATGGAGCAAAAGTTGCTGCACTGGCCGTAGGAACTTATCATTTATCTTTGCCCACTGGGCTAGTTTTAGAATTAGAAGATTGTTATTTTGTGCCTGCTATAAACAAAAATATTATTTCTGTTTCTTGTTTGGACAAGAAAGGGTTTTCATTTATAATTAAGAACAATGGTTGTTCATTTTACTTAAATGATATTTGCTATGGTGTTGCACAATTATTTAACGGTCTTTATATTCTTGATTTAGAAATGCCTATCTATAACATAAACACAAAACGATTTAAATCAAATGATTCAAATCCGACATATCTCTGGCACTGTCGTTTGGGCCATATAAATGAGAAACGCATATCAAAACTCCATAAAGATGGATTTTTGGATTCATTTGATTTTGAATCATATGAAAAATGCGAATCTTGTTTATTAGGCAAGATGACTAAAGCCCCTTTCACTGGACACAGTGAACGGGCTAGCGATATATTGGGACTTATACATAGTGATGTATGTGGACCCATGAGTTCGTTAGCAAGAGGTAGGCTTTATTACTTCATTACATTTACTGACGACTTCAGTAGATATGGATATGTGTATCTAATGAGACACAAATCCGAATCCTTTGAAAAGTTTAAGGAATTCAAGAATGAAGTTCAAAACCAATTTGGCAAAAGCATAAAAGCCCTTCGATCCGATCGAGGAGGTGAATACTTAAGCCAAGACTTTGATGACCTTCTAAAGGAGTGTGGTATTATATCACAGCTCACTCCACCTGGAACACCACAATGGAATGGTGTGTCTGAGAGGAGGAATCGAACCTTGTTGGACATGGTACGATCAATGATGAGTCATGCAGATCTTCCAATAAGCTTCTGGGGTCATGCCCTAGAGACAGCTGCATTCACACTTAACCGTGTTCCTACAAAGACGGTTCAGAAGACACCATATGAGATGTGGACTGGGAAACGTCCTAGTATGTCGTTCATGAAGATTTGGGGATGCGAGGCGTTTGTAAAACGTCTAGATTCTGATAAGCTCGGACCCAAATCTGACAAATGTAATTTTGTGGGATACCCAAAAGAAACAAAAGGGTATTATTTCTACAAACCTTCTGAGAATAAAGTGTTTGTTGCTCGAACTGGTATTTTTCTAGAAAGAGAATTTGTCTCTAAAGGAAACAGTGGGAGGAAAGTAGAACTCGAAGAAATTCGAGAACCACAAAATATCATTGAACCTGAGTTGGAACGTGAGCAGGAACCACAAGAAATTGTGGAAAGTGAACCTGCTCAAATTACACAAGGAATTCGTAGATCTGGTAGGACACGCCAAGAGCCTGAGAGATATTATGGATATCTTGTGACTCAAAACGGTGATGTGATGCTCATAGATCAGGATGAGCCTACTTCCTACCAAGAAGCTATGAATGGACCAGATTCTGAGAGATGGCTTGAAGCCATGAGATCTGAAATGGATTCCATGTATACTAACCAAGTATGGACCTTGGTTGATCCACCCGAAGGGGTAAAACCAATCGGGTGCAAGTGGGTTTTCAAGAAGAAAATCGACATGGATGGTAATGTACAAACCTATAAAGGCCGACTGGTAGCAAAAGGTTTCAAACAAATTCAAGGTGTTGACTATGATGAAACATTTTCTCCAGTGGCAATGGTTAAATCCATCAGGATCTTACTTGCTATTGCAGCTTTTTATGATTACGAAATCTGGCAGATGGATGTCAAAACTGCTTTCCTTAACGGAAATCTACTTGAGGATGTGTATATGACACAACCTGAGGGTTTTGTCATTCCAAAGGATGCTGGAAAGGTATGTAAGCTGCAGCGATCCATTTATGGATTAAAGCAAGCCTCTCGGAGTTGGAATCTTCGATTTGATGAAGCAGTCAAAGAATTTGGCTTTATTAAAAATGAAGATGAACCTTGTGTATATAAGAAGGTTAGTGGGAGTCACATTGTATTCCTAGTATTATATGTTGATGACATATTAATTATTGGGAATGACATTCCTTCCTTACAGGCTGTAAAAACATGGTTAGGAAAATGTTTCTCCATGAAAGATTTGGGCGATGCTGCCTATATTTTAGGTATCAAAATCTATAGAGATAGATCGAGAAAAATGCTCGGCCTAAGTCAAAGTACATATATTGATAAAGTGTTGAAACGGTTCAACATGCAAGAGGCGAAAAGAGGAAATTTACCCGTGACTCATGGTATAAAGATCTCTAAGGCCCAATGTCCTAAATCACAAGATGATGAGGAGCGTATGAGAAAGATCCCTTATGCTTCGGCAATTGGATCTATCATGTATGCAATGATATGTACTCGTCCGGATGTCTCGTATGCTTTGAGCATGACGAGCAGATACCAGTCGAATCCAGGTGAAGGTCACTGGACAGCAGTCAAGAATATCCTCAAGTACCTGAAAAGGACTAAGGATTCATTCTTGGTATATGGATGTGAAGACGAACTGGCAGTAAAGGGTTACACAGATGCTAGTTTCCAAACTGACAATGATGACTATAAGTCTCAGTCAGGTTTTGTGTTTTGCCTTAATGGTGGTGCTGTTAGCTGGAAAAGTTCAAAGCAAGAGACAGTCGCTGATTCTACAACAGAGGCTGAGTATATTGCTGCTTCTAGTGCAGCCAAGGAGGCTGTATGGATTAAAAAGTTCATCACTGAACTTGGTGTTGTTCCAACCATTGTTGATCCGGTTGCTCTATACTGTGATAATAATGGAGCCATTGCACAGGCTAAGGAACCCAGATCTCACCAACGATCCAAGCATATACTTAGGCGGTACCATCTCATCCGTGAAATCATTGACAGAGGAGATGTACATATAGGAAGAGTGCCAATAGATGATAATGTTGCAGATCCACTGACCAAGGCTTTGTCGCAGCAGAAGCACGACGGTCACATTAGTTCCATGGGTATTAGATACATGAGTGATTGGCTCTAGTGCAAGTGGGAGACTGTTAGAGTTTATGCCCTAGAGGCCAATTATTTGATGTAATTGCTTAACATTTGATATTATTGTTGATTGAATAAATAAATGATTTTATTATGGTTTTAATTACTGCGTAATATAATTGTTAACATAATAAAATTCCTTAGAATAGTGATACAAATTATATAGTTTCAAGTATGTGACTTGAACATGAGATTATATAATTATAATTAGTATCATTGTTCTTAAATGTCCCTAGTCGAGTATCATTGTTGATGGGACAACAATGATGCATTGAGACTAGTATGTGGATTGACTGATGACCAAATCTCATTGGTCATAAATATATGAGATATTAAGTCAATGCATAGGTACATGTTAGAGAACAATGTACTGGACAGACCCACCATGAGAATTCTATATGGAGCATTATGCGAAGTGTCATTAGTAATTCTCATAGTGACAATGATGTAATGGTCCTCTGACCTGAAACCGCTATATTACTACACGAGAATATATGTACTTTGATATCATCAAATGTCACCTTTAATAGGGTGGACTATAAAGGTGATTATTGGGTTCATTATGAATCGTGTGAGTAATATGAGTGATCTAGATGGAATTTAACCATCCTATATTTTATAGGTGATATCCATAGGCCTCTTGATTGAGTAGGACTATGAAATGCATGGCCATGCTCAAATAGTGATTTGTTTCATATAGTCTACTCATTGATCAAGAAAACTCAGATTAAATTATGAAGAGTATGACACATTCCATGACTCGAGTTTAATCTAGTATATTAAGGTTAAAAGGATTAAATTACATTGAAACATTGGTCACGAAAAGGTTGCATCGAATCATCGATCTTATTATTACTTGGGTAGCAGTGATGCATTACTAGATGCCGCTCACTGTTTATAACTTTATAATATGATTTTAAGGTTATTGCCAACGTAATAATAACCTATAGGGTCACACACAAAGAACGTAATTAAAAGGAAATTAATTTAAATTGTAAAGATTTAAATATGTCAATATGATTGATATAATTTTAAATTACGAATTTAAATTAATAGGATAATTTATATATAGGTATATTATTTAAGTAAGACTTAATTAAGATATATATAAATTCGGATTTTAATAATATTAGGTTTTGATTAATTCCTCCTGACTGCTATATATATGATGTATATCAGACTTTAGGTTTTTACGTCAAAACAAAACCCTAGCCGCTCTTAGAGAGAGACTAGAGAAAACAGTTCCGAAAATCCTCATCCTTGGTGGCTAGTACCGCGATTCCTTCTTCTGTAAATCGTAAGACGATTCGCAGAGCGTTCGTGTGGATACCGTAGAGACGCAGTCGGTTTGTATTGCGTTGGAGATTCGAGGCGCAGTCGATTTCAGACTCTCGTTTTCATATTCGGTATAATCTCTAAACCTCTTAATTAATTGATTTTTCGCATGGATCCTGTTATAGGGTTTCGGAAATTGCTTTAAAATTTTAATTTCCGCTGTGCGTTTCTGTGCCGAAACCCTACAAAATTTTCACGAGTCTGGGCATTTAATGAACATGCAATTTTAACTCTATTGTGGATGTATGTTAACAAAATGCATTCTTTAGAATTTAAACCATATATGAAGCAATCATTTAACTTTATTAAGCTTTAAGTTAGAAACTTTCCTCATCCTTTCTGAGGTGATTTGGAGACTTTGTTTAGATTATAGATCTAGACCAACCGTGTAATACCCGGTAAAAATTAATTAATAAATATTAAATAATAAAAGATTATTTTGTTTTACAAACATATTAATTGGACTGTCATTTATTTTGGGTCAAAATAGTCAGTTAATTTTTGTGGGCTAATGTATTAATAAGTGTTGGGTAAATTAAATTGGTAAAATTGGACTTTAAACTAAGTGGATCTAATTTATAATTGTATAATTTTAAAATTTTATTAAAATTTGGAGAGTTAATAAATATATTAATAAAATATGTTTTAAGTGAATAAATACTAAAACCTAATCCTCTTAACATATCTGATAAATCGAGAGAGAAGAAGAGGGAGCGGCGACAGTAAGATCCAAAATCAAACCAGGTGCTGTTTTTTATTTCCCTTCCGATTTGGTACTTTAACTTCAGTATACATGTTTTGTTTGTTTTGTATGGTTATATATATATTTACATAAAGTTAGCAGATTGCTTTTTGAAGGATATTAGACTATATATATATATATATATATATATACACTGATTGGAACCTGCTAATTCATAGATATATATAGTATTAGAAAAGTGATTTTAAGGCAAGCAAGCACTGATTTCTTGGTATATATATATATAGGTATAAAACAGTAATATTGATTGTCAGAGATTAAAATTTTAAGTTACAGAATTGTTAAAATATAAGAATAATAAAATATGATTAGCAGATAATTATAATTTAATTTGGGTTAAATCGTAAAATTTATGTAATTGGAGGAATTAGTTTTATATTAATATAAAAATTTTAATTATTAGGTAACTTATGAATGTATTATTTCAGTGATTAGTTCGAACGAAGAGAGTCTAAACGAGTTAAATTTGGAGTATAAATTTTGGGTATTACATTGCTTAATCTAGGTACGGATTCCATACTCTTTCAGCGAGACTCTTTTATTTTTAATTTGTTCGTTTCGTTATTCGTTTCGAAATTTAGTTTTGCCTCGCATAATTGTTCCTTCTTAAATTCGTGAGAATGTTTTATTTTGGCATTAGTATTTGTACTCTTTGGTCTAGTGTGTCATGGTTAATATTTATTTCGATCTTTGTAGGAAGTACATGTTAATATATTTGGAGACTTTGTGTTAATATTTCGTTTTCAGTTTAACATGTACATGTTAGAACCCCTTTGTTGTGTCGCATGTGTTGTGACATTATATTTTGTTAGAATACCGTAGGGTATACCTGAGCTATAACCACCTATGGGGGTACCACAGGCATGTCCTCTTGGCACCGAGGCATGACACCTTCCGTGGCGGTGTGATCAGCCCACGGCGTCTCCGTTTTGTGCTCTGGTGGGAGTTGGCCATTTGGTGTTTTGTTGTGGGAGGTGTATGGGTCGACCCTAGTTTTCTGTTCTGTTCTGTTCTGCGGATTGGTGATGTTTGTGCCGAACACACCTTCCGATTTTACATGCATTGGATTCGCGGTCCAATGTGTGTGACTTGCCTGTATGGCATTATTTGACTTACCTATGTGGCAAGGTATATTTCTGTTTTGTTCTGAGCTCGGTATGAAATAATACCCAGCCATTTGATTCAGCCTACTATTTCATTGTGTTAGTTTTGTTCGTTTCATTTCAGTTCGTTTCGTTTCATTTCATTTAATTGAGTTAGTTATTTCGGTTCATTATTTGTATTCTATATCCGTACTGGGCATTTGGCTCATGCTGTGTTTTTCTTCCGGCAGGTAATCAGGGGAATCAAGGGGAAGTGTGATGAGAGCTCCATTCATTCCAATGATTTAGAAATATTCTGTTTAGAATTTATGTGTTAGTTTACTTGGAATTATAATAATTATTTTAGATTGTGGTTTAAGACAGTTTGAGATTTATTATGGTTGACATGTGGTATTTATCAGTTATTAAGACTATTCTTTTGTGGCTTTGAGCCTTGCTATTAAATTTATTAGTTTTATTGTGTTTTGAGTAACCTCTCTTTCTATTTCGGAAAGGGGGCGTTACAGAGTTGGTATCAGAGCTTAGGTTCTTTCTTGTAGAAAACCTATTTAGGTTTGACCTGTGAGTTATGGGTAGACTTCTGGGTTAGGTTTCTGTTTCGTTTGATTTTCTGTTCAGCTATTATATCAGTTATATTTGAATTTATCCCTAATCTTCTTTATTTATAATTGTTATCTCTTTCTTAGATGGCTCATAAATCCGCCAGAGTTGTTGGGAGACAAGGTAACAATAGGGGAAGTGGTGAGGGTCAGCCCAATGAGCAACCTAATGATCAGATAAATGCTCAATTGGCTACCTTGGTGAATCAAGCGGTGAATCAGGCTTTACCTCAGTTGGTGGCACAGGTTGTACAGGCAATGCAGCAACCGCCACCAAAAATTCCTGAACAGGAGAACCCAGGAAATAATGGTCCACAGGAAAATGAAGAGGAAGGGAATACAGATGGTATTGATCAGCAGGTGGTTTCAATGTATATGTGGTTGGAAAGGTTTCAAAAGCAGAAACCACAGGCATTCAGTTCAGCTCCAACTCCAATTGATGCAGAGAATTGGATTGCCCACTTAGAGAAGATTTTTGATGTGTTAGGGTGTTCAGATAATCAGATAGTGCTGCTTGCTGCTTACAAGCTAGAAGGGGATGCACAAAGATGATGGAAGACAGTGAAAGTGACAAAGGGTGATGGATATGTTGAAACACTTAGTTGGGCGGAGTTTTGTGAGGTCTTTTATCAGCAGTATTTTCCTGCTGCTGATAAAGGGGCCTATGCTAGAGAGTATCGATCGATTCGGCAGAAAGATGATGAGTCCATCAAGGATTTCATGATGAGGTTTACTAGGTTGGCAAGCTTTGCGGGAATTTCTGCAGGGACTGCAGTGGAACAGGCAGAGAAGTTCAAGTGGCGGATTCATTATAGATATCGTCAGCATCTTATTAACAATAAGTTTACAGACGTGTCAGCAGTGGCCAATGCAGCAAAGAATATTGAGATGGAGCGACAGGACTTTCGGTCTTCTAAACCGGAAGGGAGTCGAAAGAGGGACAGAGATGACCAGCAGGGTCAAACTTCGGGTCAGCACGGGAAGAATCAGGGTGGTCAGTGGAACAGAAACCGTGGTGGCCAGCAGTGGCGTGGTCAGAATCAAAACAGGAGTTATCAGCAGATGCCTCAGCAAGGACAGAATTGTCAGCTGCAACTACCTTGGAATGGTCAGAATCATCCGTAGTGGCAGAATTGTCAGCAGGGGCAGAATCAAGGTCGTTATCCGGGACCAACTGGTGGGGGTAACCCAAATCTTATCCCGATAGCTCCTTATGCTACTTGTGGGGCTAATCATCCGGGGAGGCAGTGCCACAGACTCACATGTGTATGCTTCTTGTGTAGACAGATGGGTCATATTGCTAGGGATTGTACCGGTCCACGTGAAAATAGTGGAGGTGGTGATAATGGTGGCAATAGAGGTCAGCGTCAGGGTGGTCGAGTGTTTGTCTTGACATATAACCAGGCGGCAGGAGCACCAGGTATTGTTTTGGGCACTCTTTTAGTTGGTAATCGTGAGGCTTCTATTTTGTTTGATACGGGTTCTACTCATTCCGTTGTTGCTCGGTCTTTTGTTCGGCACTTGGGTGTGCCATCTCAGTCTTTAGATTATATTATGTCTATTGCTACCCCGATGGGGACTTCTGTTGTTATTTCTGATTTGTATCGAGGGTGTCCGATCAGTTTTGGGGATAATATTCGTAGGGATAATCTTCTTCCGATGAGTATGCACGATTTTGATGTCATTCTTGGGATGGACTGGTTGGATAAGCACCAGGCCACTATCGATTGTCAGGTGAGGAAGGTTATATTTGGAGATGTGAAATCTCCAGATTTCGTGTTTCAGGGTTCACAGCCGAGTAGAGTGGTGAAGTTAATTTCAGCTTTGAAGGCTAGAAAGTTGGTGGCAAAGGGTTGTGAGGGGTATTTGGCATTTGTGAAAGATACCTCTAAGGGTGAGTCTCGTATTGAAGATGTTCCAATTGTTCGTGATTTTTTTGATGTGTTTCCTGAGGAGTTGTCAGGGTTGCCACTACAGCGGGAAGTAGAGTTTGCTATTGAGCTTGTTCCTGGTGCGGAGCCTATCTCTAAGGCACCGTATCGGATGGCACCATTGGAGTTGCAGGAGTTGAAGGAACAGTTGCAGGAATTGTTAGATCGTGGTGTGATTCGGCCGAGTGTTTCGCCGTGGGGTGGTCCAGTTTTGTTTGTGAAGAAGAAGGATGGGTCTGTGAGGCTGTGTATAGACTACAGTGAGTTAAACAAGATCACCATCAGGAATCGATATCCATTGTCGAGGATTGATGACTTGTTTGACCAACTTCAAGGAGCAAAGTATATTTCGAAGATAGATTTGAGGTCGGGCTATCATCAGTTAAGGGTGAGGGATGAGGATATCCCTAAGAAAGCTTTTCGCACTCGCTATGGGCATTACAAGTTTTTGGTGATGCCATTCGGGTTGACTAATGCTCCAGTGGTGTTTATGGATTTAATGAATCGGGTGTTCAGGGAGTACTTGGACCAATTTGTCATTATCTTTATTGATGACATTTTAGTTTACTCCAAGTCTAAGGAAGAGCATGAGGAGCATCTTCGCACAGTGTTGGGGATTTTGCAGAAAGAGAAGTTGTATGCTAAATTCTCTAAATGCGAGTTTTGGTTGGAGCAGGTGGCATTTTTGGGTCACGTTGTTTCTGCTGAGGGCATTAAGGTGGATCATGCGATGGTTGAGGCTATCACTAAATGACCGAGACCTACTACAGTGACAGAGATTAGGAGTTTCTTGGGTTTGGTAGGGTATTATAGGAGGTTTGTGGAAGGGTTTTCCTTGCTTGCCTTACCATTAACTCAATTGATGAGAAAGGGTATGAAGTTTGTGTGGAATGAGGAGCGTGAGAAGAGTTTCGAGGAATTGAAGAAACGACTTGTGACAGCTCCTATACTTGCATTGCCGTCGGGGATAGGAGGTTATCAAATTTATAGCGATGCTTCTAAGAAAGGTTTGGGGTGTGTCTTAATACAACACGGTAAGGTGATTGCTTATGCTTCTAGGCAGCTTAAACCTTATGAGGTGAACTACCCCACACATGATTTGGAGTTGGCAGCGGTGACCTTTGCCTTAAAGATTTGGAGGCACTATTTGTATGGAGAGACTTGTGATATCTTCACCGATCACAAAAGTCTTAAATACATTTTCACTCAGAAGAAGCTCAATATGAGGCAAAGGCGTTGGTTGGAGCTTCTAAAAGATTATGATACGAGGATTCAGTATTACCCGGGAAAGGTAAATGTGGTTGCAGATGCTCTTATCCGAAAGAGTTCAGGGAGTGTAGCAGCCCTTACTACACAACCTCAACTTATTTCGGATATGGAGCGGATCGAGTTGGAGTTGTATGTATGAGGTTCAGATGGGCTTTTGGTGGGTATGAGAGTGGAGCCCTCTCTTATCTCGCGGGTCAATGAAGCTCAAAAGGAAGATGGGGAGTTGTGGAGTATGACGCAGAATCTAGAGGACGGCAAGCAGTCCGAGTTTCGTATTGATGACCATGGTGTGATTTGGTTGGGTGAACGGTTGTGTGTACCATCGGATCCAATCATTCGGGAGGCGGTGTTAACTGAGGCTCATAGTTCGCCATTTTCTATTCATCCAGGTTCTATGAAGATGTATAGGGATTTGAAGAAGAATTTTTGGTGGAATGGGATGAAACGTGACGTGGCTGAATATGTTGGGAAGTGTCTTACTTGCCAACAAGTGAAGATAGAACATCAACGAGCTAGTGGTTTGCTACAGCAGTTAGACATTCCAGTGTGGAAGTGGGAGGATATCACGATGGATTTTGTGACTGGTTTGCCGAAGACTTTCAGGAAGAATGATGCCATATGGGTAGTGGTGGACCAGTTGACCAAATCGGCACACTTTTTAGCTATACATGAGGGTTACTCGGTGGATAGGTTGGCACATATCTTTCAGCAGAAAATTATTAGACTTCATGGTACTCCGGTATCTATTATTTCAGATAGGGACCCACGATTTACTTCAAGGTTTTGGAAATGGTTTCAACGAGCTGGGGCACTCGGCTCAACTTTAGTACTTCTTTTCATCCGCAAACTGATGGGCAATCCAAACGGACTATTCAGACGTTGGAGGACATGTTGAGGTCTTGTGCACTTGAATGGTCGGGTAATTGGGATGATTACTTGAGCCTAGTTAAGTTTGCTTACAACAACAGCTGGCATGCAAGTATTGGGATGGCTCCGTTTGAGGCATTGTATGGTAGGAAGTATCGAGCACCAACTTGTTGGGATGAGGTTGGCGAAAGGGCCATAGAAGGGCCTGAGTTAGTTCAAATCACTACGGAGAAGGTAGCGGTGGCTAAGGAGAAATTGAAGTCGGCTAGATCACGGCAGAAGTGTTATGCGGATAAGCATAGGAGGGATTTAGAGTTTGAACCTGGTGAGCATGTTTTTCTAAAAGTTTCTCCTTGGAAGGGCATTCGGCGATTTGGGTTGAAAGGAAAACTTAGTCCACGTTATATCGGCCCATTTGAGATTTTGGAGAGGGTTGGTGAAGTTGCGTATCGGTTAGCTTTGCCTCCGCAGCTAGCTCACGTGCACAATGTATTTCATGTGTCGGTGTTGAGAAGTTATCATTATCATCCATTGCATGTGGTGCAATATCCGTTCGATAAGATTCAGAAGGATCTTACTTGTGAGGAGCAAGCCGAGGTGATTTTGGATCGTCAAGAGCGAATTATGAGGAGGAAGACTATTCCGTTTGTTAAGGTTCTGTGGAGGAACCATTCGGAACGAGAAGCCACTTGGGAGCTTGAGGAGTCTATTCGAGTGGAGTATCCGCATCTCTTTGAAAATTAGGTGTGTTCCATTCTTTTGATTCCGGGGACAGAATTCTTTTAAGGGGTAGGTGATGTAATACCTGGTAAAAATTAATTAATAAATATTGAATAATAAAAGATTATTTTGTTTTACAAACATATTAATTGGACTGTCATTTATTTTGGGTCAAAATAGTCAGTTAATTTTTGTGGGCTAATGTATTAATAAGTGTTGGGTACATTAAATTGGTAAAATTGGACTTTAAACTAAGTGGATCTAATTTATAATTGTATAATTTTAAAATTCTATTAAAATTTGGAGAGTTAATAAATATATTAATAAAATATGTTTTAAGTGAATAAATACTAAAACCTAATCCTCTTAACATATCTGATAAATCGAGAGAGAAGAAGAGGGAGCGGCGACAGTAAGATCCAAAATCAAACCAGGTGCTGTTTTTTTTTTCCCTTCCGATTTGGTACTTTAACTTCAGTATACATGTTTTGTTTGTTTTGTATGGTTATATATATATTTACATAAAGTTAGCAGATTGCTTTTTGAAGGATATTAGACTATATATATATATATATATATATATATATATATATATATATATATATATATATACTGATTGGAACCTGCTAATTCATAGATATATATAGTATTAGAAAAGTGATTTTAAGGCAAGCAAGCACTGATTTCTTCGTATATATATATATAGGTATAAAATAGTAATATTGATTGTCAGAGATTAAAATTTTAAGTTACAGAATTGTTAAAATATAAGAATAATAAAATAAAATAAAATATGATTAAAAGATAATTATAATTTAATTTGGGTTAAATCGTAAAATTTATGTAATTGGAGGAATTAGTTTTATATTAATATAAAAAATTTTAATTATTAGGTAACTTATGAATGTATTATTTCAGTGATTAGTTCGAACGAAGAGAGTCTAAACGAGTTAAATTTGGAGTATAAATTTTGGGTATTACATTGCTTAATCCAGGTACGGATTCCGTACTCTTTCAGCGAGACTCTTTTGTTTTTAATTTGTTCGTTTCGTTATTCGTTTCGAAATTTAGTTTTGCCTCGCATAATTGTTCCTTCTTAAATTCGTGAGAATGTTTCATTTTGGCATTAGTATTTGAAACTAGTATTTGTACTCTTTGGTCTAGTGTGTCATGGTTAATATATATTTCGATCTTTGTAGGAAGTATATGTTAATATATTTGGAGACTTTGTGTTAATATTTCGTTTCAGTTTAACATGTACATGTTAGAACCCCTTTGTTGTGTCGCATGTGTTGTGACATTATATTTTGTTAGAATACCATAGGGTATACCTGAGCTATAACCACCTATGGGGGTACCACAGGCATGTCCTCTTGACACCGAGGCATGACACCTTCCGTGGCGGTGTGATCAGCCCACGGCGTCTCCGTTTTGTTCTCTGGTGGGAGTTGGCCATTTGGTGTTTTGTTGTGGGAGGCGTATGGGTTGACCCTAGTTTTTTGTTCTGTTCTGTTCTGCGGATTGGTGATGTTTGTGCCGAACACACCTTCCGATTTTACATGCATTGAATTCGCGGTCCAATGTGTGTGACTTGCCTGTGTGGCAAGGTATATTTCTGTTTTGTTCTAAGCTCGGTATGAAATAACACCCAGTCATTTGATTCAGCCTACTGTTTCGTTGTGTTAGTTTTGTTTGTTTCATTTCAGTTCGTTTCGTTTCATTTCATTTAATTGAGTTAGTTATTTCGGTTAATTTTTGTATTCTATATCCGTACTGGGCATTTGGCTCATGCTGTGTTTTTCTTCCGGCAGGTAATCAGGGGAATCAAGGGAAAGTGTGATGAGAGCTCCATTCATTCCAATGATTTAGAAATATTCTGTTTAGACTTTATGTGTCAGTTTACTTGGAATTGTAATAATTATTTTAGATTGTGGTTTAAGATAGTTTGAGATTTATTATGGTTGACATGTGGTATTTATCAGTTATTAAGACTATTCTTTTGTGGCTTTGAGCCTTGCTATTAAATTTATTAGTTTTGTTGTATTTTGAGTAACCTCTCTTTCTATTTCAGAAAAGGGGCGTTACAAACCGAGTAGCTCTCGTAGGGCCTCTGCATGTGTGAGGAGGAGAGCTTCTTATGTTCTTCAGCCTCGTCCAGCCCGACAACCTCGCTGGATGACTGAGTTAGTGATTCGCCCTATCCAGGTTAATAGGCCTGAGGCTGCAGATGAGGATAATGTTGTTCCTATTGTGGATCCTACTCCTTCTACTTCTATTCCCTGTCGAGAGTTTCCAACTATAAGACCCCAATTTTTTTAATAAAGATGATTTTTCTATAAATATCATTTTTAAATATTATGGAATGAATTTGATATAATGTTATAGTTGTTGGTAATATTTATAAATTTTGCAAAGTGCGCAAGTTGTTATATAATATTTGATTGGTCGGGAAATATTCATTGTAACATGGAATATTCGTACAACGGCACAATCATTGGTGGACCCCACAACGGAATTATTATCGGATTGAGAAAACGGCAAAAATACTTTATGAAAATAACGGCGGAAGTTTTACCGTTAACTGTTGAAACACCCGGTGTTAAAAGTACGGTAATACGCGTGATTGCATAGTAGCACACGGTATTGATTATTGATGCTTACGTGAGAAGTCACTCAGTTTTGTTCAATTATTGCTACAGTAATTACTGCATAGTATCTCACGTTATTTGATTCAATTATTGTCGATATTTTATATATTAGTAAATCAATAATTGAGACGACAAAGTTATTAATATTATTATTTGTAATATTGACGATGTCTAGAAGTTCTGTCAAGGAGATGTTTGGTCACCTAATTGCGCGCCAATAAGGAGAAATCCTTATTGGAAAGCCCCCTCTTTCTTGGGAACGACCTGGTTGTTAAATATTGCGAATTATAATAATGATGATAAATGTTGTTAAAAATATTGAGGTGATTTTATGAAATATTTGTTGTAGATTTTGTTTATTATTTGAACCCCCACTTACCCATTCTTCAAAACTGTCAAGGGAAGTTATCTCAGTTATATATATATATATATATATATATATATATATATATATATATATATATATATATATATATATAGAGAGAGAGAGAAAGAGAGAGAGAGAAAGAGAAAGAGAGAGAGAGTCCGGATCCAGTCTGAGATCCCAGACTTTATAAAATACGAACTTTTTTTTTTTTGCTTATTTTTTTTTGAAACAACTAAAAAAAAAATTATGGAATTAAAATTTTTTCATAATACAGTGTTTTGGGTGTGATTTGGGTACGTATAACAAAACATGTATGTACAGTCTGTGCAGACTGTACCACCACTTTTTGGTATAGGTATTCAAAACACGTCCAAAACATTGTATTATGGAAAAATTTCAGTTCCATAAAATATTAAATATTTTTTTAGTTGTTTTAAAAAAAAAAAAAAAAAATTAAGGTCCGTATTTTAGGACCTGTCTGGGAGTCCGGACAGGATATATATATATATATATATATATATATATATATATATATATATATATATATATTTATACATGTGTTAACAGGAAAGTGGTGGGTGGAAAAAGGGAAATCTTGATTAATGAGGGGAATCTAGTATAATGATGTATATATATAATAATTGAATGAGTGAGTGGATATTGGTGGAGGGAACATGTAGGGTTATGTTGGAAGATAGAAAAATGGGGGTGGAGAAAAAAAATCCTAAAGTTTTGTCGGGTGGGAGTGTTTTTTTGTTGTTTTATTGCATTATAGCATGTGTTATCTATTTATATATATTATATTTGGATAGCTTTGAAATTCAGGCACCCGATTGTCGCATAAGTCATCCGTTATTATTAGTAAGACAGCCCGTGAAATTTTTAAGTGTTACATCCGTGATAAATTCCTAACAGTGCCCCTTCCGTTCTCCTATAAATAGGATACTTAGTCAGAATTGAAAATCACACCAGAAATTTAGAGAATTCTCTTCTATAATCTTAAACGTATTTATTTAGAGTTTTTAGAAACTTTGAGGGTAGAAAAATAGTATAAGTTTTCTTCAAGAATATCTTTGACCTACCAGTCAGAATACTCTTCTTTTACGGTAAGGGGTATTATTTCTTTCATATTCATGAAGAGAACTTCTGTTATTCCATTCGTTATTATTTTGTTGGAATAACCTGTATATGCGAAGTACCGCATGCATGGTGAATTCTGTTGTTATTCCATTCTTTATTATTCTATCGAAATATCCTGTCTGTGCGTTTACGCATGACATGGTTCTATTATTTATTATTCTGTTGGAATATCCTGTCTGTGCATTTACGCATGACCTGGTTCCGTTATTTATTATTCTGGTGGAATAACCTATCTGTGCGGTCTATCGCATGTCTGGTGATTTCTTTTGTTATTCCATTCTTTATTATACTTAGTTGGTTAAAGTTTTGGCTTTTATACTCTATAAAATTAGTGGAATATCCTTGATATTTGCGCTTCATCCAATATTTTTTCATGAAAATATTCTTCTAAGCATTCTTGAATTTTACTCTACAAAGCATTATCATGTTGACAATTTGGACGTTATTGGTTCCTAGATAAATTAATTCTTGAACTTGTTTTATTGAATTATTATATCATTGCCATCATCCTCATGTTTATATTTTGTTGAAAGGCATCTGTAGCCTGTAGTGCATAGATGGACTTGGTATGATTATGACCAGGGATTATTCGGTATAATCATGACCATAATGTTACAAATGATGTGGTAAAAGTCCTCATTGGCCCGTAGTACATTGATGGACAGTTGTTGGCATGATCATGACCATTGATGAATACACGAATATCCTTGGCCTGTAGTACATGGATAATTTGTGGTCGTGATACTAATGAATATCCTTGGCCGTAGTGCAGAGATGATTCGATGATGTGGATTATTTATTAAGCTGAGTCTCAGCGATAAAACTATTGATAAACCTTTTAAATCATAGAAGATAGTAGATATCATGCTCTACTTGACTCTTCTAATGGATTGCCTGTTCCGCTGCAGTTAAACTTGATGTTTATTATATTTTATCAGTTTAACACTGTTGAAGGCTAACGATAATTTATTCTGCATTATCTTAGTCATAATATTTCTTACTGGGCTAGTTGAGCTCACCATTTTGCTTTCATTGTTGTCTTCAGGAAATGAGAACGTAACAGGGACTAGTCGGGGAACTGAGTGGCGGTCCAGATGATGGCATTAGTAGTCCTCACTATTCTATGAAATAGTGTGAAAATAAATGTATTGAGGACTTATTTTGAGTTTGAATATTGTTTAAAAGAAAATGTTGTATTAAAACTCACAACTTATGTTTTGTCATATTTTACACGATAGTTGTATAATTAAGTTTTATTTGTATTTTGTACCATGTATTTGACGACTCAGAATAGGTTATGTATACCTATTTTAGGGGCGTCACAGTTGGTATCAAAGCTTAGGGATATGATCCCTGGCTAAGATGCGAGACAAGAACTAGGAGGGGAGAGACGGGAAATTCCTTCGCTAGTATGACCTACCTAAGTTTATTTGGCATTTAATTGGTTGGTCAGAGTATAGGGATAATATGTGATATGTTAATTAACCTTTGTTTTGTGGCAATATTTGAAAATGACATCCGAGAATGTTGAGAATAGCAATGGAGCACAGGAGACCGTGGAGTCTTCACAGATCAATAATCAGGATAATGTGCATCAAGAAGGCGACAATCCTAATGCAAACAACAATACTGACCAAATGATGAACGATAGAATTTTCAGAGGCTTTATGCAATTCATGCAACATTAGGCGAGAGCGACTCCTGTCCAAAATGTAGGTGAAAACACTAGAAACTCTCGGACGGTCACCGCCAAACAGTTCAAGGAGCTGGGACCACCGGAGTTTTTTAGAGAGCCAAAACCACTTAAGGTGGAGACATGGATAAAGTAGATCAACAAGATATTTGATGTCTTGGGATGCTCCGAGGAGCAAAAGGTTCCCTTTGCCACCTTCATGTTGCGGGCAGAGGCAGATTACTGGTGGAAATCTATAAAGCATACTCAACCTGCCGCACTGAAGATGTGTTGGGAGAAGTTCCAAGAACTGTTCAATGACAAGTACTTTCCCAAAAGTATTCGTCACATGAAAGAGGTAGAGTTCATCAAGCTGGACCAAAACAACATGACCGTGTCGCAGTACGAAGCCAAGTTTGCTAAGTTGTCCCGGTTTGCGTCCCACTTAGTTAATAATGAGGGGAGAATGACGCGGATGTTTTTAAGAGGTTTGAAGCTGGAGATACGTCAATATCTTATCTCTCGTAAACTGTGTTTATATTCAGATGTTGTTAATAGGGGTCAGTTATTGGAACGCGATAATGAGTTAACCTAACCAAAAGAGAGCAGTCGACAAAATGATAATACCAGTGATAACAGTCATCGAAGCGGTGACAATAAGCGTGGAGGGAATCAACATGCCAGAAATGGTAAACACTTCGGTGGTAATCATGGCCAAAACAATAATAATGAACATTGCAAGAAGAGGAGATTCAACAATGATGGAAAGACGTCAGCATCAGCACCCGTCGTTAAGAAAGGAGAATGACCACCTATCATATGCTTCAAATGTGGAGGGGAGGGACACATCAGTCCAAACTGCGCGATGCGATCCAAAGTATGTTATAACTGTGGAAGAGAAGGTCACCTAGCCTGATTTTGTCGTGCACCAAAGTCAAGTCCAGCTGGGATGGATGCATCAAAGGCCATCCCAGACAAGTCGAAACCAGTAGTTCAAGGGAGAGCGTTTGTCGTGACCACCCAAAAAGCAAGGAACCCTAACGAGGTCATCACGGGTAAGCTTATCATAAACTCTAGCGAAGTATATTTCTTATTTGATACCGGTTCTACCCATTCTTTTATTTCTCCTACTTGCGCTCAACGTTTAAATTTAACTCCTGAGAAATTAGACTTTGACTTATCTGTTGAAACTCCGTTGGGAGAAACCTTCATTACATCCACTGTTTATAAGTCTTATTTGGTTCAAATCGTTACCCTCACATTACTTGTCGATCTTATTTAATTGAAAATACTTGTATTTGACGTAATTCTAGGGATTGATTGGTTAACTACTCATCATGCAAAAATTGATTATTTTCGTAAGGTTGTTAGCTTTCATATTCCTAACCAACTTATTATGCGAATTCAAGCAACCAAACCATTAAAACCAATCACTGTCATCTCAAGTCATAAAGCTATTCGTTTATTAAAAAATGGATTTCAAGCTTTCTTAGCTCATGTTACGGATCTAAACAAAAATACATCAGTTTTGAATGATATTTCTATTGTTAATAAATTTCCTAGCGTATTCTCTGAAGAACTTCCTGGCCTACCCCCAGAGTGTGAAATTGAATTTTTTATTGACCTTGAACCCGTTACAAAACCCATTTTTAAAGCCCCATATCGAATGGCTCCTATTGAACTTCAGGAGTTAAAGACCCAATTGCAGGAATTGTTAGACATCGGTTTCATTCGTCCTAGTACGTCTCCTTGGGGTGCTCATATTCTATTCGTAATGAAGAAAGATGGAAGTATGCGACTTTGTATTGATTATCAGGAGTTGAATCATATCACCATCAAAAATAGGTACCCATTGACACGTATTGATGACATGTTTGACCAGTTATAAGAAGCCAAATTCTTTTCAAAGATTGATCTTCGTTCCGGATATTACCAATTGAAGATTAGAACCGATGACATTCTAAAGACGGCTTTCAGAACTCGGTACGAGCATTATGAATTCCTAGTTATGTCTTTTGGATTGACTAATACTCCTGCTACCTTCATGGATATGATGAACCGAGTATTTAAGGAATATTTGGATCACTTTGTGGTCGTCTTTATTGATAACATCCTTATTTATTCTAAAACTCTTGAAGATCATGAGCAACACTTGAGGCTGATACTCCAAAAGCTTCGTGAAAACAAGCTTTATGTTAAATTGAAGAAATGCAAGTTCTGACTTGAAGAAGTTGCATTCCTTGGGCACGTGGTGTCAAGTTATGGAATATCAGTTGACCCAACAAAGATTGAAGCTATTCAAAGCTGGGAGCAACCCAAATCAGTGACCGAAGTACGTAGCTTTCTCGGCTTAGCTGGTTATTATCGGAGATTCGTTGAAGGATTTTCTCGAATCGCTACTCCATTAACGCAGCTGACTCGGAAAGATACAAAATTTGATTGAAGCGAGGAATATGAGAAGAGTTTTCAAGAACTCAAGAGGAGACTCATTTCAACACCTGTTCTGACAATACCATCTGGGTCGGAGGGATTTGTCATCTATAGTGATGCTTCTGACAAAGGGTTAGGATGTGTTCTCATGCAACATGAAAAAGTCATAGCTTATGCCTCTCGACAACTCAAAGAATATGAGAGGAATAATCTTACTCATGATCTAGAGTTGGCAGCAATCATTTTTGCACTAAAGATTTGGAGGCATTACTTGTATGGGGAGAAATTGGAGATCTTTACGGATCATAAAAGCCTCAAATATTTCTTAACTCAAAAGGAACTCAACATGCGATAGCGACGTTGGCTTAAACTGTTAAAAGATTATGACCATACCATCCAATACCATCTTAGAAAAGCAAACGTGGTAGCTGACGCATTGAGTAGAAGATCATATGCGGGTACGAGTGCGATATTGTCAACGCAAATGACCATTTTGTATGATTTGCAAAGGATGGAGATAGAGTTAAAGACTCCAGGGACCCATGTGATGATGGTGAATATACTAGTAGAACCGACTTTAATCGATAAAGTTTAACCTGCTTAATCTACAGACCTGGAGCTGATGCGTATGAGAAAGAAAGTACAAGAAGGTGCTATACCGAAAGCAAGAATCGATGAAGAAGAAATACTTTGAGTCAAATCCAGACTTTGTGTTCCTAACGACCCTGATTTAAAGTATAAAATCATGATGGAGGTGCACAACACACTGTTTGCAATCCATCCTGGGAGTACCAAAATGTATCATGATCTTCGACATACATTTTGGTGGGGCAATATGAAGTGGGAGATAGCGCTATTTATCTCAAGGTGTCTAACGTGTCAACGAGTCAAGGCGGAGCATCAAGTACCAAAAGGTCCATTGTTACCACTTGAAATTCTAGAATGGAAGTGGGAGCACATTACCATGGATTTCGTTACAGGTCTTCCCAAGGTTTCTCAAGGCATAAATACAATTTGGGTCATTGTTGATAGATTGACCAAGTCTGCTCACTTCTTACCTATACGAGAAACTTATACACTTGAACATCTTGCTCGTATGTACATAAACGAGATTGTAAGATTTCATGGTATGCCAATATCCATAGTTTTTGATCGAGACCCGAGATTCACTACACGATTTTGGGTTAGTTTACACAAAGCTATGGGCACGGATTTACTGTTTAGTTTGGCATATTATCCTCAAACGGTCGGGCAGTCGGAGAAGACTATTCAAACTCTTGAAGATCTATTAAGACTCTGTGTCCTTAATTTCAAGGGAAGTTGGGACAAGTTCTTACCGTTGATGGAGTTTTCCTACAACAACAGCTATCAACCAAGTATTGGCATGGCTCCATTCGAAGCATTGTATGGAAGAAAGTGTCATTCTCCAGTATGCTGGGATGAGGTGGGTGAAGCAACGTTGTTAGGACCAAAGTTGGTACTTATGACTACGGAAAAGATTCAAACGATCCGGTAACGTATAAAAACCTCACAAGATTGACAAAAGAGTTATGCTGATCTTCATCGAAAGGACGTGAAATTCGATATTGGAGACCATGTGTTGTTATGTGTTGCTCCATGGAAAGGAGTTGCGAGATTTGGAAAGAGAAGAAAGCTCAATCCTCGATTCATTGGCCTATTTTTAATCCTCGATCGAGTAGAAATTGTGGCTTATAGACTCGCTTTACCGCCAAGTATGTCTCGTGTTTATAACATTTTTCATATATCTATATTACGTAAATATGTGGAAGACCCGAAAAATATTATTGAGTTAGAACTAGACGAAATAGCGGAAGATTTGACGTATGAAGAGGTTCATGTTCAAATATTGGATAAGAAGGAACATATTCTACGCTCCAAGGTTATACCTCAAGTCAAAGTTTTGTGGAGAAACCACGATGTTGAGGAAATGATCTGGGAGTTAGAATCTGAAATGAAATCAAGGTATCCTTACCTCTTCGACATACCAGGTACGTACCCTAATTTTGAGGGTGAAATTTCATAAGAAGGGGAGGTTGTGAGACCCCAATTTTTTTTAATAAAGATGATTTTTCTATAAATATCATTTTTAAATATTATGGAATGAATTTGATATAATGTTATAGTTGTGGATAGTATTTATAAATTTTGCAAAGTACGCAAGTTGTTATATAATATTCGATTGGTCGGAGAATATTCGTTTTAATAGGGAATATTCGTACAATGGCACAATCAGTGGTGGACCCCACAACGGAATTATTGTCGAATTGAGAAAATGACAAAAATACTTTATAAAAATAACGACGGAAGTTTTACCGTTAACTGTTGAAACACCTGGTGTTAAAAGTATAGTAATACGCGTGGTTCCATAGTAGCACACGGTATTGATTATTGATGCTTACGTGAGAAGTCACTCAGTTTTGTTCAATTGTTGCTACAGTAATTGCTGCATAGTATCTCACGTTATTTGATTCAATTATTGTCAATATTTTATATATTAGTAAATCAATAATTGAGACGACAAAGTTATTAATATTATTATTTGCAATATTGACGATGTCTAGAAGTTCTGTCAAGGAGAGGTTTGGTCACCTAATTGCGCGCCAATAGGGAGGAATCCTTATTGAAAAGCCCCCTCTTTCCTGAGAACGACCTGGTTGTTAGATATTGTGAATTATAATAATGATGATAAATGTTGTTAATAATATTGAGGTGATTTTATGAAATATTTGTTGTAGATTTTGTTTATTATTTGGACCCCCACTTACCCATTTTTCAAAACAGTCAGGAGAAGTTATCTCAGTTTTATATATATATATATATATATATATATATATATATATATATATATATATATATATATATATATATATACATGTGTTAACAGGAAAGTGGTGGGTGGAAAAAGGGAAATCTTGATTAATGAGGGGAATCTAGTATAATGATGTATATATATAATAATTGAATGAGTGAGTGGATATTGGTGGAGGGAACATGTGGGGTTATGTTGGAAGAAAGAAAAATGGGGGTGGAGAAAAAAAATCTTAAAGATTTGTCGGGTAGAAGTGTTTTTTTGTTGTTTTGTTACATTATAGCATGTGTTATCTATTTATATATATATATATATATTATATTTGGATAACTTTGAAATTTAGGCACCCGATTGTTGCATAAGTCGTCTGTTATTATTAGTAAGACAGCCCGTAAAATTTTTAAATGTTGCGTCCGTGATAAATTTCTAACAGTGCCCCTTCCATTATCCTATAAGTAGGATGCTTAGTTAGAATTAAAAATTACACCAAAAATTTAGAGAATTCTCTTCTATAATCTTGAACGTATTTTTTTAGAGATTTTAGAAGCTTTGAGCGTAGAAAAACAGCATAAGTTTTCTTTAAGAATATCATTGCCCTACCAGTCGGAATACTCTTCTTTTACGGTAAGGGGTATTATTTCTTTCGTATTCATGAAGAGAACTTCTGTTATTCCATTCATTATTATTCTGTTGGAATAACCTGTATATGCGAAGTACCGCATGCATGGTGAATTCTGTTGTTATTCCATTCTTTATTATTCTGTCGGAATATCATGTCTGTGCGTTTAGGCATGACCTGGTTCCATTATTTATTATTCTGGTGGAATAACCTGTCTGTGCGGTCTATCACATGTCTGGTGATTTTTTTTGTTATTCCATTCTTTATTATACTCAGTTGGTTAAAGTTTTGGCTTTTATACTCAATGAAATTAGTAGAATATCCTTGATATTTGCGCTTCATCCAGTATTTTTTTATGGAAATATTCTTCTGAGCATTCTTGAATTTTACTCTACAAAGAATTATCATGTTGACAATTTGGACGTTATTGGTTCCTGGATAAATTAATTCTTGAACTTGTTTTATTTAATTCTTATACCATTGTCATCATCCTCATGTTTATATTTTGTTGAAGGTCATTTGTGGCCTGTAGTGCATAGATGGACTTGGTATGATTATGACCAAGGATTATTCGGTATAATCATGACCGTAATGTTACAAATGATGTGGTAAAAGTCCTCATTGGCCCGTAGTACATTGATGGACAGTTGTTAGCATGATCATGACCATTGATGAATACACGAATATCATTGGCCTGTAGTGCATGGATAATTTGTGGTCGTGATACTAATGAATATCCTTGGCAGTAGTGCAGGGATGATTCGATGATATGGATTATTTATTAAGCTGAGTCTCAGCGATAAAACTGTTGATAAACCTTTTAAATCATAGAAGATAGTAGATATCATGCTCTACTTGCATGTTCCGCTGCAGTTAAAACTGTAGATAAACCCTTTATTTGCCTGTTCCGCTGCAGTTAAACTTGATGTTTATTATATTTTATCAGTTTAACACTATTGAAGGCTAACGATAATTTATTCTACATTATCTTAGTCATAATATTTCTTACTGGGCTAGTTGAGCTCACCCTTTTACTTTCATTGTTGTCTTCAGGAAATGAGAACGTAGCAGGGTCTAGTTGGGAAACTGAGTAATAGTTCAGATGATGGCATTAGTAGTCCTCACTATTCTATGAAATAGTGTGAAAATAAATGTATTGAGGACTTATTTTGAGTTTGAATACTGTTTAGAAGAAAATGTTGTATTAAAACTCTTTACACGACAGTTGTATAATTAAGTTTTATTTGTATTTTGTATCATGTATTTGACGACTCAGAATAGGTGATGTATACCTATTTTGGGGGCATCACACCGGCTATTAATGTGATGCTTCCAGATCTTTTGGATGGTTTGAGTCGTCATCCCTCGATCTACCGTCATGCGAACGAGGTAATAGTCGTTTCCATCTTCACCTTTCTTCTTTTCCCATTTCTGGGGTAAGGTTTTTTATTTTGATTTGCAATTTGATTTAGGTACCCGGCTTTACTCAGCCCAGGGGGAACTGGTTTAACATTCACTCTTTGTACCAGACCCTCCATCTAGAGTACCGGGAGATCATCCATTCATGGGGCTTTCAAGCTTTCTTTTCTATTCCTCCCCATCGCTGCCCCTGGGGTTATCTGAGGGATTATTTCTTTGAGCGCTGGTTCCACCAGACTCAATCTCTCTATTTGCTAGATTGTGAGGTGATGATGACACCAATGGACTGGCAGTTCGTCACCACTGGGTTAGAGTTTTTAGTGGCGTCAGTGCCTATGGTGGCTGACATTTCACCGGCTGCCGTTCGATCCCTTTTGGGAGTTCCTTCCACGACCGTCAATGGTCGGACCGTTCTCTCTAATCCCTTGAGTGTAGATACCATGACTGGGGCTTTGACTGAGCCTCTACCTGATGACCAGAGGGTTAGAGATCTCATTCTTCGACGATTTCTCCTGATCATCATCAGGGTTTATTTCCTAACGGACAACTCCTCGACCATTTCTTTCGCTTTAGTCAGCGCCACTTGCAAAGTGGACCACATCAGATACTTTGACTGGGGATCATACACCTTTGCTTATTTCCTTAGAGGGTTGCGCCTAAGCTTAGAGAGCATGACAGAGGATTGGCTAGGCTTTTTCCCATTTTTACTGGTGAGTATTTTTCTTTATCTTCCAATTTTTCCCCGCTCGGGTTGTCAATTTTCATGACTGAGGATATTTGATCTTTACATTTTTAGTTTTAGGCCTATAAGAGGCTTCCATGTCTTCATCCCGTTACTACATTAGGTCTGGAGACCTATCCACGGGGATAACGATGACATCACTCCACTCTTACAGAGGTTCCTATAGCAGAGGGGTTTACCCATTCTCATTTGTAGTTGGAGTTGTTGACTGCTGATGTTATTATGTGGGTTCCCTATAACGAGGAACATTTGACAATAGGCTTTGAGGGTGGCTTTTCGACCGGGGTAGAGTATGTATTATCCAGTCGTCGAATTCCTCTCTTGATCAATGGAGGCTGGGAGCTCTATTTAGGAGAGCGTGCTATAAGAAGCATCACAAGGGAGATTCATATTCCATTCTTTCCTCCTGCTAGGCGACATTGGCCTTTATCTCAGCCGATCACTGAGATTCCCCTGATGGGTTTAGATAATTTCACTTTATCAGAAGTTCCTTTTACTCAGAAGGCTTTTTACTGCTGGTGGTTCCCTCGCACCATTGGGGCTCAGACTCGTGCCACTCAGTTCATGGGGGATATGGTTCCTGGGTGTGTTATGGTGACAGACCGAATCGCCTGTGTTCGAGTGCCCACTCATTTGGAGCAGATTGATATCTTGACCCAGAGGTTGGAACGATCACATTTTTTTATCAGGCATTTAGGCGAAGATTCGACAGAGACTGATTCTTTGGATCCCTCCAGCTCTGGCACTGGTCCTGTAGGTGGCCCCTACTCTAACAGCTTTACCAGTGCAAATCCCCCTTTGTATTGCCCTGATGTTCCATTCGGAAGAGATACAGTGACTCAGGAGGAGGTATAGCAGGTTGATCGATTGGATGATGTGGACATCATTGAGTTCTTCTGATAGATTTCTCGTTATCTCTTTTGATAGGCCTCTATTAGATATTGGGCGGCTGTGCCCCATTTCTCGTTATATCTTTTGATAGGCTCTGTTAGATATTGGGCGGCTGTGCCCCATTTCTATGTACTTTTTAATTTCAGTTGTATAAGAAATGATGTATTAGATGATGATGCATTTAGGAATGTATGCATAATGCTTTATGTTCCTTACATCATATTTTAATTTATCATTGTTATATATCATGATTCATGCATCATGTCATGGATATGCATTCATATAGGTGAGTTTAGCTTTGACCTCTGGATTATCTTATGATAAGGTTCTATAGATGTCTTCATCTACTGCTAGTCAGATTGAGCATACCCCACCCAGACTGATAGCCTTTTCTTTAAGATCATGGTATGCCAGTTTATTTCTCACAGATCGGGTGACAGTTGATCAACTATTGAGGTATTCTATGACCCTTTTGACATTTCATGTACCCTTGGGCTTGTAGAGGGCATGATATTTTGTTGGATACCAGAGAGACATATTTTTAGATTTGATATCCATGAGCTGACCCCTACGTTGGAGGAGTATGAGCGCCTCACTGATTTGTCCTTGGATCAGCCTTGTGCTATGATGGTCGTTGGTGATATTAATCGAAAGTTTATGACCTTGACGGGCTTACGACGTAGAGTTATTATGGATGAGATTACCTCAGGGCATGTGGTGTTCTTGGATTTCTTGATTGATCGATTTGGGTCACTGGACATATCTACAACATTCAAGAGATTTCACCATTACTGAGGGTGAGTGGCAGGCTGCCCGCGTAGATATTATATTGATGTGCTTCGTGGCTTATTTGTACATGCCACTATATATGGACCATCTGGACATTGAACTGATGATAATAGTTCGTGCTCTCAAAGAGGGTTGCACTATCATGCCCATGATATAGGCGGAGACCTTGAGGTCGGCCTCCTTTTGCCATACCCATCCTATGGGGTTTTTCAAAGGGAGTGTCGTCTTATTGTATGTGTGGTTTATGACACATTTGAGACCGATCGGCACCTTTAGACATCATGGGTACTGGTTTACTCATGAGATAGCCATGTCTTACTCTTTTTGCTCGGCTGAGTGTATAGATGTAGCATCCTGGTTGGCTTTTCTTACAGCGATCGATGATCGATTTGCGATTTTGCCTTGCTTAGGACTCAGCTCTCCTTATAGCTTTATTACTCATGCAGCTGGTATGGACTATCTACCCCTGGCTAGTTTGAGAGGGGTGACCACATATCTTCTACTGATTGTCATGGGACAGTTTGATCAGTTTCAGGATATTCACCTCTTTGACGGGGCCTTGGGTCAGTGACTATCAGCTTCGTTTTTATCAGCAAATGACTTGACCATAATTTATGAATGTTGGACTCGTCGAGAGAGGGCTATTTTTTTGGGTAGTCATCCGGGTCGATCTGTAGAGTATTTTTCATGGTTGGAGGCAGATATTGCATCGGCTGTGGTTGTTCACTTAGAGCCGAGTATTGATTCTGATGATGAGGAGACTATGGAGGATCTTGATTCTCTTACCGAAGACGAGCTATTTGCTAGTTTGATAGCAGCTCTAGTCAGTGACACCCCTAGCCCTCCTATTGCACCTCATGTAGAGTATTTAGAGTAGAGGCTACATCTTATGACATTTGAGAGGGATCAGGCTAAGGCCTTAATGTTGACAGCCCTTTCTGGTCGAGATGCTGCTTTTATTTAGCGTGATGATGCTCGAGCTAGTCGGGATGTAGCTTTTGTTGAGCGGGATGAGGCTTGAGCTATTCGAGACGCTTCCACTGCTGATAGTACTGCACTTAGATCCTACACGGCTAGCATTGTTGCAGATATGAGTGCATTAATAGATGATCACGGTAGCACTATGCAGATGGATGTGGATCTTCTGGCTCGCATAGAGACCTTAGGGCAGGAGCTTTTAGATTCGCCTCCATCTTCTGAGAGGGATGCCATGTTGGAATTAATAGCCCGTTTATCTATGGGTTTATAGACTACCTTTCATTTTCTTGCATAGACTAGGTTAGCCATTTTAGTCATGCACAGGATACATTGTATATATCAAAAAGTATTATATGGCAAGAAAATATATTTTGATTCACTTCCCTTTTAGATATGTCTTATCACTTGCTTTATAGTTGCCATTTTCTTTATGACTTGTTATCTTGATGTGTTCGAACTCTTCCTTGATGGATTAACCTTAAGATGACCTAGAATCTCTCAGAATGAGTCATTGATCTTTAGGCTTTTCTGGTGTACCAGTTTTTGGTGTCTTAGAATTGGTCTTTGGATATGGTTAATGTTTAGGAAAAGTGTTGGGCTTTTTTTCGAGGGTTCGACCGCACCATAAATGGTTGCCTACGTACTCCTGGAGGGAGATCATGTCTTATATAGTTCAGGCTTGGCTTGAATGGTTTAAAAGTGTTTATTTAATGGGTTTTTGGATTTTTTTTGTTTGGTTTGACCGCACCATAGATGGTTGCCTACGTACTCCCATTGATGAGGGGAGATCAAGTCTTTTGTAGTTCCAGCTTGATGAGCTAAACGGTTTGAGAAGTGTTTTTTTGGTTTTTTTGTTTGGTTTGACCGCACCATAGATGGTTGGCTACGTACTCCCATTGATGAGGGGAGATTAGGTCTTTCGTAGTTCCAGCTCTGTGAAAACCTGAACTGACTTGATTGATTGATGATATTTTTTTTCAGGACTAGGATGATGGTTTGCAAGCATTTCAGATATAGTACCTCTTCACGGTGTTTGAGTTGATAAGTTGGGGAAATTCTTTGCTGTTCATTTCTTGTAGTCTGAGGGCTCCTCTCGTCAATACTTCCTTGACAATGAAAGGGCTTTTCCAACTCGGGGAAAACTTTTCTTTGACTTTATCTTGATTAGAGAGGATCATTTTTAACACCAAGTCATTCTCTTTGAATTACTGAAGCCGGACTTTCTTATTGTATTACTGAGCAATCCTCTGCTGATATAATTAACCATAAAAGATGGCTGCAACCCTCCTCTTATCTATCAGAGATAGTTGGTGGTATCGGTCTTACAACTATTGATCTTCATCCATTTGGGAATCCATTAACACTCTTGACAACTCCATTTCTACTTCTATGGGGAGTACTACTTCTAAGCCATAGACTAGTGAGTAGTAGGTAGCTCCAGTAGAAGTACACATTGACGTTCTGTAGGCTAGTAGAGTTAGAGGCAATAAGTCAGGCCATCCCTTGTGTTTGGCGAACATCTTTTGCATAATTTTCTTGATATTCTTGTTGGCTGCTTCGACCGCACCATTCATTTTGGGGTGATAGATGACGGAGTTAAGATGTTTGATGTGAAATTTGGTACATAATTCTTTCATCATCTAATTGTTTAGATTCCTGGCATTATCCGATACGATCACCTCCGGTTGTCCGTATCGACAGATGATATTATTTCTGATAAAACCAATAATTACCTCTTTGGTGACTTTGGGAAAAGAGGTTGCTTCTACCCATTTAGTTAAGTAATCAATCACGGTAAAGATAAATTGATGACCATTACTGGCTTTGGATTCTATTAGCCCAATTACGTCCATACCCCACATTGAAAAGGGCCACGGTGAGCTCATATAATACAATTCATTTGGAGGAGCGTGGATGGCATTTCCATGGACTTGGCAGTAATAGCATCTCCTAATGTAATCATCACAATCGACTTTGAGAGAAATCCAATAATGCCCTATTCTTAATATGTTCTTGTCAAGTAAAGGACCGCTCATGTGTGGACCACATACTCCACCATAGACTTCATCCACGAGCCTTTGGGTTTGATCTTTGTCCATGCATCTTAAAAGGCCTATTCCTGCATTCTTTTTGTAAACTGCATCTCTGCTCAAATAGAATTTCATGGGCATTTTATGGATCCGCTTTCTTTCAGCTAGACTTGCCCCAGCGGGTGTAGATCCATCTCGAAGATATTCTTTGATATCCTGATACCATGGCTGTTTGATGGGAGGTAGTTCATCTGACACTTCTCCAATGTAGTATCCATAGGCTGGTGCTATTTGGCTTATAAATTTGATATCTAGGATGCCTCCCCTTTCAGATATGTTAATTAAGGAAGCTAGGGTTGCTAGTGCATTCGCGAAATCATTCTTATTCCGAGGGATATGGATGAAGGCTATTTCTTCGAACTCCAGAGCCATCTTGATAACCTGCCAATGGTAAGGTAGCAAATGCAATTCTTTGGTGAGATATGTCCCGGTGGTTTACTTGATGACCATCTCGGAATCCCCAAAGACTAACAATCATTTGATATCCATGGATTGGGCCACTTTCAATCCCATTATATAGGCTTCATACTCAGCTGTGTTGTTGGTGTTGACAAACTGCAACTTGATGGGCACCGGATACTATTCTCCCTTAATAGATACCAGAACTACCTCTGCTCCGACACCTTCCATGTTTACGACTCCGTCAAAATAAAATTTCCAAAATCAGACTGTATTTTCTCGATGGATATGTTGAATTATCATTATTCCATCTTTCGGGAAATATGTTTCTAAGGGTTTGAAATTCCCAGATGGTGCTTTGGCCAATTGATCCGCAATTCCTTGACCGTTGATAGACTTTTGAGTCACGTAGATGATGTCGAATTGTTGGATGATCAACTGCCATTTGGAAAATCAACAATTCAAAATAGGTTTGTTGAATACATTCTTCAGAGGATCCATGCGGGTTATGAGATAGGTTGTGTGCCCATAAAGATAATGTTGTAATATCATGGCGGCCCATGCTAACGCACAACATGTCTTTTCAATCAAAATGTACTTCTGCTCAACGCTACTTAATCTTTTGCTGAGGTAATAAATATCTCTTTACTTTCCTCTATTGTCTTTTTGCCCCAGCATGCAGCCCATGGAATTGTCATTGATTGACAGGTACATAAACATAGGAACATTGTCCCTTAGGTTTACCAAGATAGGAGCTTTAACCAACTACTTCTTGATGGAAGGGAAGGCTTTTTGACAGTCTTCCTTCCACTTTATAGAGGAATTTTTCCTTAACAACTTAAAGATGGGTTCACACGTTGCTATGAGTTGAGAGATGAATCTACTAATGAAGTTGATTCTTCCCAGAAATCCCCGTATTTCCTTTTCTATTCGGGGCATAGGCATCTCGAGGATTGCTTTAATTTTGGTGAGATCCAGTTCAATGCCTTTGTTGCTTACTAGAAATCCCAACAACTGACCTAATTTGACACCGAAGGCACACTTGGCTGAATTTATCTTCAAGTTGTAATTACGCAACCAGACAAAAAGTTTTTTGAGATGGTCAATATGGTCATCTTCTTTTCGGGATTTAATGATGATGCCATCCACATAGACCTCTTTCTCTTTGTGCATTATGTCATGAAGAAGGGCCATCATAGCTTGCTGATAGGTGGCACCGATATTGATAAGGCCGAAAGATAAACATCTCTAACAAAAGGTTCCCCATCGAGTGATGAAGGAAATTTTTCCTTTTCCTCTTCAGCAACTATGATTTGATGATACCCAGCAAAGCAGTCATCAAAAGAATACATGCCATATTGAGTCGTGTTGTCTATTAGTATATGGATAAAAGGTACTAGGAAATTATCTTTGAGACAAGCTTTGTTTAAATCCTGGTAATCCATGCATACTCGTACCTTTCCTCCAGGATTAGGCACATGAACTATATTGGACATCCATTCATGGTAGGTTGATACCATGATGATGTCGACTTTGAATTGTTTAACAATTTCTTCTTTGACTTATAGACTCCACTCATGTTTTAGTCGCCTAAGCTTTTGTTTGACTGACTTGAATCCTTCCTTATTAGACAGATCATGTCCTCATGTGACCATGCAAATACATCCTAAAAGCAATCAGGTCTTTTCTTTAGTTTGATGTAAGGTCCATGCCTATCTGGATTTCTTTAGAACTTTCTGAGGTTTCGATATTGACAGAGGTGGTTTGATCGAGGTTTGGTTTGTGTTTATCTTACCCATTCTTTAATCTCCTTTGGCACCTCATAGTCATATATCTCTTCTTGCTCAATCCCCATCAAGTCAAAGTCCAACTATACATCAAAGTTATAGTCATTGTGGAGATTTGGCATTTCATTAGCAAGGCTAGGCAGATCCAACTCAAGAGTCCTGAAAACAAAATGCTTTCACTTAATATACGAGATTGTTATATCATACAAAGCGTTAGCAAAAGCATGACAAAAGTAACTGCTAATACTGTGCAACAAAAGTAAGCAGTCAATAATATCTACACTTCAGGGCAGATGGACTTTCTGCCCTTTTTACCCTTTTCGGCAGATCCAAGTGATGAGTGGGTTTCATATTTATGAATCGAATTCCTATTTGGATTTGAATGGTGTTTATTCTGTCTATTTTTATATAGTTTAATGTGTTTTGTTTTTGTTTTATGGACAGGATGTGTTACGTTTTAGCTTAAGAATAATGGTGGCAATGTGGCGGGACTTAGCATGCAAAAGCAAGAAATCAGTAAACATCAATCTTGACCCCCGCCGTGCCCTATAAAGAAGAAAACCCCCGTCGGGGTGGGGTGCACGTATCACAAGAGTTCATTACCCCACCGGGGCAAGCTTCCTATGGCATAAAACCCCCGCTAGGGGGGTACGTGGACAGAATGGAGACTTCTGATGCAATTCAAACACAATTGTGGCATGGACTGATCAAATTTGGTTTAGATTGGGACTGTGTATGGACGTTTTTCTACCAGTATTATAGAGACATAAGGGAAGAAATACAAAGATTAATGAGACACCAATCAATTTCAATCTTTGAGCCCTAATTTCACTGAAGATCATTGGAGGAGCAGAGCAAGGAATCAAGACTCACGAAAATTACAGATTTGAGTGAAGATAAGGGTGGTGTATTACTATTCTTAGTCTTTCTATTCAGTTTCTATAATTAGGCTGATGAATTTCATTATCTATTCAGTTTTTATTTCATCTGTTATGAACTAAATTATTTATTAAGCTTGCAATGGATGTTTAATATGGAATGATGATTATCATACTTTGAATTCAGTTTAATAAATCTATCTATTCAGTTCATCTATTGTGATTTATGCTTAATATATGAATTGCTTGATTACCAATTCTATGTGGATTTGTATGGACTCGAGAGATGATGTATGAATCTAGACTTAGTCACAATAACATGTGTTCATGATTTCTGCGTTTTAATGGAATTCTTAATGTATGTTTAGGATAGAGATATACTTAATTTCACATGTAATCGTGCAAGAACTTGAAATTTAAACCTTATTTGATTTTAATTCACATAGAGATATAGTGAATTAGTTAATTAGGGTGTTTGGCTTAATTCTATCAAATTGTGGATTTAAGTTAATATGGTGTTAGTGCATCGAGAGATGGCTAATTCTACTTTAGTGTTTTTGATTAATGAACTGAGATAATTAATTTATTTGAAAAGGAGTGTGATAATCAGAGTGAAACTTAAAGTGAAATTGTAGACTTAATTCTCCATTATCTGGTTAAAATTTACGATTATTAGTTGTGTTGATTTATTTTGATTTTTAGTTTATTAGTTTTTCATTATTTTCTATAATTCATTCGAATAGTTTAATAAAATTGGAATAATATAAAGCTAGTAATTGTTAGATTAGAATTCATACTTGTCTCTGTGGGAACGATACTCTATTTATCTTTATATTACTTGTTGATCACGTATACTTGTGTGCACTGTGCTTAATTAGATTACGCCCAACAAGTTTTTGGCGTCGTTGCCGGGGACAATTTTTTATTTTATTACTTTCAATATCAGTTTAATTAGTTCAATTTTAGTTAAACAATTTCCTTTTTCTTTTTGTTACTTCTTGTTTCAGGTTCTCTGACTTAGTGTATGCAAACTCGGTTAAAGAAACCAGACTTACTTCCTTTCAAGGACGACGTTGAACGAAGGTTTCAGAGGCTTAGTAAGTGGATTAAGGACACTAGGGAGAATTTTGAAAAGGAAGAAATTATGGCTGCAGAGGATCAAAAAGCATTGAGGGACTATGCTACTCCCAGGGTGACTGAAATTCAGTCGAACATTACCAGGCCTGCGATAGCTGTAAATCACTTTAAGATAAAGCATGGGACAATTCAAATGATACAGAATTCAGTTCCGATTTGGGGGATTAGCCATTGATGATCCGAATGAGCACTTAGTCAGTTTTCTGGAAATTTGTGATACCTTCAAGTATAACTGGGTATCTGATGATGCAGTTAGGCTTCGGTTGTTTTCGTTCACACTGCGGGACAAGGTGAAGAGTTGGTTACACTCACTACTGCGAGGATCGATTACTACATGGGATGACCTTGCTCAAAAATTTTTGGGTAAATTTTTTCCACCGGCGAAGACTGCGAAGATGAGGAATGCGATTACTATAGTAGAACGGGGTATCTGATGCTGCAGTTAAGCTTTACTTGTTTTTGTTCACACTGCAGGACAAGGCGAAGAGTTGGTTACACTCACTATTGCGAGGGTCGATTACTACATAGGATGACCTTGCTCAGAAATTTTTGGCTAAATGTTTCACACCGGCGAAGACTGCGAAGATGAGGAATGAGATTACTATGTTTGAACAGCAACATGGGGAGTCTCTTTACGAAGCTTGGGAAAGGTACAAGGAACTACTTAGGAAGTGTCCACATCACGGACTACCCAAGTGGCTACAGATGAATACTTTCTATAATGGATTGAATGGGAATCTCTGTACTAGCATTGATGCAGCGTCTGGGGGAGCTTTCATGGCTAAAGGTTTTAAGGAAGCATATGAATTGATTGAGACGATGGCTGCTAATACCAGTGGCCCACAGCGAGAATGACACAATCTAAGGTAGCTGGGATGTTAGAAGTAGATTGGGTAACAGCATTAGCAGCACAGATTTTAGCATTATCAAAGAAGATGGATGCTCTTACAGGTGCACAGACTCAACAGGTGGCATATATTTGTGAATTATGTGTTGGGGAACATCCGATAGAAAAGTGTACCATAAATCCAGTAGTAGTACAGTTTGTAAGAGGTTATAATAGAATTCCGCAGAATCTGTATCGGAATGCCTATAATCCAGGGGGTCGGAACCATCCGAATTTTTCGTAAAGTAATAATTAAAACAAGCAGGCTCCACGACCATATTATCCCCCTGGTTTCCAAAATTAGCATCAACAGTTAGCTCCATAGCACGAGAAAAAGTCAAATTTGGAAGAGCTGTTGTTGAAGTATATATTGGGTAATGAGGCAGTGATGAAAACGCAAGCAGCGACGATAAAAAACTTAGAAAATCAGATGGGACATCTTGCATTAGCGTTGAATAACATGCCTCAAGGGACTCTATCGAGTGACACTGAGAAGAATCCGAGGGGAAATCATGAACAGTGTCAAGCAATTACATTGAGAAGTGGAAAACATCTTGAGGGACAAAATGCAGAAAATTTGACAAGGAAAGATGTTAAGGAAAGTGAAGACAAGTTTGTGGAAGAGAAACAGGGTGAAGATAAGCAAGTGGGGAAGAACTAGACAGATATTGTACCAGTTGTCTATCCTTCACCATCATTTCAGTAGAGAGTGCATAAACAGAAATTGAATAATCAGTTCTCCAAGTTTTTGGAAGTCTTCAAGAAATTGTAGATTCATATTCCTTTCGCAGAAGCCCTAGAACAGATGCCGAGCTATGCAAAATTTATGAAGGGTATTTTATCGAGGAAGAAGAAGTTAGAAGACTATGAGAAAGTGGCATTAATGGAGGAATACAATGTGGTATTACAGAGAGATTTGCCTCCGAAGATGAAGGATTTGGGGAGTTTTACCATTCCATGCACAATAGGGAACATGGCCTTCAACAAATGTCTGTGTTTGGGTGCGAGTGTAAACCTCATACCGTTGTTAGTAAATACTCAGTTGGGTTTGCCAGCACCGAAACCTATAAACATTTCACTACAGCTAGCAGACAGATCGGTGACTTATCCGAGAGGGATTGTTGAAGACATTTTAGTTAAGGTGGATAAGTTCATATTTCCAGCAGACTTCATTATTTTGGATTATGAAGAGGACAAGAATATCCTAATAATCTTAAGGAGACCATTTTTGGCTACTGAGAGGACTCTCATTGACGTTCAGAAAGGAGAGTTAACAATGAGGGTTCAAGACAAAGAAGTTAATTCAATATGTTCAAAGCCATGAGGTTCCCTACAGATGAGGAAGAGTGTTTCCGACTAGATGTGATCGACAGAATGGTAAATGAAGTGTGAAACCCCAAAACCCTAATAAGACTCGGATATGTAACTTCAGTATTTATAAATAAAATCTCTCCGTTCTGAATGTGTATTGTGTTATTATATACTCTGTTATAGAATTAGGTCAAATAAATTTTTGACTGAAAGTTGACGTACTTGACACGTCGTGCTTCAAATTTTTCTTCCAAAAATAGACATTTCGGTATATATATTTTGACAAGCTGTTTTTTCGTGCTTGTTAGGATTTGTGAAAAATCTAAGTTAGGAACCCTATTATCAAAATGAGGAAACCTTAACCCTAGATTTACAAACCCTAACCCTAATTTACAAATTCTAACCCTAATTGGTTAGACTAAACCCTAGTTAGGTTGTCCTAAACCCTAACCATAATTATTATAAATTAGGTGCTAATAAACATCATTAAGAAATCCTAATCATAAAAACCAAAACCCTAATTAAGCTTAAAGAGGATTAGGGCATAATTAAGCTACTAATTATAATGAACTAGCTCACAACTAGGTTACTACTCATCAAACCAAGTCCCAAGTATCAAACATCAGATCTTTGTAGAGGCAAGAAGGTGAAAAAAAGACCAAAAACCCTAGCTTCATAATTCTATAAATAGCAGCCTTAGATCAGTGCAAACTCGCGAAATTTCTAAGCCGAAACACTCATATATCATACATAAACAAGCCTTGGTGATAGCAAGAACAGAAACACAAGTCAGAAATCAAAATCAAGCAAAAAAAGGTGCAAACCCTAATTTTAACCTAGATCTTTGATGCTATGTTTAATTTGTAGTTTAGATGTTTAGATATGTGTAATAACATGTTAGTAAGTATGCTAAGTTGATAGAATATGTTTTCATAACATCTAGATGCATCAAATTGTTGTTTTAAGAAAATTGGAAATTTTGGAAAAATAGGTCTTGACAGTCGAATGTCAGTGCCTATAGATCCATGTATGTTAATAGTTAGGTATGTTAATTGTATGCTAGTTGTAGTATTACATAAGGCCTTTAGTTTGGAAAAGAAAACATGTTCATTAGAATTGTATATTGCAAGATATAAGTGGTCAAAAGTGGTTGACCAATCACGAAGTTTTGATTTATGGGTTACCCAAAAATCTCAAGAACAGGTAGAGCAGGTTACTTTGACCAACCATTTACTTACTTTCTGTTTGTTATTATAATGTCAAAGTGACATGAATTGATACCTTGATGTACATACTACATATCTATGACACTCAAACGCTTAATCAATTCATAGGTTTACTAGAATTAATGGTCAAATAGCGTTAACCGAGCATGACTGTGTTTTCTGGGTTACGCAGAAAACTGAAGAACATGAAGAACAGCATTTGGCTACACTTTGACCAACATAAATCTAGACCTTAGGATCTTACCCTGTCCAAACAAGTGTAACATATATGTACCTTGGTATATATAGTACATATTACAACAATCAAAATACAAATTTATCACACGGATTGAAAGTTATTAAAGGCACAAAACCGTTGACCTACCTTGACCACTGTTCTGGGTTATCCAGAAACCCAAGAACAACTCTGACAGTGACTTTGACCCTCTATAACTTCTTGTTATATGTAGGTTAAAGCATGAAATTGTATGATGTTGTACTACTACATCAGTACTATAACACCTATAGACTTACAAACCCAGAATCATTAACAGTAGACAATTTGGCTAAGGTCAAAGTGACCTCTAAGCCATGACCAACCCATTTTCCAGAAATGAAGAATACCTATAACAACACTTTCTGTCACTATAGGGCTTTAGCGACAGACAGTAAATAATTATTTAATAAATAAATTAATAAAATTAGATATAATTATAAAAACAGTTTTAAAAATTATTTTAAGTTATAATAATTAACTTTTAATATTTTTAGATAACTTAAATAAATATTTTATTTATTTAGATATTACTAATAATTAAGTTATTAATAAATTAAATAGAATAATTATTTATAAATAATAAATAATTATTTAAAAATGATATTAATGGTTTAAAAATCATATTAAAGGGTTATAAATTATTTAAAAATAATAAACAAGATTATAATAATATTCTAAATTAAATATTAATTATTCAGAAATAGAAATAAATGGTTTAAAAATCATTTGATGGATAAATAAATATCTAAAAATTATTATAAGCTTCCAGAAATTATTATAAAGGATATACAAATTGTCTAAAAATATAATAAATCTTATAAATAAAGTTTAACCGAGATATTAACTTATTAATTATCTGGTAAAGTCCTAGGACACCAAAATCATATCAAATTTAACCTGAGCATAAATAGTTTATGTATTTGAGTATTGTTATCAATACTAATGTGTTAGACTTATATGAATGAACACCTTAGGGGTTTATAGACAAATCGAGTAACTTCGCTTAATCGATTTTCACTTAGGCAAGTTCCCTAATCCTAAATTACTTACGCAAGTTTACTAAACCCTAATTTATCACTTATGCAAGTTCTTGAACCCTGCTTATTCGTTAGACAAGATTCCTATCTTGATTTGCTTTTGATATGTTATACCAAACCTAAACTTGATTAACAATTATTACAAAGTTATCGCTATAGCTTCGCCATAACTAAGAAATGAATTGTTTATTCGAATGATATTATTTATTGAGCATAAATTGTTGTGTGAAACCAAATTACTTTGGTAAGACATCCTATACTGAGTTGTATATCCCATAAGGGATAAATTTGTGTCAATAAAATTTGACACTTAGTGCAAGTGGGCACGATTAGAATGAGATGCATACTCCTAGGATGTTGAATAGATTGATCATCTATCTCACATTTAAGCAAGATTTTTAAGCCTTTGTGACTGACATAAATGGTTGAAATATAAATTCCAAAAATGGTAAACAACGCTAAGTTGAGAAAAGTTTTGAACTTTTATATTTCTTCAAATCTTATATTGTTATAAATTATAAAACTTGTTGAGCATGTCATAGCTCACTCTTGCAAACCATTCCCTTTGCAGTATGAGATGGTAACCCTGACACATCTGGTGTAAACAATGGGAAACGCCCCTACTTAGATTAGTTTAAATTACTGTCTAGCTGAATGTAATACTTTTGTAATAAGAAATTCTTTATGAAGAATCATGTAACAGAACCATAATATATGATATATATCATCCTTTATTTCTGCAACCGTGTTTCCTTTACATAAATAGATGTAATTAGAACTTTTAATTTATTTGGATATCCTTGGGAACCATACATATGAGTGAGTTTATTGATAATATGGACTATTCATGTTGTTATTGATACTATGAATTTTAGATAGATAGGTACTATTGATACGATAGTGTAATCCGTATGATATAGACTATATATTTAAGTGAGGGTATTGGTAATATGTATTGTTCATGTTATTACTAGTACTCTAGATTTTAGATAGATAAATATTATTCATAGATATAGTCTATACATCCAAGTGAGGGTATCCAAACACAATAATAGTTCTTTAGGGAATTGTTATCTGTTATGGGATACTGTGAACCTTGGATCTATGAGAATTGTATCTTATAATATTTGTATAGTAGTTTGATTAGATATAAGCATCAAATCAGATACCATGGGTGTATAGATTTGGATGCGTTATATTGATTTATTAGTTGTGAACTCCAGATCGGATACTGTGGGAGTATAGATCTGGGAGTATTGATTAGTATATATTTCGTCCTCGAACTTATAGTACAAGTTAAGTAAATAGTTGGGGATAGTTCTCTCGCATTTTGTCCTTGAGCTCCCATGTAGCCTTTTAAATGTTCTAACTCCTCCATATAACTTTTACCGATGCTATCACTTTATTTCTAAGGACTTACTCTTTACGATCGATGATCTGCACAGGTTCCTCTATATAAGAAAGATCTTATTTAATTTGGATTGGTTCATAGCTTATAACGTGTTTATAATCGGGTTTGTATGGCTGTAAAATGGACACATAAAACACATTATGAATATGATTTAGCTCATGAGATAATGCTATCTCATAAGCAACTTCACATATCCTTCTCAAAATTTTTAATGGTCCAATGAATCTCGGACTCAATTTCCCTTTCGTACTAAAACGTATCGTGCCCTTCCAAGGGGACACTTTCAAGAATATGTGGCTTCCTATGCTAAAGTTTCGTTGTTGACGATGTGGATCAACGTATTTCTTCTGTCGATCATGAGACGCTTGTAATCATTCATGTATAACTCGGATTGTCTCAATAGTTTGTTGGATTATCTCAGGTACTAGCATATATCTTTCCCCGACCTCATCCCAACATAAAGGTGTTCTATATTTCCATCCATACAAGGCTTCATAAGGTGGCATACCTATGCCAGTATGGTAACTGTTATTATAGGCAAATTATACCAAAGGTAACTGATCTTCCTAACTTCCTTTAAAGTCTATGATACAGGTTCTTAATATATCTTCTAATTTTTAAATGGTTCTCTCACTTTACCCATCTATTTGAGGGTGATATGTTGTACTTAATCTCAACTGAGTTCCTAACTGTTTTTGAAGGCTTCCACAAAAATTTAAGGTGAAACGTGGGTCTCAGTCTGACACTATAGAAACAGGTACTCCATGCCTAGAAATAACTTGGCATAACTTGGCATGTTGATCTAGGTTATGAGTAACCTTAATAGGTAGGAAGTGAGTTGATTTGGTAAGTCACTCAACTATTACCCAAATGGCATTATGGTTTTTCTGTGTAGCTGGAAGGCCTACTACGAAGTCCATTGCTATGTGTTCCCACTTTTACTTAGGAATTGGTAAGTTTTGAAGTAAACCACTCAGCTTTTGATGTCCAGCCTTAACCCTTTGACACGTGAGACATTTGCTTACCCATTCTGCTATTTCTCTTTCCATATTTAACCACCAAAAGTGTTGGCTTAAGTTTTCATACATTTTAGTACTACTAGGATGTATGGAAAATTAAAATTATGAGCTTCATTTAAGATTTCGTCTTTTAATGCTTGATTCAATGGAAGCCAAATTCTATATTCAAATCTTAGTATTCCACCCTTATCTATTCTAAATTTGGTATTATTGATGTGAGTTATATTAGATTTACATTTTTGACACTCCGTTTCTTCTCCCTGCATCTTTTTGATTCTATCTAATAGAGTCAAAACTCTCTCTCTAATGACTAACTTATGGGTAGAGGTAGTTGGACACCTTACCTCAGTTTTAAGTCTGTCAAAACCTTTTATTAACTCTTTATTGGTGGTTATTATGTTTAACCACTCTTGGTTCTTTTTACTTAATGCATCAGCCACTACATTGGCTTTTTCGAGATGATATAAGATTTCACAATCAAAATCTTTTATCAGTTCTAACCATCTTCTCTGCCTTAAGTTTAACTCCTTTTGCTTAAAAATATATTTTAAACTTTTGTGATCTATATATATCTCGCACTTCTCCCCGTATAAGTATTACCTCCAAATTTTAGAGCAAAAACTACCGCGGCTAACTCTAGGTCATGAGTAGGATACCTCTTCTCATAATCTTTAAGTTGTCGTGATGCATAAGCAATCACTTTTTCATGTTACATCAACACATACCCTAAACCTTTGTGTTACGCATCACTAAATACTACAAGGCCTCTTGTATCATCTGGTAAGGACAACACAGGAGCCATGCTCAGTCACTTCTTCAACTCTTGGAAGCTTTCTTCAAATTATTTGTTCAAACGTATTTCACCGTCTTTCGAGTTAAATTGGTTAGAGGGGTTGCTATTTTTGAAAAATCTTTTATGAAATGTCGATAATAACCCGCTAAACCGAGAAAACTTCTTACTTCTGTTGGAGTTGTTGGTTGTTCCCAATTCACAACCGTTTCGATCTTAGTTGGATCTACTAAAATCCCATTCTTGTCAATTATATGACCTAAAAACTGAACTCTCTTCAACCAGAATTCACACTTGGAAAACTTTGCGTAAAGTTATTCCTTTCGTAATATCTCTAATATGATTCTTAAGTGTTTGGCATGCTCTTCCCGTGTTTTTGAGTATACCAGAATATCGTCGATAAACACTTCAACGAATTTGTCTAAGCATGGTTTAAACACTAGATTCATCAAGTCCATAAATGTTGTCGGTGCATTAGTCAACCCAAAGGATATCATAAGAAACTCATAATGTCCATAACATGTCTTGAACGCTATCTTCCATACATCTTCTTTTCTTACCTTTAACTGATGATAACATGTCCGTAGGTCGATATTTGAAAAGTGTTCGGCCCCCTTTAATTGGTCAAATAAATCATCAATTATTGGTAAAGGATATTTATTTTTTATGGTTAACTTATTTAATTCTCTATAGTCAATACATAATCTAATGGTTCCATCCTTCTTCTTTATAAACAATATTGGTGCTCCCCAAGGTGAAACACTAGGCTGTATGTACTTTTTATCTAAGAGTTCTTGTAGTTGTACTAGTAACTCTTTCAGTTCTACAGGTGCCATTCTGTATGGTGCCTTAGAAACTGGTATCGTTCCTAGTGCAAGGTCAATAACAAACTCGATTTCCCTATCTGGAGGAAGACTTGGTAAGTCATCTGGGAATACATCAGGAAATTCCTTAACTATAGGTATTTGATCTAGTTTTACTCCTTCCTTGTGAATATCAACTATATAGGACAAATAACCTAAACAACCTTTTCTAAGTAATCCTTCTGCCTGAATTATGGTCAGGTATCGATATTGCTTAGGTGAACACTACCTTTGACTTCGATGCAAACAATAGGATTATACATTTTTGATGACAATCAATCATCGCGTTATGATTAACTAACCAATCCATTCCTAAGATTACATCGAATTCTCCTAACTGTATTGAAATAAGATTCATCAGAAATTTGTGACCCTTTATATCCACAGTACAGTTTCTATATATACACTTAACAAGAATCTTCTCGTTATTTGCAATTTCTACGCAGAATGGTATGTCTAAGTTTTCACATGGTATATTCAACTTTTTAGAAAAACTATTAGACACAAAAGAACAAGTAGCACCAGAGTCGAATAACACATATGCATTTAAAGTGTTTATAGGTATGATACCTGTCACCACATCCTATGAAGCAACATCATCCCTCACTGACATAATAAACGTTCTAGTGGCTGGTTGAGTCTGAGCTCCAACTGAAGCTACTGTTGATCTATTCTCTGGGACTCTATTCCCTCCTCCTCCTTGGTTCTTAGGTTTGTGACAGTTCTTTGCTAAATGTTCTGACGAACCACAATTGAAAATTTTATTTTTATTAGGGATAGGACACTGTGGAGAAAAGAGTCCCTCTTGACCACAATTGAAACATTTATTTTTCAGACATAAACCGTTATCTCTTCTTCCACATGTAGGACAAGGTTCCATTTTATTTTTGTTACTGTTAAAATTGTTGTTATTATTACTTACCTTTTTCCAAGAGTTGTTAGAAAAACTAGTATCCCATTTCCTTTTATTAAACCCACCTGAACTGGGTTCAGTCTTAGTTTTCCCTCCCTTAATTTGATTCTTTTTTATCTTTGTGAAATTTGATGAGGTTCTCGTTTTCACTATCAGCTATGAAAGCTTTTTTCAGTATTTAAGAAAAAGTCTTTATTTGGAATATAGACAATTTACTACGTATCTGAGGTTTCAAACCTTCCAATGATTCAGCTTTTTAAATTATTGAAACTGATGCCTCAGGCATTGGATTTAGAGGTATTCTCAAGCAAAAGTTAACTCCTACTTTTTCAGAACAAATTGTCCGATTTTATTCCGGTGCATGGAATCCTACACAGTTAAATTACAGTACTATTAAAAAAGAAATTCTTTCTTTAGTCTTATGTATTAATAAATTTCAAAGTGACTTGCTTAATCAAAAGTTTCTAGTTAGGATAGATTGCAAATCTGCAAAGTTTATTTTAGAAAAAGATGTTAAAAATATTGCCTCTAAGCAGTCTTTTGCTATGTGGCAAGCATTGTCAAGCATTTTTGATTTCGAGATTGAGTATATTAAAGGAAGTAACAATTCAATTTCATATTTTCTTACTTGAGAATTTATTAATACAGGTACCCTACTTTCACTATGAGTGTGCGAGGAGGTTCTTCTTCTCAAGGTCAGGGCCGCCATTCAGGCCTAAGTAATCAGCCCAAAGGAACTTTGGTTCCCCATCCAGTTAACCCAGTCACTAAGCCCAATCCCGTTAATAAATTTCAGGTGCTTGGATCTATTCCTAAGCCCTATAGCTCAGTGCTATCCAGTAACCCTAAACCCATTGATCCTTTCTGTGATCCTTCAAGGGCCACATCCTTTAAACCTAGTCAATCTGATTCTCAATATGTGCTTAAGTGGGAAAATCACTTATTTCATATTGAACCTCATATTAAGCCAAAAAATGACCCAATTAAGCTGGCTTCCCAGTATTTTCCTACTGGATGGCATTTTATTCCTCTTGCTCCTTATAAATCCCTTGTGTATTATACGGATATTCTTTTAGAAACCGAGTCAATTTTCATCAAACATATTTATGCTAGGGATGATGAATCTAAAGTCCTCTTTCATTCTCTCTACATTAAACAAATCATTCAAGTCACTGACTGGGGTAATCATCCCTCTGATCTTAAACAGCTCTCCAATCAGAATAACTCATTCTGTTATTTGGATTATATGGAAGCCTGAAATAAGATCTTCCTTCATCAAAATGAGTCACACAGTCACTCGTGGTTCTTACAATTTGACCACAAATTTAAGAGTCAAATTCCTTTCTGGTTTATTCTGTGGTGGTACAGATTTGTTTCTTCCTTCGACCTCCTTCCTGATCCTTTAAAGGCTCAGCTCAGTCATTTTTGTAATCACAATAAATATCATCAACGATATGAAGGTATCCCTGTTCTTCTTCAGTTTATTAGTAAATATAAAGTTCCATGAATTCTCAAATGGCAATATGACATTCAAGCCCCAACTACTGTGACTGGTTTTCAATCCCCTGAGCATAATTATTTAGTGTCTCAAACCACAGTTTCACCAGTCACTCATGTCACCCGCCTTTTCTTTGTCAAATGGTGGGATAAATTTGATATTGATCGAATAATAGGTCAAGTTCAGAAAGAATTTCCTTCTGTTCCTATCTCCGTTGTTCCAGTTAAATCAATCCCTGCCAAAAAATCTTCTAGCAAATCAAAGGCATCAAAGACTAGTCCAACCGGTTTGACAAGCTCCATTGATTTTTCTAACATCAAGAATTGTTCCAGTAAAGACTTGAAGTTAATCGCCCAGGCCATCCATGAAAGGATAGATGAGTTACATGAAGAAGCTTCGGCATGCTCCTCTTCTTCCTCCAGAAACACTTTAGCTAGTTACTTTGAAGATGATGACCCTAATTGAAAGTATTATGCACATAAGCCAATCATGTTTGATGATAAAGCATATACTTTATAACAATCTTATTCAATTATTAATAAAAAGTATTAATTTATTAAAGGCTTTTAATTATATACATGATGCTGTTTTATAATATGTGATAAACTCATAGTTTTAAGCAATGCTTTTAGAATAATGATGATGATCATTCTAATGAGATCTAAATTCTTAAAAAGCTTAAAACTAAAATAGTTTCCGATCGTTGGATTACTAAATTAGGGATTAGTGAATCCGGATAGATTGGTACATACGTTGTTTGCTCATTGGATGAGGATGATTGATCTCATGATCATTCGTGTTGAGACACTAAAGCAGTATGTAGGTGCTTATTAGAGAATAAATTTACTGAACGTGGCTCGCTAAGGAATACCTAATGGAGTTTTACTTGCCTGTCAATAGGAATTCTTGTAGTGATAGTAGTACAAGTGATCCTTGGACTTAAGATCATCATAGTATCTTGTGTATGATGAATTATACTTTGACTTATTCCTTAAGACCCTCAGGGTATATCAAAGGGTATGCTTGAGTATATTAAGTTGTATATGGAGATAATGTATGATCAATAAAGAATCTACCGCTTCTAGTAAAAGAAGAGAAATGTCCTATGTGATTCAATAAATGACAACCCAGTAATCCTTGGCCAAGGCAGAATGAAATTAGAAATGAGTTTCTAATTTGTATTATTTAGAGTTGTGCATTTAAGAGTTGAAATACATATAATTAAATAAAATAAGACTTGACAGTAATTACATGTCTTATATTTAATTGGGACGTTGTATGGTAGAAGGATTGAATTGTACAGTAACTATTTACTCAAAGGTTCTTTTATGATTAATGTTAAAATCTATATTATCTGGAAAGGCGTTGATCGGTAGGGAGGCTTATCCCTATTTTAAAATAAATATTATTTATTTAAATAAATTATTAATTTAATTTATTTATTTAAATAAGATTAGAATTGTTCTAATTGATTTATTCACAACCGGTTTAATATGGAGAACCTAAAGGGTCACACCATAAAAGGAAGAATAATTATTTAAGAAGCAAATGGCATAATCGTAATAATAAGTTAAGTATATTTAATTTAATCTATGGTGATAGAATAAATTAAATAGATTAATATTTATTATTTAATATTTTGGAAATATTAAATATGAATTAATAAGAGGAGTCTTATTATTATTATTACAATTATTATTATTTAATTCTTAAAGGAGTTTGGAAATTAATTAATAAAAGTACTCTCATTTACTCCTAATAAGATTAAGAGCCTAATTAATTTAAAGAGTTTAATTAATTAAAATAAAATCCAATTCCTTAATTGTTAAGGAGGGTTACCCATATCTGTAAATAAGAGGAGTCTTATTATGGGTGACAGAGTTATAGTTGACTTATTCACAACATACGTAATTCCAATAGTTGGAGAGTACGCTCCTTTTCTATGAGAGATAGAAAAACTAGGATTTTACCAAACACACATCTTCTTGAATTTTTGTTCTTACTTGGTGGATCACCTCTAGAGGCCAAACACTTGAGTGGCTAACGTTGATCAAAGGAAGGAACCAAACCCTGTGGATTCAAGTTAAACGCGAAAGGATTTGGAGGTGAACTTGTACCTGAAGAAGCTCGGATCTTCAAGGGTATGATTCTTGTTCTTCTTCTTTTCGTTTAATTAATAATTGTGCATAAATGATGACCCGGGTATATGGTTTGTAAATTTTAAACTCTAATTTTTACACGTTTCTGCTTATTTTGTGTAATTTGATTGCGTTCATAAATATTACAAACCTAACAGTGGTATCAAAGCCAAATCTTTATACGAATTATTAATTATCAAATTTAATATGTATATTGATGTGTTTAGAACAATTTAATTGGACATAATTTTTTATATAAAATTTATTTTTAAAAAAAACGGAATCAGCGAAACCAAAGTAGTGCAGGATCAGAATTATATATAATAAGGATGAATCATTATATTGATTCACGTGGTGTATATATATATATATATATATATATATATATATATATATATATATATATATATATATTAATTATTTTATAATTAAAATATATATATATATATATATATATATATATATATATATATATATATATATATATATATATATATATATATATTAATTATTTTATAATTAAAATATAATATTTATTTTAATCTTAAAATAAAAAGTTTATTTTAATTTTAAAATAAAAGGTTTATTTTAATTTTAAAATTAGATTTCATGCTAACTAATTAGAGTTAGAATTGAATTCCATGATAACTAATTGAAGTTGAAACTGGATTACATGTTTCCTAAAATAAAGGAGTTTATTTGTGAATAGGAAAGTAAATCCATGTTTCCTTAAATAAAGGAGTTTATTTAGATATGGAATAAGATTTCATATTATTCAAAATAAAGGAGTTTATTTGTGAATAGGAAAGAGAATCAGTATTTCCTTAAATAAAAGAGTTTTATTTTTTTTCTTGAAATTAGATTACATAATTAATTAAAATAAAGGAGTTTATTTTGACTAAAGATTTTGATTAAAATAAAATAGTTTATTTTATTCAAAATTAGATAAATTAAAATAAAAGAGGTTTATTTTGATTTAAATTTGGATTAAAATAAATGTGTTTATTTTGATTCAAAATTAGATTTTATGCTAACTAAATTTGCCCATTAAATGATATCAATATATATATTGAATGTTTATTATTCATGATATGAATGTTATTTATTGATACATATGGTGATGTGTATGACAATAAATGTGATTGATTATGGACTATTGACCAATGTGATTGGATTTTATTTTAGTTAAATGCATGAATGTATGGACTTTATTAAATGGGGTCTGCGTACCTCGTCATCTCTAATTTTTCTTAATATAAATTCTATCTCACTCCTATGTACTTCCCATTAACTGCTGATCAAAGTTTCTATTTATTTTAAATAGTTTTGTCAATAGGAATAGTTAGAATTATTTTTGAAGAATTGGAGATCAAGGAGCAAGGAGCGCATGCAGACACGTTTGTAATGGAGCCCGGGTTTAAATGTAATAGTTATATTTAAATATTAATTCTTGCACCCCTAGGGTTTGACCTTTTGGTTCACTTGGTGGCTCTAGTGAACCAAACTAGAATAAAAGTTCATAATCAATCCAGATAGAATATAGTATTCTATATGTGCATGCTTATATAATATATATATTATATATTATGCAAACATGCTTCGCATGTTAATTAATATGACGCGTATTTTATATATATATATATATATATATATGTGTGTGTGTGTGTGTGTGTGTGTGTGTGTGTGTGTGTGTGTGTGTGTGTGTGTGTGTGTGTGTGTGTGTGCATGCACGCTAAACAAGATGAGACAAATTAATAACAAACCCCTCAAATATTTTATATTAAGTTGTAACGTTCAAAGATTTTTGGAATATCGAACGTCGCCTTCTAACTTGGTAAAACAATAGAGTATTAAATATTTAATACTAGTTTGTTATGCACACACAAGGTAAGTATTAAATATTTAAGATGTTGTTTTATCACATTTAATGCTTATAAATAGACTGAACAATGCTGTTTTGTTGTGCACACACAAGGACATTATTTTTCTTTTTTGAATATATGGAGTGCTAGGTTAGACTTAACTTAAATTATTTTAGTTCGGATGTGCACACACTTGACCATTATGATTTAAGAGGAAAAATATAAGGAGTTACATAGTTGATGTAATTGACAAGAGTTGTCTACCTATTTATTTATATATAGTTTGTTGTGTCACCACAAGGCTATATACATTTGAAATGAGATCCTTATTCTCACTAGCATATCTTTAATTAGATTTTGCCGAACTATATAAGTGAGGGTAATATAGTTTGAAGAAAATAGTGGGAGATACCAATTTAAAATAAGACCTAATTTCCTAATTTATTTTGGTAATTAATAAAAGAATGTATGCTAAAATGTTGTTACAAATTCATTTACAGAATTTTATAATGTCTAAATTACTATCACTGCGAAGCATATTAGATGTTATTTAACCGGACCGTATTAAACGGATTGGTTAAGGAAATTGAGAAAAGTTCTCATGGCTAAAAGCTATTTTATGTCCTTAATATGTCTATCCCTGCAATGGTTGCAGACAATGCCTCTGAGGAAGAAATTGTTACTTTTAGAAAGTGGCAAGATGATGCACAGTTGGCTCAATGCATCATGCTCGCATCCATTAGTAACGAGCTTCAGCGTCAGCATGAAACTATGAATGATCCTACTATATTCCTGCACATCAAGTAGTTGATAGTGAGAAAAGTAGGACTGATAGATATCAGATATTTAAGGAGCTCTTCCAATCTAGAATGACCGATGACACTACAGTACAGATAAAAGTCCTTAATATTATTAATTTAATTGATCAATTAGGACAACAAGTTTTGTCATGGATGGAGAGTTGAGCCAAGATTTGATCTTACACTCACTGCCGGACTCCTTTCACAATTGTTGTGAATTTTTTATATGAACAAGCTAGATATCAGCCTCGCTGATTTGCTTAACATGTTAAAAAATGTTTAGAGTCACTTTCCAACCAAGAAAGACCAAGTCTTACTAGTAGGGGCCAAAGGATCTTCTAAAAAGAAGAACGATTCTAAGAAGGTAAATAAAGAAATGCAAAAACAAAGGATAATAAGAACAAAATTGATACGGATAGCAAAGGAGTTTGCTTCCACTGCAATAAGCCTGGACACTGGAAAGAAACTGCAAGAAGCATCTTGTTGAGGCTAACCAAAGAAGCTTAGTGAAGTTTCGGTTACAAATATAAATTTGTTCATGATTTAAAATAATTTTTTTTTAAGTCAAGGTTCTACTTGGGTATTGGATATCGACTTTGGTTATCATAAATATAGATTAATGAAGGGACCAAGTCGAAGTAGAAAGCTAAACAAATATAAGTAATCCTATGTGTGGAAAATGAAGCAAAGGTTGCCACATTAGCCATAGAAACTTATAGTTTAGCAATGCCTACAGGCAAATCTATTAAGTTAATAAGTTGTTATTATATTCATGTTCTCGTTAGAAAAATTATTTCTATTTTGTTGTTGGACAATGAAATCTTTGGTATTATATTTAAGAACAATTGTTGTTCTATTTATAATAATAATATTTTGTATAGAACTGGAATATTACTTAATGGATTTTGTATGCTTGACTTACGTGAAAAATTATTTTGTAAATTGAACAAACTTGTATAAGAAAAGGAGATGATCATTCAAAGAGTTGAATGTGTGTATTTATTGAAATACAAGTGTGAATTATTTAAAAAGTTCAAAGAATTCAGAAGTGAAACAAATTGACAAAGTATTAAGATTCTTTGATTAGATCAAGGAATAAATACTTGTGCAATAAGTTTCTAGATCATCTCAAATGGTTTTCTCATAATGGACGCCTCCTGATACATAATAATTGATTGATGTATTTGAAAGGAAAAATCGTACCTTGTTGGACATGATGCGGTCCATAATGATTTTACTGACATTCAAGTATCCCTCTGGGTTCATGCCCTAGAAATGGCTGCATATCTACGGAAAAGGTAACCTCAAAATCTGGCCCCAAGACTCCATAAAAGTTATGGATAGGGAGGATTCCTAATCTTAAGTATGTTAAGATAAGGAGTTGTCAAACTTATGTGAAAAAGTTTCAAAGGATAAGCTTGGGACAAGATTTGACAAGTACAGATTTGTGGGATATCCTAAAGTAAGTTTAGGATATATGTTCTATAATCCTACTTAGCAAAATGTGTTTGTTGCGAAACATGCTACCTTCTAAGATAAAGGTGTTTATCATTAAAAGGGCTAGTGGGAGGATAATAGATCTTGAAGAGTTCAAGAACCACAAAACACTATAAGTCAAATAAGAGGAACCTGTAGATAGAACTATTGTACCACAACCGAATCATAAATTTGGAATAGTACCGAAGATACCTGGGAGGTATGAATTCATCATACATGATGTGATGAGGTACGCATCATAGAAGATGATGATCCAGTTATATATGATGAGGTAAGAGTTGTAGACACTCAGAGAAATGGATTAAAGCAAGCTTCTCAAAAATAGAACATTCGTTTTGATGAAACAAATCAAAAGAGTTTGATTTTATCACAAATAAGAATGAACCTAGTGTGTACAAAAGGGTCAGTGGGAGCGTCGTGACATTTCTAGTATTATATATTGATATACTACGAATAAGGAATAACATACCAATGCTACAATCAGTAAAGATAAAGTTATCTAAACATTCCTCCATGAATGATTTGGGAAGAGTATCTAAATTAGGGATACAAATCTATATAGATAGATTCAAGAGGATGCTCGACTTAACCCAAGGAACGTATATTCATTTGATGCTAAAGTCGTTTAGCATGACAAACTCCAAGAGATGTCTCATGTTGATGAGCCCTGGAGTGTATCTCTCTTAATAGTCCCCATAGACTCATAAAAGAGAGATCGCATGAGTAACTATCATGTATGCAATGAAATATACGAGACCTAATATTGATCAGTCATATTCTGGAGAAGTTCACTATGAGTCAGTAAAAAATATCTTAAAGTACTTTACCGGCACTAAAGATGTGATCATATTTATGGTGGGTCTGAATTAAAACTAGAGGGCTTAAACGACTCAAGTTTTTTCAGACATACCAAGATGACAGAAAATTCACTTTAAGGTAAAGCGTTACCTTGAATGGTGGTGCAGTGAATTAGAAAGGTTCCAAACAGTAAAGAGTTATTGGTTTAGTGATAAAGACAAAGTATATAGCTATGAATAAAGCTACAAGCTGATTGTTTGGAGGAAAAGTTCATTACAAAATTAGGAATAGTTCCTAAGTCTCATCTTGGATCTAAACATGTGTTGTGACACTTTCACTTAGTTATAGGAATCATTGAAAGATGATAAATCACTATAGAGATAGTGAACTCTCAAGAACAACATTACATATCCATTAACTAAAGCTTATCCAACAGCAGGATAATCGTCACTTAGAGAAGAATGGTATGAGATACCACGGCGATTGGCTTTAGTGCAAGTGGGAGATTGAAAGTATTATGCACACAAGCCAATCATGTTTGATGATAAAGCATATACTTTATAACAATCTTATTTATTTATTAATAAAAAGTATTAATTTATTAAAAGCTTTTAATTATATACATGATGATATTTTATAATATGTGATAAACCCATAGTTTTAAGAAATGCTTTTAAAATAATGATGATGATCATTCTAATGAGATCTAAATTCTTAGAAAGCTTAAAACTAAAATAATTTCCAATCGTTAGATTGCTAAATTGGGGATTAGTGAATCCGAATAGATTGGTATATACGTTGCTTGCTCATTGGATGAGGATGATTGATCTCATGATTATTTGTGTGGAGACACTAAATCAAGTATGTAGGTGCTTATTAGAGAATAAGTTTACTGAACGTGGCTCGCTAAGGAATACTTAATGGTATTTTACTTGCCTGTCGATAGGAATTCCTGTAGTGATAGTAGTACAAGTGATCCTTGGACTTGAGATCATCATAGTATCTTGTGTATGATGAATTATACTTTGACTTATTCCTTAAGACCCTCAGGGTATATCAAAGGGTATGCTTGGGTATAATAAATTGTACATGGAGATAATGTATGATCAATAAAGAATCTACCGCTTCTAGTAAAAGAAGAGAGATGTCCTATGTGATTCGATAAATGACAACCCAGTAGTCCTTGGCCAAGGCAGATGAAATTAGAAAGGAGTTTCTAATTTATATTATTTAGAGTTGTGAATTTAAGAGTCGAAATACATATAATTAAATAAAATAAGACTTGACAGTAATTCCATGTCTTATATTTAATTGGGACATTATATGGTGGAAGGATTGAATTGTACAGTAACTATTTACTCAAAGGTTCTTTTATGATTAATGTTGAAATCTATATTATCTGGAAAGTCGTTGATCGCTAGGGAGGCTTATCCCTATTGTAGAATAAATATTATTTATTTAAATAAATTAATAATTTAATTTATTTATTTAAATAAAATTAGAATTGTTCTAATTAATTTATTCACAACCGGTTTAATATGGAGAACCTAAAGGGTCACACCATAAAAGGAAGAATAATTATTTAAGAAGCAAATGTCATAATCGTAATAATAAGTTAAGTATATTTAATTTAATCTATGGTGATAGAATAAATTAAATAGCTTAATATTTATTATTTAATATTTTGAAAATATTAAATATGAATTAATAAGAGGAGTCTTATTGTTATTATTACTATTATTATTATTTAATTCCTAAAGGAGTTTGGGAATTAATTAATAAAAGTACTCTCATTTACTCCTAATAAGATTAGGAGCCTAATTAATTTAAGAGTTTAATTAATTAAAATAAAACTCAATTCCTTAATTATTAAGGAGGGTTACCCATATATTTAAATAAGAGGAGTCTTATTATGGGTGATAGAGTTCTTGTTGACTTTTTCACAATATACGTAATTCCAATAGTTGGAGAGTACGCTCCTTTTCTATGAGAGATAGAAAAATTAGGGTTTTGCCAAACACCCATCTTCTTGAATTTTTGTTCTTCCTTGGTGGATCACCTCTAGAGGCCAAACACTTGGGTGGCTAACGTTGATCAAAGGAAGGAACCAAATCCGGTGGATTCAAGTTGAACGCGAAAGGATTTGGAGGTGAACGTGTACCTGAGGAAGCTCAGATCTTCAATGGTATGATTCTTGTTCTTCTTCTTTTCGTTTAATTAATAATTGTGCATAAAGGATGATCCGGGTATATGGTTTGTAAATTTTAAACTCTGATTTTTACATGTTTCTGCTTATTTTATGCAATTTAATTGCGTTCATGAATATTACAAACCTAACACTAATGGCACTATCAATCTTCAAGATGCTCAGGATCCATTTGCCTGACATCTCAGTCAAAAGATGCTCCAGCTTTTTAGTTCTCAGTCACATGCGCCTGCCCCTGTAGCCTTCCAGTCAAAAGATGCTCTCCCAACAAAAGCATCTCCCAGTCACTCACGCATGCTCCAGCTTTTCCACCAAAAGTAGCCAAGCTAGTCAAAAGATTCAGCCTTTTTCAGCAAAAGTTGTTGAAAGAATTTATGTATAGTAAAAAGTCAGCACTGTTTTATTGGTCATCAATAGTAAAAATTGTCTATAATCATTCACTTTTGTAATAGTAAAGTTGTAATAGTTCTTTCCTTATTCTATAAAAGGAATTCGAACTTAGTTAGTAAGGCAGACTTAAAAAAACTCAGAGTTCCTTCTCTGATGAATCTTTAGACTCTGCTCTCTCTTCCCTTCATCTACTTCTCTAATGTTCTAAGTAAATTGTAAGTCACTTTTATTTCTGTACTTGTAAATATTTTCAATTATTAGTAAAACTGTATTATTTTCAGTAATTCAATTGTGTTTTGTATGTGCCTTTCTTGTTCTTCTTTCTTTTCTCCACTTCTGCCCCAAATGGTATATATATATATATATATATAACGTTTTTAATTGAATGAATCTGCCATCAAGATTTTGAATAAGGCTAAATTTATTAATTAACTGTTGTAATACTTGTTATGGAATTATGTAGGACTATTTAAAAATTTAAATTGAAAATTTATAGGAATATAATAATAATAATATTTCAGTAATTTTACTTATTTATTATTTTGTTTAATTAGTTCGAACGGAGGGAACCTAAACGAGTTATATTTGGAATAAATTTTGGGTGTGGCATTACTTATTTCAGGTACGGATTTCGTACTCTTTCAACGATACTTTTGTTAAATTTGATTTGTTCATTTTGTTCCTTGTTTTAAATTCTGTTATTATTTCACATAATTATTTCTTGTAAAATTCATATATTTGTTTTATTTTGGAGTTGACACATTGGACTCGTACTTGTACTCTTTAAATTAGGTTATCATGTCTAGTATTTATTTTGATATTTGTAGAGCGATATATGTTGTTACTTTTTTTTTGGAGACATTATGATTTGATCTGGTTCAACATATACATTAGAACCCCATTTTTTGTGGATATTGTGTCGCATGTGTTGTGACACAGTATCTATTTTTATTGGTATTATGTCGCATGTGTTGTGACACGATACCTATTTTGATGGTACTATGTCGCATGTGTTGTGATATGATATTTTTGTTAGAATGTATCGTAAGGTATACCAGAGCTATAACCACATGTGGGGGTACCACAAGCATGTCGTATTGGCACGAGAGGCATGACACTTTCTGTGGCGGTGTGATTAGTCCACGTCGTCTCCGTTTGGGCTACGAAGGAAGTGGGTCACTTGGTGTTTTGTTGTGGGAAGCGTATGGGTTAACCCTAGTTTTCTGTTCTGCAGATTTATGATGTTGTACCAAACGCACCTATCCTATTTGTATACATTTGGATTCGCGGTCCAATGTGTGATTTGCATGTGTGGCATTATTTTGGTTGCATGTGTGACATTATGTTGACTTGCCTGTGTGGCATTATTTTGACTTGCCTGTATGGCAATGTATATTTTTGAGCTCACTCGGTATGAAATAACACCCAGCCATTTGATTCAACCTATTAGTTCATTGTATTAGTTTTGTTTGTTTATGTTCAGTTTAATTAATTGAGTTAGTTACTTCAGTTCATTCTTTACTCTTTTGTTTGTTTTGTTAAATCTGTTGATTCAAATATATTCTATTCAGACTTTGGATATCATATTTTCGTCGGTCTTTAAGCTTGAGACTTTGTTAAGTATGTTATTTCAGTTGATTTCGTATTTCAGTTATACATCTTTGTATTATCTATATCCGTACTGGGCATTTGGCTCATTGCTGTGTTTTTCTTCCGACAGGTTTGTAGGGGTGATTCAGGGCTAGTGTGATGAGAGTGTTGCCTTTGACCATCTAGGTTGATTCAATTTTTGGTTTTGATTATTTTGACTCTAGTTGGAGAATTGTATTTAGTACTTCAGTGATGGATATCATTATTAATATTTTGAAGTTATTAGTGCTCTGTTTACTAATTTTGAAGTTTGTTATGCTTTGTGTGTGACCTCCCTTACCTATTCGAGAAAGGGGTGTTACATAATTGATCTTGTTATTTTGTTTGTTTGCTATCTTTTAATTATTTTATTTTTAACTTTTTAATTCCAGAAATAATTTGATTTGCATTTATGAGGTTGATTTTCACTATGTTATCTCATACAAACAGTTGACTTGTGTACGAGCAGGGAACGATACAAAAGATAAAGTCGATTTCTTTGCTGTCAAACATTGTCGTATGGAGTTGCTTTTACAGTAATGGTATGAAAAGAGACATGAAATGTTCTTTAACTGGATTTTTATGGATCTTTATAGTTTTGCTTTTAGTAATATTCAAGTGGCATTGTCATGTTTATATATTTTTGTTGTTTCTTTTCTATTTCTTCTCTCCAGTGTTAACACTACTGAAAAAGCTTCTAAGCACTGGAAGAAAAGACATAAGTGTGAATGAAATGGGCAGTCAATATGTCTCAAAAACATTATCGCTTGTCAAGTTAATTGTTAATCTCTCTCTCTCTCTCTCTCTCTCTCTCTCTCTTAATTTCAGTTTACTAGTTTCCTATTTTCTTATTCCTTATTTCACTGAATTTTGGTGTTTCTCTTGCAACATGAAGTTTACATGCCCAACATTGATTTCCTTGAAGAAAATGATGATGAAGTGGACCTGACATGACACTTTATTCCTTCTAGATTGTTGTATGTTAGTTAATAAATATTGTAGATACTATGGTCCTTGAGAGACCAAGATACAAAACAAATTATGTACTTATGGTGACTCGAGCATTATCTATTTATATATAAAGTATTGGTTTTAATAGCTCTTTATGTATTAGTTTATCAATTAGTTTGAAACAAATATGACATTTATATTTATTTAAAATATTAAATTTATTATTTTTTATAGAGATTTAATAATAATAAATATGAAATCATTGATTTCAAAATTAATTATAATTTGCAATGAATTTTGATTATTTACCAATTAATTTTTTATTTACAAATTTATAATTTGTGAAGGAATTTTTCTCTCACTAAATTGAATAAAGATTCTCAATTTATAAATAGTGAAGGACAATTTTCTCTCGTTAAATAAATTTGTTCTTCATAATATATTATTTGTGAGGGAGTAAAGTTATTCAATAATTTAAAATAGTCCTTCGTAAAATATTATTTGTGAAGGAAACCGATCTTTAACTAAATAACAATATTCTATTACCAAATACAATTTCTGAATAAAAAAGTTATTCACAATATATCCTTAGCGAAGGATACCCAATTGCGAGGAGGTCTAATGCGAGAAATCATGTGAAGGAAATATTTCTTCGCAATAAATCACTTGTTAGTGATATAGTATGTCTTGTGAAGGATTTGTCCTTCACTAGAGGCCATTTTTGGTGTAGTGACTTAGGAACTTTTCTCAATATAAGAATAGATTTAGAAATAGGAAACTTGTTCAATAAGGATACAACTTGAACAATCATAATTGAAATAAGGTAAGGAACTTGCTCAATGTAACAATAAGGTTTGCATAATACAAAAGAAATAGGGTTCAAGAACTTGTTTAATAAAAGATTAGGGTTAAGGAACTTGCGTAATTATAAACAAGGTAGGGTAAGAAACAACTACAACTTAGGTCCACACAATCCATTCTGAGTCGCCAAATACATGGTACAGAAAACAACTACAACTTCATTATTACAATTGTCATGCAAAATACGACAACACATAAACTGTGAGTTTAAATACAAATATTGCCTTCTAGACAATATCCAAACTCAAATAAGTCATCATTATAATTATTGATACACTATTTTACAAAATAGTGAGGACTGTTAAAACAACTGTCTGGACCCATCACTCCACACCCCGACTAGTTCCCGCTATATTTTTGCCTCCTGAGAAGAAAAATGGAACAAAAACGAAAAGGGTGAGCTCAACTAACCCAGTAAAGAATATTATGACTAAGATAATGTAGAACAAATTATCGTTAGCCTTCAATAAATCAGATAAAATATAATGGACAACCAGTTTTAGATCAATATTCGCAGCAGAAATAACAATTCATTAGAAGAGTTAAGTAGAGAATGAAATCTATTATCATCTATGAATTTAAAAGTCCATCATCAATATTTTATCCCTGTAACATCAATCAATATACATCTTGAATCAAATATCTATCTTTGCACTACGGGCCAAAGATATTCATTTGTATCACTGGTTGGTCATGTTCATCTCAACACCTGTTCATCTTTGCACTACGGGCCGAAGATATTCATTAGGTAATTATTCATCTGCACTACAAGCCAAAGATATTCAGTTATATCATCATTTAAGACTGAAGATGATGAAAAATATTTTAAAGAAACGAATCTAGTGAGATAACAGGACAAATATTAGGGATTCGTACTTTAGATAATCTAAGTTCAAAAATACTCCATAATAAACCATATTGGAGTAAAATTCAAGAATGAAGAACAAAACATGAATACAATCAAAGATAGTAACCATAATAGACAACTTGGACAAAGAAGAGAAAATTTCATTTTTTTGTGAATAGTGCAGTGTACGTGAATAGTACTGTATACGTGAATAGTAACCCCGACACAAAAAGGTAGAAATTTCACACAAAAATCATACTTCGTAAATAGTACTCGTGAATAGTGCCGTATACATGAATAGAACCGTATACGTGAATAGTAACCTCGACATGAAAAGATAAATTTTTCATAATAAAATTCATACCAATTTTTCGGTATAATGATATTAAAAGAAATAACATCATTTACGAAGAAAATAATATCCCTTACCTCAAAAGAATAGTACTTCTGCCTAAAATATCGGATATAATGCTGAAGGAAACTTGCACTGAATAGCAACTCTCAAAGTATCTAACTACTCACAAAATACGCTCGATATTAAAGAGAGAGAATACTTCTGATTCTGGTGTAATTTTCAATTCTAACTAAGCACCCTATTTATAGAAAAATGCTTAGAATGCTAAAGCAGACTAAATTAATAAAATAATATTTTATCAAAATTTTCAAGCACGCCACTTTTCAAACTAATTTCAGCACACCACAAGTGGGGCCCACCAAAATTAGCATTTTCCACACCAACCAAAAATGGGGCCCACCATGTTTTGAATATAAATAAACTTTAATAATTCATAATAAATAGCTATTTTATCAGAAAAATACGAATTTTATGTCTATTCCATAGAAAATTTAATTCTCTACAACTTTGTAGAAGAAAGTTTTTCCAAATTCTAATCAAAAAATTGTCCGAAATCCACATACGGATGATTTTTAATACCACCATTCCGATAAAATACTGACAAAACACCTCAACATTAATTCCTTCATTTATATCCACATAAAATAAATATTTTCTTATCATATAAATTAATAATTAATTATTCACAAATAATATTACAGAATCACAATATGACAACCAGGTCGTTCCCAGGAAAGAGGGGGTTTTCAGATAAGGATTGTCGACGTTGGGATTTTAATTATCCCTTTTCTGTTCTTGTTCTTTGGTGTTCTCATGTTAAGTGAGATTTGTTTGAAAAAATAAGTTGTGAAAAGGTCCGATATTTATATATCGACGATTAGACTATAAGAGTCGCTAGTTAGTTTTTTAAATGATTGTACCAACACAACCGAGAAAAGATTTGTACATTGACCCAGTGATGTGACACTGCTTAACGAGTCTGTGAAATCGAGATTCATTAGGATCCGGGGACTTGCTTATGCGGAGGGAAGGTGTTAGGCACCCCCCGACATCTGTGTTACCACGGTGACTGCCACTTTTCAAGAAACTGTTATATGAATGTGTGTGTGTGGCGGGGGTCAATATGAAGTTATTTGGAAGTAGTGCTATGCCTCGTTCGTACCTATATACACAGGGTTTGAATTTTATATAAAATTCAGTTTTAACAAGATATAGCAGTGATATTTTGGAAAAAGAGGTTTTCCAGACCTTTTTGCTCAATAGTAATTGAGGCCTTTGATACTTTCATTTTATTAAATGTTCCACTTGATTGCTTTTATTTTCGAGATGCGAAGCATCTTCGAGAAAATAATGTACAAAGCAGTGCCGAACTCCTTGTGGGCATGAGAGCCATCTAAGGAAATTCGAACACTGTGAATAATTTACAAGTCGTGTACAGCTAAAAATGTCCATCATGGGAACCGAATCTAGATTCCGTAGACTGAATATGTGATCACATGATTTCTCGGCTCACATGATGTAGCAATTTATATGAAAGCTGTAAGTAGTTATATATATAAAAGCTGTAAATATATATACACAGACATGATCAACCACCACAAAGCACCTCCATGGGGGATCAGAAATATAAATATATAAAAGCGATAAAAATATATATAGAGACATGATCAACCACCACGAAGCACCTCCATGGGGGATCAGAAATGTAAATATATAAAAGTGATAAATATATATAAAGAGACATGATCAACCACCACGAAGCACCTCCATGGGAGATCAAAAATATAAATAAAGCAATAAAAAATCAATCAACCACCACGAAGCACCTCCATGGGGGATTAGAAAATATAAATAAAGCAATAAAACGATCAACCGCCTCGAAGTAAACTTCAGGCGGGACGAAAATATAAATAAAGTAGTAAAAACGATCAACAGCCATGAAGTAAACTCCAGGTGGGACGAAATATAAATATATATATATATATATAAGCGGTAAACGCACAAGATATATATCGATCCCGGCTCGATTTATCATTTCAACAATTTATCTCTCTCTATATATATAAAAGCAGTAAACGCTCCGCATGTAAAATCTAGGCTCATCGAATAGAGTTCGACAACAGTTCATATATATATATATATATATATATATATATATATATATATATATATATAAAAGCCACGGACCGAAGTTCGGGTATACAAACGCTACACGACTCTCAACGTGAAGAACTGTGTGTGCACAGTAGTGGAGAAAGGCTTTAAAATGTGTAATAAGGCTTACATTGGACTGCTAAAGAAGACTTCAATAGCTTTAAAGGGATGAACACTTAGCTCCCACCGATAAAAATATAGAAATATATAAGCTTACAAGTGTTTAAAATGAGAAAGCACTCAGTTTATAGTGTGTACAGAGCAAATTGGACAGGGCTTTTTTGCCTTTTCTCTATACAAAATGGCTGCCCCAAGCCCTCTATTTATAGAGGGGGAGCCGTAGGTGTACCTGCGGTAGTCGCAAATGCACCTGCGACTGCCCGGGGTGCCCCGGGTTCCGTGGGTCCTGCCATCTCAAAGTATGTGCACGCGTGCAACGTGATGTCTGCTTGAACTTTCAGAACTTCAATTCGGGCATCCGATCGAGGTGTATAAGACCTTTTTCGGCATGCTGTTGTAGAGAGTTACACAATAACATGAGATTAGAGGTTGTACGAAGTTAGGAAGATGGGACCATATCCTTGGTCTTCAAGCTTCAAATTCTATCCGGTGTGTTGTCTTGTGCAGTAGTCACTCGGGATTGGCGCTCTTTGGTTCTTGTAGGACATTGTTATGTAGCATATATGTATAAATGTTGAGACGACGTAATGTTGGGTTGGGATGGCAAAATGACGGTTTTGCCCTTCACTGGGGTTATCTCCGGCTTGAGCTAATTTAGCGGTCGTTGCTCAGGGTTATCTCTGAGATTGGACTGCTGCAGGTGTTGACCGTCCTCAGTGTTATTTCTGAGCTGTGCTTGACTTCCTTGGGTTATCTCCGGACTTGGGAAACGAGTGCCTCGGGGCCCTTGCAGAGTGTTTGAAGCTGATTACATGTATTTGAAACAAGTATTTTCGGGGTTATCTCCGGAACTGCAATTGCATGCCTCGGGGTTATCTTTGAGGTTGATGTTATCTTTTTCGATGTTATTTTCGGGACTGAGACTGAGTATCTCGGAGTTATCTCTAAAATTACATAGTCTTTTCCTGTGTGATTTTCGGTATTTGAACTGCATTCCTCGGGGTTCTCCGAGGTTGACGCTAAAACATCCGGTGTTATTTCCGGGGTTGAGGTTGAAACTTCCGGTGGTATTTTAGGGTCTGAGCTGGATGTCTCGGGGTTATCTCCGAGATGATAATACTGAATATCCCATGATTATCTCTAGGATTGAACTGAGCTGTCTTCCCGGGTTATCTCTTAAAGACGATTCTGCCCTCCTGCAATGTTAGTAACAGGTATGTAGAAAATTTTGAGTGTCTACAGATGCCCCTCTTTATCATATTCATGCAATGCAATGGCATGGATAGGATAAAGAATACTGGACACTTAAAATGCAACAAGATAATCATGATGTAATGTACAGCAGCACAATGCAAATGTATATGGTTTGTTGGATTACTGTCCAACATGGTGGGATGATTGTCGGCTCCCCTTGACTTCTGCTGGGATCAGGATTATTCATGACCACCCTGGTAAATTGTTTGGACGTATGATCCAAAGTTACCACGAACTTCCAGGATGTTGACATTGGGATTGTCACCAAAGCCGTTAATCCTTGGTACAGACTTACACTGAAGATGTATCTCTCATATACAAGAGACTCTATGGGGACGCGTTCTATCTGTTGAGGATGTGTATAACATATTCCATCATCGGTTCTCCCCGATGAGGAAGCTTTGTTGGAGTTACTACCAACAGTCTGTGTTGTCAGGATTGCCTAACCCTCCCTGAAATGTACATCAATGGATGAAATCCCTGCTGGGGATATTACCAAGGCTGCTTGACCTTTGTCGACGTGTACATCGATGAATGAAATCATTGGATGCCTTCCTATGCTTCGATGGGTTTACTTTCCACCAGCTGAAGTAACGTTAAGGTTGGTTGACCTTCATTGACATGTGTATCAATGGCTGGAAATGCGTGATACCCCCGTCGGGGAATCTGCTAGATCTTTGCTGACGTGTGCATTAACTGCTGAAATCATCGAATGGCTTCTGACACTTCATTGGATTTACTTGCCAATGGATGAAGTGATGTCAAGGTTGCTTGACCTTCATTGACATATGCATCAACTGATGCAAATGCGTGATACCCCCGTCGGGGAATCTGCTGGATCTTCGCTGACGTGTGCATCAATGGCTAAAATCATCGAATGGCTTCTGACGCTTCATTAGATTTACTTGTCAACGACTGAAGTGATGTCAAGGTTGCTTGACCTTCATTGACACGTGCATTAACGGAAGCAAATGTGTGATACCCCCGTCGGGGAATGTGATGGATCTTCGCTGATGTGTGCATCTACGGCTGAAATCATAGGATGGCTTTCGACGCTTCATTGGATTTACTTGCCAACGGCTGAAGTGATTTTAAGGTTGCTTGACCTTCGTTGACATGTGCATCAACGGATGCAAATGCGTGATACCCCCGCTAGGGAATGTGCTGGATCATCGCTGACGTGTGCATCAATGACTGAAATCATCGGATGGCTTTCGATGCTTCGTTGGATTTATTTGCCAACGGCTGAAGTGATGTCAAGGTTGCTTGACCTTCGTTAATATATGCATCAATGGATGCAAATGCGTGATACCCCCGTCAGGGAATGTGAACTTCAGAATGACGACCCCCAAATTGACGGCATTGGACCTTAGTGTGGTGCAGCTGCTGAGATCATCGGTATAGTATACCCTGTGTTTGGGTGAATACTAATGAATGATATGAAAACCACAGTTTACCCCAGGAAAATCAGGATTTCAGGCTATTCTGCTCAATCGCGTAGCGTTTTATCCCTGATTTGGCCTTTTCAGCTTGTGAGAACTCCTTTACAACTCGAATTGGACCGAGTCGGAGGGGTGGGCCCCACCTAGGGGAGCCACAGGTGGACCTGCAGCCAGCCGTGAAAGTCCTTAAATGGGTTGGTTGCTTTCACAAGTCATTTTTAAGTTGCACCACGAAGGAAATCTAAGAGCTCTTCTTCAGATCTGCTGAGTTCGGGCGTCTTTCTGCAAGTTCGATCGTCGTACTAGTGTTCTACACTGTCCTGGTAACGTATGCATATCTATTTTTCCAGTTTCTATCCGTTGGAAAATGATTTTTTATATGAAATGTGTTTAAACACATAGTAGTGAATATGCATGATCATATGTCTTGATAAAAAATATTCAACATAGTAAATGTTAGTATTAAACCATGTTGAACATAATGATGTGAAAAAATTTGGCTTTTGAAATAGTCAAATTGGCACCTTTTTTCTACTATTTTTTATCCTATTTTGAGGATAAATGAGCCAATGTGGTAGTGCAAAGTAATCCTGGTATTTAGTCTACCCTTATGGATTGATGACTTTGACTTTTTAATGTAAATAATATGTCTATGATTGTGGGCAGGTGTGCTACTGAATCACCACCTAGTCATGCCTATGTGCATGTGGATAGTCCTATTTATAGAGGAAACTATGGCAAAAAAATTTCAAAATGTAGGCATTGGGTAGTCATGCATTTTTAACTCTCTTGTAGGTGTATGTTAAAATAATGCATGCATGCATATAGTCATTAAATGCATTGTGAAAAGCTCTAGGTTTAGACAATACCACACCCTTTCTGAGGTGATTTGGAGACTTATGTCCAGATATTATTGATCCAGATTAGCCGAGTAGTTCCCACAAGATCACTTCAGGTGTGCGAAGGAGGGCTTCTGAAGTGCCTCGACCCCGTTTAGTTAGACAGCCTCGTCGTCTGGCGGAGGCGGTGATTCATCCTATCCGGGTTGATGTACCGGATGTTGAGGACGAGGAGGATGATATACCAATAGCGGCTCCAACTCCTGTTGCTCATATTCCTCGTAGGGATTTCCCAGGCATTCAGGTGGCTATCCCAGATCTTCTGGGTGATTTGAGTCGCCACCCCTCAGTTTACTTGTATGCAAATGAGGTAACAACTTGATTTGATCTTCCTTTTTCCTATTGAGGAGTAGCAAGGATTTTGACATTGATTTACATGTGATGTAGGTCCCCGGCTTTACATAGCCTCGAGGGAACTGGTTCAGCATACACTCCCTGTATCAGGCTCTGCATCTAGATTAACAAGGTATAGTGCATGATTGGGGTTTTGGAGCGTTCTTTTCCATTCTTCCCCGCCATTGTCCCTGGGGTTATCTCAGGGCATTGTCTGAGCACTGGTTTTACCAGACTCAGTCTCTCCATTTGTTGGATTGTGAGGTGATGATGACGCTGATGGATTGGCAATTTATCACTGGTATGGAGTTTGGTGGGGTGACAGTGCCATGCACGACGGATATTACCTCGATTGCCGTCAGATCCTTGTTGGGAGTTCTGGCTGAGGTGCTCAAGGGTAGGGCCGTTCGTACAGGTCCTTTGAGCGTAGACGCTATGAGTGGGCTATTGAGTGAGCTCATGCCCGCTGATGTTAGAGTTAGGAATTGCATTCTTCGGTGATTGTTCCGGGTTATCATCAGGGGTTATTTCATAGCAAATAACTCTTCTACGGTGTCATTCGCTTTGATTAGTGTCATGCAGGAGGTGGACCGTATCGGAGAGTATGATTGGGGTTACTATACCTTCGTCTACTTCCTCAAGGGAACGCACATGCGTTCGCAGGGCTTGACCTAGGCTTGGCTAGGATTTTACCTGTTCCTGCTGGTGAGTATTTCTTTTTTAATTTCCCATATATAGGTTAAGAGTGTTCACTGACAGCAGATGTTTTGCCTTTGTGTTGGTAGTTTTAGGCCTATGAGAGGCTTCCATGTTTACGTCCTGTGAGCGTGTTAGGTTTAGATACCTATCCACGTGGACGGCGATGGCATCACTCCATTTTGCCGGAGGTTCTTGTAGCGGTGGGTTTCACCCATTGTCGCTTACAGTTGGAGCTATTGACAACTAATGTCATCACTTGGGTTCCCTACTCTGGGGAACATTTGACCATCGGATTTAAGGATGGATTCCTGACTGGGGTCAAGCACGTGATATCCATCCATAGGATTCCTCTCTTCACGGATGGAGGATGAGAGCTCTATTTAGGAGAGCGTGCTATTAGGAGCACCACAGGAGAGATTTGTGTACCGATCTTGCCTCCTGCCAGGCGTTATTGGCCTGCGTTACAGTCAGCCGCCGATGACATCCCATTGATGGGTATCGATGGATATGCTTTGTCAAAGGGTTCACATACTCAGGATTCATTCCATCACTGGTGGTCCCCTTGTACCATTTGAGCCCAGACCCACGCCACTCAGTTTATGGGGGATATGGTTCCTGAATCCTTGATGATGACGGATTGGCTGACCTGTGTCTGAGATCCAACTCATGTAACATATATTGATCGTTTAACCCGGTAGTTGGACTGGGAAAATTTTTTCATCCAGCACTTGGGTAGAGATCCTTCAGAGGTAGATACTTTTGATCCTTCCAGCTCAGGCACTGGCCCCTCAGGTGACCCATATGGCTTTTCCGGTGTAGATCCTCCCTTGTATAGGCCTGACATCCCTGTTGATAGAGATCCAGTGACTCAGGAGGAGTTACATCAGGTGGACAGGATTAATGATGTAGATATTGACACCATTGTCTTCTTCTGATGTGTATTCTCGTCATCTCTTTTGATAGGCCTCTATTTGATATTGGGTGGCTGTGACCCATTCTCGCTATATCTGTTGATAGGCCTTTGTTAGTAGTAGGGCGTCTGTGCTCTATTTCCCTTTATTTTTAGCTGTACAGAGATGATGTATGTAGATAATGATGTAGTTAGGAATGTATGTACTGTTTTCCATTCCCTACATCATATTGCCATCTATTATTTGTCATGCATGTATCATGTTATACATATATATGTATGTCCAGAGATATTCAGCATTGACCCCTGGATGGTCTTATGATACGGCCTACACAGATGTCTTCTTCGACAGTCAGTCTCATAGTTCATACCCCACCAGTATTGGTGGCATCCTGTCTGAGGTCGTGGTATGATAGTATATCACCTACAGATAGGGTGACCGTAGATCAGCTATTACAGCATTCTATGACCCTCTTGATGTTTCAGGTTCCCGCAGGCTTTGTGGAGGGTATGTTGAAGCATTGGATACCGGAGAGACAGGTTTTTCGATTTGGTACCCATGAGTTAGCTCCTACATTGGAGGAGTACGAGCGGTTGACGGCCCTACCCTTAGATAGACCTTGCGCTCATATGGCTGTCAGAGATATACGTCGGTAGTTCATAACCCTTACTGGGTTACGGCGTAGAGTAGTAGATGATGAGATTACATCCGGCCATGTATTGCCCCAGCATTTCTTGATAGACAGATTTGGCCCGGTGGACAACTACACACGACATTCTGGGGATTTCACCTCACCAGAGGATCAGTGGCATTTGGCCAGAGTGGATGTACTCATGATGTACGTAGTGGCGTATGTGTACATGCCACAGTATATGGATGAAATGGACATAGGTGTCATCATGGTAGTGAGAGCTCTCAGGGAGGGTCATACCATCATCTTGATGATCGTGGCAAAGACGTTGAGGTCGGCTACATTTTGTAGCATCTACCCTGCAGGGGTATTTATAGGCAGTTCGGTCATGTTATACGTGTGGTTTATGTAACACTTGCGACCGATGGGCACTTTTCGCCGACACGGGTACTGCTTTACCCATGATATAGCTATGTCTTACTCCTTTCAGCCATCTGAGTGTACAGACACTATGTCTTGGTCGGTCTTCTTGGTAGGGATCAGAGATCCGTTTGGCGTCCTGCCGTGTTCAGGGCTCAGCTCACCCTATAGCTTCATTACTCACGCTCCTTGCATGGATGATCTCCATCTGGCTAGTTTGAGGGGCATGACTACCTACCACCCACTGGCCGTGATGTCACAGTTTGACCAGTTCCAGGACTTTCATCCTTTTTATGGGGCGTTAGGTCAGCGTTTAGCTTCTCTCCATTTGTCAGCAGAAGACCAATCCTGGTGTATGCTTGTTAGGATCAGCGTGAGATAGTTGCTTTTTCTATTAGCCATCCGGGCTGTTCGCCAGAGTATTCTGCGTGGATGGAGACAGAGACTTCATCGGCTGCGGTAGTATCCATAGTACCGAGTATTGATTCAGATGGTGGAGAGCCCATGGAGGACATTGATTCCCACACCGAGGAGGAGCCATTCCCTGGGTTTCCAGTAGCTCTTTTAGATTCTCCCAGTACTAGTACTGTAGTGATCCAGCATTCAGCATAGGATTTTGAGCAGAGTCTTCACCTAATGACCTTTGGGAGGGATCAGGCTAGAGCCATGATGTTGACCGCTCTTGATGGGAGAGATGCTGCTTTATTAGAGAGAGACGAGGCATTAGCGCATAGAGATGCCGCTATTGAGGAGCGGAATGAGGCTAGATCAGCTAGAGATGTCGTGATAGTTGAGCAAGATGTCGCTATATCTGCCCGGGATGTAGCCGTTACAGATAGTATCATAGTGAGGTTGATGAGCACAGTGTCACCTTGCAGATGGTTGTAGATCTATTATCTCGTGTGGATACCCTTGTGCAGGAGACCACAGCGGTACCTCCTTCTTTTGAGAGAGATGCCATGTTGGGCTTGATAGCTCGCATATACACTGATTTAGAGATGAGCTTGTATTTTCCTTCACAGACTAGTTTAGCCATTTTGTCATGTACAGTTCATATTGTATATATCAAACAGCATTATATATAGCAGGGAAATATATTTGTTGATCACTTCCCTTTTAGTTATGCCTTGTTGCTTGCTTGATATTTATCTATTTCTTCAGGGCTTGTGATCTAGATGTATTCTGAATTTCTCCTTGATGGATGGGCATTGAATTATCTCAGGATATTTTAGAATGGATTCTTGATCTGTGTGTTTCCCTACCATCTTTGGTGTCTTGGAATTGGTTTCTGTATGGAAATATGGAGAGGAGTGTGACTTTCCTCTCCGAGATCGACCACACCACAGATGGTCGCCAGTACTCCTATTTAAGAAGAGCCCAATTAGTTCCATCTCTTATGGATTGGTGTTTCTCTTTGAGGAACAACCGCAGCTTAGATGGTCGCCGATCCTCCCATTTAGGGGGAGGTCAGGTAGTTCCATCCCTTTGGTCTGAAGCTGATGAAATGTGACGGATTGAAGGATGATCCCAGTACCGTTGACAAGTGTTTGTGTTTTGATAGGGGGTTAGACCGAACCATGAATGGTTGCCTACATACTCCTGTTGAAGAGGAGATCAGGTCTACATAGTTCGAGCCTGGTGTAAAAGGTTCAACGCTGTATGTGGCAAAAAGGGTGTAGGAATATTTTTGTTATTTTTGTTTTTGTAAGGAAAAGGGTGTAGAAATGTTTTTGTTGTTTTTATTTTATTATGACCGGACCATATAAAATATGGTTGCCTACGTACTCCCGTGTATCATGGAGATCAGGTCGATGTAGTTTGCCCCATGTTCAGGACGGTTTGTAGCCAATGAAAAGTTTGATCCCATGTTCAGGACAAACTGCGGGTGAGAAAGTTTAATCTCATGTACAGGACAAACTGCGGGTGTGAAAATTCTTATCCCTAGTGGGGTAAAATTGCGGGTGTGAAAGGTTCAATCCCTGGTGGGATAATCAGAGTTGAGTAAGGGTTCAAAACCAAGTCGACAGAAGGATTTGGTGATCCGAAACTAGGCTACTGGTTAGAAAATGTGTGTTGGTCCCTGATGGGGCAGACGAGTGTAAAGAGAAGTTGCAAGTAATGAAGGGTTAAAGAACCTGAAATGATTGGGGATCTGATGATCCAAAACCAGGATGTTTGCTTGATGATAACCTCAGACATAGTACCGTTTCACGGTGTCTGCGTTGATAAGTTGTGGAAATTCATCCCCATCCATTTCCTGTAATCTGAGAGCACCTCCTGTCAATACCTCCTTGACAATAAACGGGCCTTCCCAGTTCAGGGCGAATTTTTCCTTAGACTGATCTTGGTTGTCAATGCTCTTTTTCAAAAGCAAGTCATGTTATTTAAACTGCCGTAGCCTGACTTTTCTGTTGTAGGACCTGGTAATCCTTTGTTGATATAACTGACAGTGGAAGATAGCATCGGTTCGCCTTTCGTCTATTAGAGACAATTGGTGATACATATCTCGTACCCATTGGTCTTCATCCTGCTGAGCGTCTATCAACACTCTGAGGGATTCCATTTTCACTTCTATGGGGAGCACTGCTTCCATCCCATAGGTTAATGCGTAGGGGGTTGCCCTAGTGGAAGTGCGCATTGTTGTTCTATAGGCTAACAACGTCAGAGGCAATAAGTCAGGCCACCCTTTGTGGTTGTCGGACATCTTCTACATGATCTTCTTGATGTTTTTGTTAGCCGCTTCAACAGCACCATTCATCTTTGGACGGTAGATGAAATAGTTGAGATGTTTGATGTGGAATTTACTGCACAACTCCATCATTTTGTTGTTGAGGTTCTTAGCATTGTCTGATACAATTACCTCTGGTTTTCCATATCGACAAATGATATTGTTTCTGATGAAAGCAATGATGACTTCTTTGGTAACCCTGGGGAAGGAGGCTGCTTCTAACCATTTAGTGAAGTAGTAGATTATGGTGAAGATAAACTGATGCCCATTACTGGCTTTGGGCTCGATGAGCTCGATCACGTCCATTCCCCACATTGAGAAGGGCCAAGGTGAGCTCATATTATGGAGCTCCCTCGAAGGGGCGTGGATAGCACTCCATGAATTTGGCACTGATAACATCTCCTGACGTGATCTTCACAGTCAGCCTTGAGAGAACCAGTAATGCCCTGTTCTAAGGATTTTCTTAACAAGTAGGGGGCTGCTCATATGTGGGCCACATACTCCACCATGGATCTCATCCATGAGCCTTTGAGCTTGGTCCTTGTCCAGACATCTGAGGAGACCTAATCCTGTATCTCTTTTGTAGAGTGCATCTCCGCTCAGGTAGAATTTCATAGCTAGTCGATGGATCCGCCTTCTTTTAGTCGAGCTCACCTCAGCGGGTGTAGATCCATCTTGCAAGTACTCATTGATATGCTGATACCAAGGGTGTTGGATAGGAGGTAGCTCATCCGATACTTCTCCAATGTAATTCGAATAGGCTGGAGCCTTTTGTCGGGCAAATGTGATTATTGGCATGTTTTCCTTGTCGTGTATGTTGATCAAGGAGGCCAAGGTTGCTAGTGCATCTGCAAAATCATTCATATCCTGAGGAATATGGAGGAAGGATATTTCTTCAAACTCCGAAGCCATTTGTAGAACCTGCCGATGGTAAGGCAGCAAGTGTAGACCTTTAGTGTGATAGATTCATGTGGTTTGTCTGATTACCAACTCAGAATCTCCAAAGACAGTTAACCGTTTGATACCCATTGATCGGGAAAGTTTTAGCCTCATGATACAGCCTTCATATGCAGCTATATTTTTGGTGTTGGCAAACTGCAATTTGACGGCGACAGGATGTTGATCCCCCGTAACGGATACCAGAACTGCTCCAGCCCCAGAACCTTTCATATTTATAGCTCCATCAAAATATATCTTCCATGTTTGGCGTGCATCGTACTGATGGTGTTACTGAATTGCCATTACACCATCATCGGGGATGTATGTTTCCAAGGGTTTGAAATCCCCTGAAGGTGTGGCAGCTAGTTGATTCACAATTCCTTGTCCTTTAAAGGACTTTTGCGTTACGTAGACGATGTCAAGTTGTTGTAGGATCAACTGCCATCTGGACAGTCGGTAGTTCAGCATGGGTTTACTGAACACGTACTTGAGAGGATCCACGCGGGATATGAGATGGGTTTTGTGACCATGGAAGTAATGTTGTAACCTCGTGGAAGCCTATGCTAAAGCACAACAAGTCTTCTCAATCAGAGTGTACTTGTGTTCACTGCTGCTGAATCTTTTGTTGAGGTAGTAGGTAGCTCGTTCTTGGGCTCTATCATCTTTCTGTCCCAGCATGCAGCCCATGGCATTGTCACTTATGGATAGGTACATGAACAGGGGAACATCATCCCTGGGTGGTACCAAGATGATAGCTTTGACTAGCTGCTCTTTGATTGTAAGGAAGGCCTTTTGGCACTCATCATTCCATTTCATAAAGGAGTTCTTCCTTAACAACTTGAAAATAGGCTCACAGGTTGCTGTGAGTTGGGAAATGAACCTACTGATGAAGTTGATTCTTCCCAAAACTCCCCGTATTTCTTCTCTGTCTGAGAAATGGGCATTTCTGTGATGGCCTGGATTTTGGTGGGATCCAGCTTAATCCCCTTGTGGCTGACTAGGAATCCTAGCAACTTGCCTGATTTAAAGCCAAAGGCGTACTTGGCTGGATTCAACTTCAAGTTGTACTTACGCAACCTGTTGAAGAGCTTTTTGAGATGGTCTAGGTGGTCTTCCTCCCTCCGGGACTTGACAATGATATCATCCACATAGATCTCTGTCTCATTATGCATTAAATCATGGAAAAGAGCCATCATGGCTCGCTGGTAGGTAGCTCCGGCATTGATGACACCGAATGACAACCGTCTATAACAAAAGGTTCCCCAAGGCATGATGAATGCAGTTTTCTCATGATCCTCCTCAACAACCATAATTTGATGGTACCCCGTGAAGCAGCCGGCAAAGGAGTACATGTAGTATTGCGCAGTATTGTCAATGAGAATGTGGATAAATGGCACAGAAAAGCTATCTTTAAGGCAAGCTTTATTCAGATCCCGGTAATCCACGCAAATTCGCACCTTTCCTCCTGGTTTAGGCATGGGGACTATGTTTTATAGTCATTCAGGGTATGTAGACACCATGATGATGCCTGCTTGAAATTGTTTCACAATTTCCTCTTTAACCTTTAAACTTCGCTCAGGTTTTAATCGCCTAAGCTTCAACCTGACTGGCTTGAATCCCTCTTTGATGGGGAGGCGATGAATGATAATGTCAGTGGACAAACCCACCATGTCTTCATGAGACCATGCAAACACATCTTGGAATTGGGTTAATAGTGTAACCATGTCATTCCTTTGGTTTGGAGTGAGGTTTGTACCAATATGGATTAGTTTAGGGCTTTCTAAAGTTTCGAGATTGAACGAAGTGGTTTGATCAAGATTAGGTTTGGGTTTGTCTTCGACCCATTCTTTGATCTCCTGAGGTATCTCAATGTCCTCTTGTATTTCCATCAAGTCTGAGTCCAACTTTTCATCAAAGTTACAATCCTTGTGGAGAAAGACACCTTATCAGCAAGTATAGGCACATCTAAATTCAGAGTCCTGAAACAAAATATGCTTTCACTTAATATATATGAAACTGTTCAATCATACAAAGTGTTAGCATGTACTGACAAAATAACTGCTAATACTGTACAGAAAAGTAAGCAGTTATTATTATCTACAGGGCAGAAGGAGTTTCTGCCCGTTTTACCCTTGTCGACCAATGCAAGGAGTGCTGCTCCAATTGTCAAGGGTGAAGTCCTGATGGACTGTAGTAATGGAGGGGTTGTCATTATCCTCCTTCTCCCGAATGATGACCATTACGTTTGGGCAATCATCGTCTGGGGTGTATCTATTTGTATGTTCATCATGGACAATGATGTGTATGTTTGACATCATCCGGGCGATGTCCTGTTTACGTCTCCGTTCCTCTTCTTCCACTTCTGGATCTGGAACTAGGACTTCTTTCTCCTTTACCGGTATCAGTTTAGGAAATAACATGGCCATTACATGGGCTGGCACCTTTACCGAAGACCGTACAGGCTGAGGAATTGTAGGTGGAGATAATCACCGTGTGGCTGAAGCTGAAGGAATCTATTTGTGCTTATAAGGATTCTGGAGACTGGAACTAGCAGTATAGCCTAGTTCGGTTGTCCATGTTTTACTGGGACATTGAATGGGATGCTTGATGCCCTGATTGTCTTTGCCCAACCCCTGTCCAGGTTAATATCCCATGACATCATTTCTTGAGTGGCCGACATTACTTCGGCAAAAATTTGGGGTATGAGAGGTGGCGCCCCAACAGGATGGTAGTGAGTGTTGCTCACCTCCAGGGCATGAAAACTGACCTGCTCAACTTCTAAATTGAAGCTGATGAGTGGTATGTCACCTTGTTTAGGACATTCCGGCTCAGCATTGACAGTGACTAGGCTGTTGTTGATAATGTATTTAAGTTGTTGGTGGAGAGTAGAGGGGACTGCCCCGGCCATGTGAATCCACGGTCTTCCCAGAAGCAGGTTGTATCCTGTATCTATTTTGAGAACGTGAAAAGACACGTAGAATGTATGTGGACCAATCTCCACTGGCAGTTCAATCTCTCCGATAGAGTTTCGTCGGGATCCATCAAAAGCTTTGATAACCGTATGGCTGTTTCGGAATCGATTGAGATTGATGTTCATCTTCACCAAAGTGGCATAAGGATAGATATTTAGAGACGATCCTCCATCTATCAAGACTCCCCCCACCATATATTCGGAGGACAAAATCGCAATGTGCATCGGCTTGCAATGACCGGTCCCTTCAGGAGGTATATCGTCATCAATAAAAGATATCACATTGTTGTTAAAAATATGCTCCACGAGATGCTAGAATTTATCAACATCTATTGACTTAGGCAGTTGGGCTTCTTCCAAAACCCTGAGCAAAACCTTCATGTGATCTTCAGAAGAGAAAATTAAGTCCAGTATGGAAATTTGATGTGCAGCTTTTCTCAAGCTTAAAACCACCTCGGCTTCATTATGGCCCATAGTACGGAGAAATTCTTCCACTTTCTCCATGGGAATCTTCCCCTTTGACTTGATAGTAGGCTTCATCACCCGTTGGGGGAGATACAGTGGATTATCCTTTGACACTGTAGCGGTTATGTGAGATGTAGATCCTTTAACCCCTCCATAATTCCATGGAACTTTCTGTAGGCTGACAACATGATATTGTGGTCTGAATGGCAAGATAATTGGCTCTGGCACAGCCACTTTCAAAGGATTGTCAACACCCTTGAGTTGAATTGGTTGGATTTATGTGAGCGAGTAGCTACATCTGTCTCAGAAGATATGACTGCTACGACTTCCTTCCACTTAGTAGAAAATACGTCCTCACTCTCCAATACTACAGTATCATCGTCTACCATCTATAAGACACCGCTGTCAATTAAATTCTAAATAAGGTGGCGGAGTGCCCATCATTCTTCTGTGTTGTGACCGCGAGATTGGGAGTGATATTGGCACACTCCATTGAAATCAAACCATCTTGAACGCGGGCTGATTGGAGGTAGCAGATTTGTGATTCTTCCTTCATTTATCAGCATCTGCAGTATTTCTTCCATCGGTTGGCCTAGGAATGTAAATTCCCTTTTGTGGGTAAAATCCCGACGGGCTTTAGCACTTGCTCTTTTTGCAATTTTATCCTCCAGTGTTTCATTTTCTGGAGTATGCTGTGGAGTGTTCGTAACAAGAGGAAGGAGATTGGCATGCTCCTAACTAAATAATTAGCGTGTGACTTGATGCTGATGAACCACCAGTTCTGCCAATTGGTTTAGTTGCTCGCGTAGAGCATTTATTTTCTGTTCCATTGTAAACTGGAACTTTGCATAGTCTCACTTATCAGCACCATCCTTGCTGGCCTGGGAAGATCCATCATTAAAATTGGAACTCTGTCCATTGCTTCAATTAATCATATTGACCTCTTATTCTTTGTGTTGAGGAAGAGGGTTCTCTTACATATGGGGTTGATCGGGCTTAGTGACCACAATCTCACCTCTATCGATCAAATCCTGGAGCTTTTGTTTCAAGACCCATCAATCTTGAGTATCATGTCCCGGTGCCCCGGCATGATAAGCACACTTTCGAGTAGCATTGAAACGCCTCCCATTCGGGTTGGCTGGTGGAAGAAGATGTGTAATTTTCTTTTGAGTGGTCAAAAGATTGAGAATGTTCTCGAGCGAGTCCCCTAAGGGTGTGAACACTCGAGTGCATCTGACTTCTCCACCTTTAGGTAATGGAGGGTTTGAAGACTATGCTTGAGAGGGAGTGTAATTTCTCCTTTGGATAGGCATATTCTGACTGCCTTTCTGACCTTGTAGTATCAAGGAAACATCCCCCTCTTTCTTTTTATAGACCCTTCGGGGGTTATTTCCATAATTTCCGGACTGGATGTGTTCTGCAACAGCTTTGAGGGCAGCTAGGTCTTGAATTTTTCCTGACTTCAATCCCATCTCAGCTATCTCCCCATGCTTAATCATTCAGAGAATGGTTTGCCAATACTAGCCAACACCCTCTCATAGAAAGGAGCTTCTTGTATATCTATAAAGGTCATAACCATTTCTGACTCATTCATAGGGGGAACGACTTGAGCAGCAAGGCATCTCCACCTTTGAGCATACTCTCTAAAAGATTCATTAGTTTGTTTCCTGACTTTAGTAATTTGGTACCGGTCATGGGCCATCTGAGACTGGAAGCTGTACTGAGTGAGGAAGGCATGAGCTAGCTCCTCCCAGCTATGGATCTTTGAGTTGTCTAATCTGGTATACCACGATCAGGCTTCTCCCGTTAGGCTTTCTTGCACTACAAGAAAATGATCTAACAGCGACCAAAACAATCAGCGACCGCACCTTTTGGTCGCAGAAAGTATTACTAGCGACCGCTATTTGCGACCGCCCTTAATTTGGTCTCTATACTATGGTAGCGACCGAACCCGGTCGCAGGTTCAATTTTACCTCCAAAAAATTGGCACGAAATGTTGGCACCTTAGTAATTTGCGACCACTCACCATCAGCAACCGCATGCGGACGCGGATATTTCCACATCATTTAAAATTAGCGACCGCATACGGTCGCTGATATCTTCCAATTAATCAATTCCAGTTCCAGTTCGTCATTCTCGATCGACAGAAGAAAAAAAAGAGGGAGAAAAGAATAGGGAGAAGGGGAGAAGAGAAGAGGGAAAAGAGGGGAAAACGGTCGCCGCCACCATCACCACCACCACAGCCGCCGCCGCCACCATCACCATCACCACCACCACCACCACCACAGTCGCCATCGCCACCCACCATCACCATCACCACAACCGTCGTCGACACCACCGCTACCTGCACATGTAACAAAATCATATGTGCACCCCTGATTTACGACTGTGAAGTATTTGATATGCAACAAACTATTTGATAGCTTAACTATTTTGGGTACCTAGACTAAATTTGTTCAGTATTAGTTTTGCTATTTCATTAAAATGGACATGAATTCTTATTTGTCATAAAACTGAGTGATTAAATTGTTCAGTATTAGTTATCTAATTTGTGAAAGTTTGATCGCTCAAGCTTGTGGGACTCTTAGCATATTCTCTGTATTGGGGTTCAATGGACTTTTCACTATTTTACCAAATATTCTTTGTATTATTGATTAATGTCATTGACAGAGGAACTAGAAAAATAATGACAACCTCGTTTTTGTCCAAGTGAAAAAAATTGGACAGGTTCATCTTATATAGTATGTTAAAATTTGAGTTTAGTAGAGGAGACTGTATAATATTTTAGGTGAAAATGTGTAGAAGATCTAGTATATTATCTATCTAAAAATATACTTAAATTAGGAATAAGAAAACAAAAACAAGTTCATTTGTTCTCTAGTGGAAAGTGTTGAGTTTTCAAAGTGTCTAGTACGTGTAAGAATTCAGAAGTACCTGCACCTAAAAGAAACTTAAGAATACACAATTGTATGTTGTTTGATGTGGTGCTCTTTATTCATGGTTCTCAAATTGTGTTGGTAATGGTGTTGTTTTTAAAAGCTAATAGTAATAGGCAATTACTGTGACTAGAATCATTCAGTTTTGATGTCAATCTAATGGTATTCTGTTATCCTAACACTATAACGGTTAACTTGTTCTTTTTCAAAGTTTAATGCTAATGGTATTCTGGTATCCTAACACTATAAAGGTTGGTAGAGAAGTGATACAAGTGTCAATTAATGGGTGAAGATACACAGTCATAGTTGGAAATGATGGTAGATGGTCGGAAGACAGCTATAGTTTATTTAAACATTATGGAGTAGTGGTTCGTGCTTACCATTTGGTTCCTTTACGTCTGTTTAGCTCTTCTTTGTATGTGCTTGTTATTTTATGTGAGATGTCCGATAAGGAGTAGGACCGTTATTGAGTTAGTGACTTAGTGGTGTCATTAATATATAATAAATAATAAATAATTAAATATATTAATTATTATTATATATTATATATAATATTTAGTAAATATATAAAAAAAATTATCAATTTATCTATTAAAAAAATTAAACTTATTTGTAGAATATTTACTTTATACAATTCAAATAAATACTAAATTTATTTATAAAAAAAAGATATTAAATCATGATTATAATTCAAAAATCAATACTCAAGAGTAATGAAATCTAACACAAATAATAAACATATCTAGCATACATTCAATCAAATTCAATAAAAAAACTAAATGTACAATGATTACTTTATACAATTCAAATACAAGCAGCAACATACATAGAAAAAACTCCCTGAACTTTATATGAAACATAAGTCCAACTCACAGTCTAATCATAAATCGACGCCTGACTTTGAATGAAACACAAGTCCAACTCACAGTCTAATCAGAGGTTATGCAGACAACTAAGAGAGTACTATTTTCTAACATGAATGACACACTTCTTCTTTCCCAAATGTCCAATGTAGAAGAGTTTTTGTTGTGTTCAGATATATATGGACCAAGACCATATCTGAACTCTAAATTTTTCTACATATATACCTATCAAACAAACTCTAAATTATAAAAATTTCCTACATACCTATCAAACATTAGTCCATATGTTGCTCAAGTCATATGCTTACAAGTATGCTTAACTGTTAAACATATGCTTACAAGAATGCTCAAGTCATATGGTTACAAGTATGCTCAAGTCATATGATTACAAGTATGCTCAAGTCATATGTTAACATTTATAATGTTGTCTGTAGTAGGTACCGTGGAATCATGGACCTCTATTTAGACCATAGTTGGATGGCACGACGAAAGTCAAGTGCCCAGATAGGTGCTACAACTGAATTTAGAGCTGGTTGCCAAGTCTTTTTGGAGTATATGTATAGTCACCCGGAATGTATGAATGGTAAGTCATAGATACGATGTCCATGTTTGAAGTGTAAGAATATAAATTATATGGACAGAGATATGGTAAACTATCATTTACTTGTTTCTGGGTTCATGAGAAATTACGAAGAATGCTGGTGGCCACATGGGCAGAGAAGAGATGGTGGCATCACACAAGTACACAATTCAGGCAGTAGTACGCATCGTATGAATGAAATGGTTCATGATATTGCAGGGCCAAATTTTGATTGGGAGCAAGGTAGAGAGCAACCTATGAATTCTGATGCCAAAGACTTTTTTAAGTTGTTAGACGAGGGTAGCGAGCCATTGTGGCATGGTTGCACCAAACACACTACATTGTCTGTAGTGGCGACATTACTTAACATCAAGGCTGATCACAACATGAGCCATGAGTGTTTTGAGTTGCTCTTGAAGGCCATTAAGAGTATGTTGCCTGACGGTGAGAAATTACCTGGTAACTATTACTTTTGTAAGAAAATGGTGAAGAAGTTGGGTCTTGGATACCAAAAGATCGATGCATGTCCCAACGATTGCATGTTGTTTTATAAGGAAAATGAACAGATGACAAGGTGCACGTTTTGCAATAATGATCGGTTTAGGCCTAATAAAGAGGGTGTGACTACAAAAAAATCAAGTATATCGTTTAAGATTCTAAGGTATTTTCCAATAACACATCGGCTAAAAAGATTGTACATGTCTTCAAGAACAGCTGAACATATGAGTTGGCATGCGAAATCTCCAGCTAAAGATGGAGAACTAAATCATCCTGCAAATGGGCAGGCTTGGAAAGATTTCAACTTAGCACATCCTGAATTTGCATTGGAACCTAGAAATGTGAGGCTTGGATTGTCCACCGATGGTTTCAATCCGTTTGGCCACTCAGTTGTTCCGTACTCATGTTGGCCTGTGATTGTTACCCCATACAACTTGCCTCCTTGGATGTGTATGAAACAGCCATACTTGTTTCTTTCACTCGTGGTTCCTGGTCCTAAGAGTCCTGGAAAGAACTTAGATGTTTACTTGAGACCTCTTATAGACGAGTTGAAGGTATTGTGGGAGGATGGAGTACAAACTTGGGATGTTGCAATGAAAACAAATTTCAACCTTAGGGCAACGGCTATATGGACTATAAGTGACTTCCCAGCTTATGGTATATTAGCTAGATGGAGTACACATGGGAAGTTGGCTTGTCCGTATTGTATAGAGCATACAAAGTCGTTTAATCTATCAAAAGGTCGAAAGCCTTGTTGGTTTGACTGTCATTGTCGGTTCTTACCGGTAGATCACCCGTTTCGAAGAAACAGAGAACACTTCAGGAAAGGGAAAGTAGACAATGATATGCCTGCACCGCGATTGTCGGGAACGGAGATGCGAGATCATGTGATGAGATTGCCGGTTATCCCATTTGGTAAGGTTGATGCCACAAACATAATCAATGGGTTTGGCGAATCTCATAACTGGGTTCGGAGAAGCATCTTTTGGGAACTGCCTTATTGGTCTACAAATTTGATTCGTCATAATCTAGATGTGATGCATATTGAGAAGAATGTGTTTGATAATGTGTTTAACACTGTGATGAATGTTACGGGGAAGACAAAAGATAACGATAAGGCACGTTTGGACATGAAAGATATTTGTAAGCGTCCCGGATTAGAACTTTATGAATGTCCTAATGGTAATATTGTCAAACCGCATGCAAGGTACACATTGTCCAAAAAGCAAGTTGAAGATGTGTGCACATGGGTTAAGTCTATGAAACTACCAGATGGATATGCGTCAAACATTGTAAGGTGTGGTACGGGTGGGAAATTGCAAGGGATAAAGAGTCATGACTGTCATGTGTTCATGGAGAGACTCATGCCTATAGCATTTCAGGATTTGCTTGATAAATCAATATGGGATGCTTTGACGGATCTTAGTCATTTCTTCAAAGACTTATGTTCAAAATCATTAAATGAGAAGGACATGTCTGTACTTGAGAAGAACATCATAGAGATCACGTATAAATTGGAAAAAATATTCCCTCCTGGTTTTTTTTGACTCCATGGAGCATTTGCAAATCCATCTTCCCTATGAAGCTCGTGTTGGGGGTCCAGTTCAATATAGATGGATGTACCCTTTCGAAAGGGTGATGGGAAACCTTAAGAGGAAGGTGAAGAATAGAGCTTATGTCGAGGGGTCGATATGCGAGGCATACAGTTTCGATGAGATATCTACATTTGTCTCAGACTATTTTCCGGACGAAGTCTTGACAAAGGCCAATCGAGTATCGAGACATAATGATGGGGGAAATGTTGAACTAAATGGCCGACTCTCTGTATTTGGTCTATCAGGCCGCGCTTATGGAAAAGGAAAGCGTATATTCCTTTCTGAGCAAGAATTACATGCTGTACATACTTACATTCTTCTCAATTGCGAGGAGATTGACGAATTTGTGAGGTACACATGTAAACTTGATAATTTATCTTTTAAGTTGAAAATTTATTCCAATATGTTAATTTTTATAACATGGTATAGATTGTACGATGACGAGTTAAAAGTGAAGCATCACGGCATAACTGATAAAGATATTCAAATCAATCGGGATAAAAACTTTGCACTTTGGCTAAAGGACAAAGTAAGTTCAATTTTTAAGCACGTAGTTTAATTTTTAACTATGACTTCATTTAATAAGATGGAGTTTTTGTAGGCTTTGACTGAGGGATCAACGATTCCGGCTAATGTACAAGTCCTAGCTATGGGACCAAACAGGGACCAAGTCAGCCGCAATGGTTACAAAATAAATGGTTGTGAATTTCACACAAAGGCATATGGGCACGGTAAAAGAACAACGAACTCTGGAGTGTGTGTCCAAGGAGATTGTTACAATAAGCTTGGTCGTGCCTTTTATGGGGAGTTGGAGGAAATCGTAGAGTTGTCGTACAAGGGCACGTACGGGGGTCATATTCACTTGTTCAAGTGCCGTTGGTTTGATTCAGAAAAAGAGATACGTGTTGACAGACATGGAATCGTCGATATTGACCTCCATAGGTCTGCGTACTCCAACGAACCGTTTGTTTTACCAACTCAAACAGTACAAGTATACTACACTCCTAGTCCTGTTAGGAAAAGGGATAGACCGCCTACAGATTGGCAAGTTGTAATTCATACTCACGCGCGTAGTCGTGTAGAATTAGTTGATGGGGAGATTTATCAAGAGCAGATGCTTCATAGTCAAATGTGGAGGACGACAATGAAGTAATCCAGTTAGATGGTGGAGATGAACCACATGAAATAGATCCTGAGTTAATACTTGTGTCAGATGACATTGATACTGAGGAGGAAGAGTTATTGACTGAATCTGACACTGAATCTGAAGTAGATGATGGTTATGAATCTGCAACACGTATACAAGATAATTCTGAATCAGACACTGACACTTGAAATGTATGTTTAGCATTACATGATTCTGAACAAATGAAATGTATGTTTAGTATTACATGTTTTTTATATTCATATATATACATGTTTATATCACTGTCATGTATGTTTATGTACTAAACTATTTAAATGCAACTTTTATTTATTGTCATTTTATATTCATATATATACATGTTTATATCACTGTCATGTTTATTGTCATATATACATGTAATCAAACATGACTCATAATAACATCTTGAAATTTGTAACATATAGATGGCTTTTAAAGCAGCGCAGAAAAAACGCGGCTTGGGTAGGGGGCCTAATCATGTGCCCAAGGCCCCTAGTAATCCAGATGATCGGATTCTTATTCAGATTCGCCCTCCTCCGAATAATACGTACGTCCTGCATATATCATTTATATATAAGCATTTAAGATTCCATTCAATCGTTATTGTTCGTGTCTTATATATTGTATTAAAAATTTGTATATTTCTCTTGGTTTGTGTATTGGGTGCCTAGAAATGTCCATATATGCATGTCGTCGTGCATGTGGCTAGTCTATATTGTAGGGGAGACTCTAGCGAATTTTTTTTTAAGTATTATAAGTATAAGTTTGAAAAATGTTCATAAGTATTATAACTTAGATATAATTTGCTTTAATATATGTTAATTGATGTTGTTTATTATAGTGATTTTTTAGATAACAAGATCGTCAAGTGTATATCACAGTTGTGTTTACAGAATTGGCCTACACATGTGATTACGTGGGCGAGCACACCTATCGCCCACAAGGATGCTGTTTGGGCAGAATTTCAGGTATGATTTTTTTAATTATGACAAAGGATAATTATTTAGTATTCGAAGGATAATTATTTAGCACTGTTTTTATTGTTGTTTTATTTGCAGAAACGGTATAGATGGGAGGACGCGCAGGCTTCAGTGATACAGACATTATTCTGGCAGAAGTGCACGGTCCGCACCAAAGACAATTTGAATAAAGAAAGACAAAAAGCCCTTCACAATGCAGAGATAGACCATCCAGGCCAGGGAGAAGATTACATGCACGAGCATAGTCCCTGGTGGTGCACCCAGGCCATATGGGCTGAGATGTGTGCCCAATGGAGGGCTGAGAGCTGGGTGAAAAGACGAAAGACTACCGCCAGCAACAGATCCTCAGGTGTACCCGAAGGCGAAAAGGCTAAAGGGACATACAAGGGCGGTAGTATTTCACAGTTGCAGCATGTCACTGCCGGGGTATGTATTTAATTACAAGTTTTAATATGTTTAAAATCATGAATTGTAGAAAATATATCACATTTTTACTTAGTAATATTATGCTTTTTTTTTGTATAGGAGTCTCAGTCTCAAGGTACACCTATCCATTGGCTGGATGTGTACGTGGCCACCCGTGATGGTCTGCCTGAGGCTATCCAGATAGTGGTAATAAATTTTAACAACTTGATCTTGTTTATCAATGCTTACAGAATTAATTTATTTTTTACTATTTAATTGTTAACATGATGACAGGACACTTATAAGCGTTTATTGAATGAACGCTATCCTGAAGGCACTCCACGTCCGTCTATTGATCAAGTGTTGTGGGAGAGGGCGTCTGTTGTGAAGAAGAACTACATTAAAGGTCAAGGACAACGACGACGCCCATCCTTCAGTGGCTCAGGCTGCTCTTCTACCCAGTCTACACAGTCATCGAGCCATCCAGCTGTTCATACTCCGGCTGACTGTGTTAGAGCTATATGTCAAGATCGAAATCTTCTGACGATACTGGGCGGGCATCTGGGGGCTCTGGATCCTGAGTAGTTAGCTAAAGCAGTGGCGGCAGCAGCAGCATCACAGCATGGGGATAGCGACGAGGTATAAAATCAATTTGTTGTATATGTTGTCGTAATATACCAATATTAACATAGTTAGTATATATTTGTAACTTAATTTATTATTTTGTTAATTACAGGGTGATCAAGGAGGCGATGATGCTTGACGTACCTACTTTATATATATATCACTTTTGTAGTTATAGTATAAGCTTGTACTTTTACAAGTTTTTCTTTAGATGTATGTATGTTACTTAAACAAGTTTTGAAATGTTATTATTGCATGTGTATGTTCATAACTTGTATATTCAGTTATGTTATTTAAACTAGTTTTGAAACTAGTTTGGTGTATGTGTTGGTGGGTATACAATGGATGTTTATATTATTGTGTATGTTGTTTATCTTGTTGTGTATGTGTGTTGGGATAAAGTAGGTACAAAATAGGTACAGGTTTTTGGGAATTCTGCAAAACAATGAAAATCTGTTTATATTTTTTTCATAGCAGCGACTGCATGCGGTCGCTGATACTTATTAGCGACCGAATTTATATTTGAGACTATCCGCGACCGCATTCGGTCGCGAATAACGGTCGCTGACACGTGGACCACGTCACCTTTGCTCTTGGTCTATGCTGACTCAACTCAGCGACCGAATTTGTCATTTCGGTCGCTCTTATCGGTCGCAGATATTGCGGTCGCTAATAGTGGTCGCGGATGTGCACCTTAGCAACCAGATTTTGTGCGACGCCCATTAGCGACCGCATGCGGTCGCTGATGGCTATTTGCGACTATATACGGTCGCTGATAGGCGGTCGCTGATAAACCTTTTTCTTGTTGTGTTGGAAGAGCTGTATTCTAAGCTTTTCTTCCTCGGCATAAGATCCGACTTCTCCAACAAAAACCTTCAAATGTGTGTAAGGATCTCTTAGCCCGTCATACTTTTCAAATTCAGGAGTCTTGAACTTCTCTGGATAATGCACATAAGGGAATATATAAAGGTCTGTATATGAAACACTCTCATGTGCTATAATCCCTTTGATAGAACGGATGGATTCTTCCATTTGAAGGACCTTCTTTCTGATATCATCGGTGTCTAGATCTTCTGTAAGACCCCAACTTATTAATAAATGAAATTAAATTTCGTCTATTTATTATTTTGAAATAGAAATGGTTGATTTGATTAATGTGGTTAGTTATGGGTAAAATGCGCAAATATTTCAAATAAGCAAGTGGTTATAAAATATTCATTTTTGGTCGGTGAATATTCGTTTGGTCGTGGAATATTCTTGCTGTCGGGGAATATTCGTACGACGGCGCAGCCTTATGTGGGCCCCATAACAGAAAGCGATTGGATGAAGAAAACGACAAGTATAAGTTATTTATAATTAACGGCGTAGTTATTACCGCTTATACTATTGGAATACCTGGTGGTTAACATACAGTAGCACACGGTATTGTACCAATTATTGATTCTTACGTAAGAAGGCACTACTCAATAATTGTTACAGTAGTCACTATACAATATTTTATTTTATTGATTCAATAATTGCTGCGTTGATATTTTATATTATTGTTGTTTTAATAATTGTTACTGCACAGTATTTCCCATTATCAAATCAATAAATCATATTATTTGAATAATATTATTAGATAACATTATTGGCAATGTCTAGAAAGTTCTGTCTAAGGAGAGGTTTGGTCACCTAATTGCGCGTCAGTAAGGAGAAATCCTTATTGGAAAGCCCCCTCTTTCCTGGGAACGGCCTGGTTGTCATAAATGTGATTCTGTAATATTATTTGGAAATAATTAATTATTGATTCATATGATAAAAAATATTTATTTTATGTGGATATAAATGAGGGATATATTTTTGTGGTTAAAAATGAAGGAGTTAATGTTGAGGTGTTTTATCTGTATTTTTGTCGGAACGGAGGTATTGAAAATCAAATTAGGGTTTTTGAGATATTTTGCGAGGGTTATAATTTTTAATCTGACCGTTGGATCGTGGTAATATTTGGATATGTTATACATATATAAGTTGAGTATATGTCCACCAATTTTAAACCGTTAAAAATGAACGTATGATTTGTTATGAATTTTACGAGATGACTGGTTCAGAAATTGTTGAATTTTCGGAGTTAATCATTTTGGTGAAAAATTCTAGAATTGGTGGGCTCCACTCTTGGTTGGTGAAGAAATGTGCTGAGATTTTTATTCAAATGTGGTGGGTGGAAATAGTAGCAGGTAAAGCCATCAGGTTGCAGGTTAAGTCTGCTTCGGTGTGCTAACATTTTCCTATAAATAGAGGGCTAAGTTAGAATTGAAAGTCACACCAGAATTCATAAGTTTTCTCTCTTTCTCTCTCTAAATTATTGAGTGTATTTTGGAAGTATTTAAATACTTTGTGAGTTTCTATTCATCAGTGCAAGTTTCCTTCAACTTTATACCGATATTCCGAACAGAAGTACTGATATTTTAAGGTAAGGGATATTATTTTCTTCTTAAATGATATTATTTTCTTCAATATCATTATGCTGAAATATTGATATGAGTTTTTTTTATTAAATTTGGAACTTTTTGTGCCGGGATTACTATTTACGTATACGGCACTATTCACGAATACGGCACTATTCACCGAAAAATAAAATTTTCCCTTTTTGTCCAAGATGTCTATTATGGTTACTATATTTGATTGTATCCATGTTTTGATCTTTATTTTTGAATTTTGCTTCACAATTGTTTATTATGAAGTATTATTGATATTGGATAAACTGTTATACGAATCCCTACTATTTGTCCACCTGTCTCACTGGATTCGTTTTCTTTAAGATATTTTTCATCATCCTCAGTCCTAAATGATGATATTACTGAATATCTTTGGCCTGTAGTGCAAAGATGTATGATTACCTGATGAATATCTTTGGCCTGTAGTGCAAAGATGAACAGGTGTTGAGATGAACATGACTGACTGGTAATACAAATGAATATCTTTGGCCTGTAGTGCAAAGATGGATATTTGGTTAAAGATGATTATTAATTGATGTTACAGGGATAAAATATTGATGATGGACTTTTAAATCTTAGAAGATAGTAGAATTCATTCTCTACTTGACCTTCTAATGGTTTGCTGTTTCCGCTGCAGTTGTTGATCTAAAACTTGTTGTCGATTATACTCTATCAGATTTTTCTCTGTTGAATACTAATGATAATTTGTTGTATATTATCTTAGTCATAATATTCTTTACTGGGCTAGTTGAGCTCACCCTTTTCCTTTTTGTTCTATTTTTCTTCTCAGGAGGTGAGAACATAGCAGGATCTAGTCGGGGTATGGAGTGATGGTTCTAGAAAGATATTTTAGCAGTCCTCACTATTTCTGTAAAATAGTGTTTGAATAATTGTAATGAGGACTTATTTGAGTGTGGATATTGTCTAGAAGACAATATTTGTATTTAAACTCACAGTATGTGTTGTCGTATTTTGCACGACAATTGTATTATTGAAGTTGTAGTTTGCTTTTTGTACCATGTATTTGGCGATTCAGAATGGGTGTTGTATACCTATTTTGGGGGCGTCACAGTTGGTATCAAAGCTTAGGGATATGATCCCTGGCTGAGATGTGAGACAAGAATTAGGAGGGGAGAGACGGGGAATTCCTTCGCTAGTATGACCTGAATAAGTTTATTTGGTAATTATTTGGCCGGTCAGAATACGTGACATGTCAATTAACCCTTATTTTATGGCAGTATTTAAGAATGGCAGCTGAGAACATTAATAATGGAGTAAATCAGACCGTGGAGACACCTTTGATCACCACCCAGGGGAACGTGCAACAGGAAGGCAATATTTCTCCTATAAACAACGTTACCGAGCAAACGATGAATGATGGAATGTTTAGGAGTATTTTGCAATTCATGCAAAATCAGATGAGGGAGACTCGTGTGCAGAATACTGGTGGAAATGATAACAACGCGCGGTTTGCCACAGCCAAGCAGTTCAAAGAATTGGGACCACCAGAATTTAAAGGAAAGACGGATCCGATCATGGCGGAAACGTGGGTCAAGCAAATTACCAAGATATTTGATGTCTTGAGATGCACGGAGGAACAGAAGGTTCCATTCGCCACCTTTATGTTCCGCGGTGAGGCAGACTACTGGTGGGAGTCTGTGAAGCGTACCCAGCCTGACGCACTCAACATGTCCTGGGAAACATTTCAGAAACTGTTCAATGACAAGTACTTTTCTGAAAGTATTCGTCATATGAAGGAGGTTGAGTTTATCATACTGGAATAAAATAACATGACGGTGTCCCAGTACGAGGCGAAGTTTGCAGAGTTATCCAGGTTTGCACCTCATTTGGTCGAAAATGAGGAACGAATGACAAGGATGTTTCTGAGAGGTCTAAAACCCGAGATTCGGTAATATCTTATCTCTCATAAATTTTCTTTATATTCAGATGTTGTAAACAGGGCTCAATTATTAAAGCGAGATAATGAGTATGTGCAATCGAGGGACCACAACCAGGGTCATACCGGTGCCGGCAGTCATCGAAGCAATGAAAACCAACATGGAGGAAAATATTCGGACAAAAGCGGTAACCACTCTGGTGGTAATTGTGGCCGTGATAATAGAAGGAGCGAGTCGGGAGGAGATTTCAAGAAGAGAAGGTACAAAAATAATAACGTGAAGACGTCAGCACAAACATCAACTACTTTTAGGGGAGGAGAACTAGCACCGGTCGTTGTTATAAATGCAGAAAGGAGGGACACATCAGCCCAAACTGCCCACAACAGTTCAAGGTATGTTATAATTGTGGAAAGGAAGGACATATCGCTCGAGATTGTACTATAGCGAAACCAAGTCCAGCTGGGACGGTGACACCAAAGGCGGATACAGACAAAATAAAGTCGGTGGTTTCTGGAAGAGCGTTTGTCGTGACTGCCCAAAATGCGAGGAACCCGAACGAAGGTATAACGGGTTAGTTAATTATAAATTCTTGCGAAGTTTATACCTTACTAGATACCGGTTCTACCCATTCTTTTATCTCTCCTACTTGTGCTCAACGTTTAAACTTGACTCCGGAGAAATTAGACTTTGACCTATCTGTGGAGACTCCGTTAGGAGAAACTTTCATTACATCTACAATTTATAAATCTTATTTAATCCAAGTTGGCACAATCACATTACCTGTTGACCTTATCTCTTTAAAGATACTTGCTTTTGATGTGATTTTAGGAATTGATTTGTTAACTACTCATCATGCCAAAATTGATTATTTTCGTAAGGTTGTTAGTTTTCATATTCCTAACCAACCTGTTATGTGAATTCAAGCAACCAAACCACTAAAATCAATCGATGTCATATCAAGCCATAAAGCCATTCGTTTATTGAAAAATGGATGTCAAGCTTTCATAGCCCATGTTATGGACTTGAACTAAAACACGTCAGATTTGAATAATATTTCTGTTATTAGTGAATTTCCTGACGTATTTCCTGAAGAACTTTCCGGTCTACCCCCAGAACGTGAAGTTGAATTCTTTATTGACTTTGAACCTGGTACAAAGCCCATTTCTAAAACCCCATATCGAATGGCTCCTATTGAACTTCAGGAGTTAAAGGTTCAACTACAGGAGTTGTTGGACATCGGTTTTATTCGTCCTAGTACATCTCCTTGGGGTGCTCTTGTGTTATTCGTAAAGAAGAAAGACGGGAGTATGAGACTTTGTATCGACTACCGAGAATTGAATCATGTCACTATCAAGAATAGGTATCCGCTATCTCGCATTTATGACCTGTTTGACCAGTTGCAAGGAGCACAATTCTTTTCAAAGATCGATCTTCGTTCTGGATATCATCAGTTGAAGATTAAAACTGAGGATATTCCAAAGACTACCTTTAGAACTTAGTACGGGCATTATGAATTCTTAGTCATGTCTTTTGGATTGACTAATGCTCCTGCTGCCTTCATGGATATGATGAACCGTGTATTCAAAGAATATTTAGATCAGTTCGTTGTTGTCTTTATTGATGACATCCTCATCTATTCCAAAAGCCGTGAAGATCATAAGCGCCATTTGAAGCTGGTACTGCAAAGGCTTCGTGAAAACAAGCTATATGCCAAATTGAAGAAATGCGAGTTCTGGCTTGAGGAAGTAGCATTCCTTGGGCACGTGGTGTCAAAACATGGAATATCTGTCGACCCAACGAAGATTGAAGCCATACAAAGTTGGGAGCAACCGAAGTCGGTGACCGAAGTACGTAGCTTTCTGGGCTTAGCTGGGTATTTTCGGAGATTCGTGGAAGGATTTTCTAGAATCGCTACTCCGTTAACTCAGCTGACTCGGAAGGATACAAAATTCGGTTGGAGCGAGGATTGTGAGAAGAGTTTTCAAGAACTCAAGAGGAGACTCATTTCGGCACCTGTTCTGACAATACCATCTGGTTCGGATGGATTTGTTATCTACAGCGATGCTTCAGGCAAAGGGTTAGGATGTGTTCTCATACAACATGGTAAAGTCATAGCCTATGCCTCGCGATAACTCAAAGAATATGAGAGGAATTATCCTACTCATGATTTGGAGTTGGCAGCAGTCGTTTTCGCGTTAAAGATCAAGAGACACTACCTGTATGGGGAGAAAGTGGAGATTGCACCAATTATTGATTCTTACGTAAGAAGGCACTACTCAATAATTGTTACAGTAGTTACTGTTCAATATTTTATTTTATTGATTCAATAATTGCTGCGTTGATATTTTATATTATTGCTATTTCAATAATTGTTACTGCACAGTATTTCCCATTATCAGATCAATAATTCATATTATTTGAATAATATTATTAGATAACATTATTGGCAATGTCTAGAAAGTTTTGTCTAAGGAGAGGTTTGGTCACCTAATTGCGCGCCAGTAAGGAGAAATCCTTATTGGAAAGCCCCCTCTTTCCTGGGAACGGCCTGGTTGTTATAAATGTGATTCTGTAATATTATTTGTAAATAATTAATTATTGATTCATATGATAAGAAAATATTTATTTTATGTGGATATAAATGAGGGATATATTTTCGTGGTTAAAAATGAAGGAGTTAATGTTGAGGTGTTTTATCTGTATTTTTGTCGGAACGGAGGTATTGAAAATCAAATTAGGGTTTTTAAGATATTTTGTGAGGGTTATAATTTTTAATCCGACCGTTGGATCGTGGTAATATTTGGATATGTTATACATATATAAGTTGAGTATATGTCCACAAATTTTGAACCGTTAAAAATGAACGTATGATTTGTTATGAATTTTACGAGATGACTGGTTCTCGGAGTTAATCATTTTGGTGGAAAATTCTAGAATTGGTGGGCCCCACTCTTGGTTGGTAAAGAAATGTGCTGAGATTTTTATTCAAATGTGATGGGTGGGAATAGTAGCAGGTAAAGCCATCAGGTTGCAGGTTAAGTCTGCTTCGGCGTGCTAACATTTTCCTATAAATAGAGGGCTAAGTTAGAATTGAAAATCACACCAGAATTCATAAGTTTTCTCTCTTTCTCTCTCTAGATTATTGAGTGTATTTTGGAAGTATTTAGATACTTTGTGAGTTTCTATTCATCAGTGCAAGTTTCCTTCAGCCTTATACCGATATTCCGAACAGAAGTACTGATATTTTGAGGTAAGGGATATTATTTTCTTCTTAAATGATATTATTTTCTTCAATATCATTATTCTGAAATATTGATATGAGTTTTTTTATCAAATTTAGAACTTTTTGTGCCGGGGTTACTATTCACGTATACGGCACTATTCACGAATACGGCACTATTCACCGAAAAATAAAATTTTTCCTTTTTGTCCAAGATGTCTATTATGGTTACTATATTTGATTGTATCCATGTTTTGATCTTTATTTTTGAATTCTGCTTCACAATTGTTTATTATGAAGTATTATTGATATTGGATAAACTGTTATACGAATCCCTACTATTTGTCCACCTGTCTCACTGGATTCGTTTTCTTTAAGATATTTTTCATCATCCTCTGTCCTAAATGATGATATTACTGAATATCTTTGGCCTGTAGTGCAAAGATGTATGATTACCTGATGAATATCTTTGGCCTGTAGTGCAAAGATGAACAGGTGTTGAGATGAACATGACTGACTGGTAATACAAATGAATATCTTTGGCCTATAGTGCAAAGATGGATATTTGGTTAAAGATGATTATTAATTGATGTTACAGGGATAAAATATTGATGATGGACTTTTAAATCTTAAAAGATAGTAGAATTCATTCTCTACTTGACCTTCTAATGGTTTGCTGTTTCCGCTGCAGTTGTTGATCTAAAACTTGTTGTCGATTATACTCTATCAGATTTTTCCCTGTTGAATACTAATGATAATTTGTTGTATATTAACTTAGTCATAATATTCTTTACTGGGCTATTTGAGCTCACCCTTTTCTTTTTTGTTCCATTTTTCTTCTCAGGAGGTGAGAACATAGCAGGATCTAGTCGGGGTATGGAGTGATGGTTCTAGAAAGATGTTTTAGCAGTCCTCACTATTTCTGTAAAATAGTATTTGAATAATTGTAATGAGGACTTATTTGAGTGTGGATATTGTCTAGAAGATAATATTTGTATTTAAACTCACAGTATGTGTTGTCGTATTTGTTAGTTGTATCTAACTGCAGCACAGGTACTGGAATGGCTTTATCCGAACCTTTGGTTCCTCCTTGTGTAGAGGATTCAGTATGTATGGGTATCCCTGAACCCTGAGTAGATTGGTGTAGTTCTTTAAGCAAAACAGCCAAATCTGTGATTTGTTTACTTAATCTGTCGAATTCTTCGTGGAAAACAGGATTAAGATTAGCCTGGTCAGATGAAGACAAAATTGGTTGCAGGCTCGTGGCCTTTTTGGACTTTGACCGGGTAATAGGTCCGATTGTTTCCCTGCGAAAAACTAACGTAGTTTAGTTTTAGGGAATGTATAAATGTTTACATTCTATATGATGTATCCGTTTTAGGAGTATTATCCTGCAACACAGATGTTAGCTGTTTGTAATAAAAGATAGCATGTTAATACTTTGTAAATATGCGTGTGCACATATTTCTTCATATTTCCTATTACAATGAGATTGATATGGAATGACTTTACAAGTAAATGATTTTACAAGTAATTGAAAATGGAAAGTATGAAGAGACTTTTCTCCGCGTTTGGTTTATCAGAGGCTGACCTATCTTAGGCTACTCTCGCGGCTTTTTGGCATGAAGGTTCCCAAATCATCGCAATTTACTCGACGGGAAGTTAATCCAGTCTTTCAACTGGAGCGAATTTAGGTGGTGCTTTTCTTGAGCCTCGTTAGAATTAGTCTTCCTACGAGTCCAATAATTAAACACCGACAGGATAGCCTCCTGATGGAGGAACCACACAACATACATTCACAAACAACATGTCTCATTGTTTAAGAAAATGATGACATGTACGAAGCACTAATATCACAAGCAGATATAGTGTAAAACATTAAGTACAGTAAGTAAATGCATTCATACACATCCATCAAATGTAAATACAACATCCACGCACAAGCATGTAACAGTTTTGAAAAGCTTGTAATAGCGGCTTAAGTCCTCTTGCTGGTGTCCCCAATAGAGTCGCCACCTGTCGACGTCGGGATTTTAATTATCCCTTTTCTGTTCTTGTTCTTTGGTGTTCTCATGTCAGGTGAGATTTGTTTGAAAAAACAAGTTGTGAAAAGGTCCGACATTTATAAGTTGACGATTGGACAGTAAGAGTCACCAGTTGGTTTTTTAAATGGTTGTACCAACACAACCGAGAAAAGGTTTGCACATTAACCCAGTGATGTGACACTGCTTAACGAGTCTGTGAAACCGAGATTCATTAGGGCCCGGGGACTTGCTTATGCAGAAGGAAGGTGTTAGGCACCCCCCGACATCCGTGTTACCACGGTGACCGCCACTTTTCAAGAAACTGTTGTAAGAATGTGTGTAAGTGTGGGTCAATGTGCAGTTATTTGGAAGTAGTGTTATGCCTCGTTCGCACCCATATACACATTGTTTGAATTTTGTATAAAATTCAGTTTTAACAAGATATAGCAGTGATGTTTTGGAAAAAGAGGTTTTTCAAACCCTTATGCTCAATAGTAATTGAGGCCTTTGATACTTCTATTTTATTAAATGTTCGGCTTGATTGCTTTTACTTTCGAGATACGAAGCATCTTCGAGAAAATAATGTACAAAGCAGTGCCGAACTCCTTGTGGGCATGAGAGTCATCTAAGGAAATTCGAACACTGTGAATAATTTACAAGCCGTGTACAGCTGAAAATGTCCATCACGGGAACCGAATCTAGATTCAGTAGACTGAATATGTGATCACATGATTCCTAGGCTCACATGATGTAGCAATTTATATGAAAGTTGTAAGCAGTTATATATATATAAAAGTTGTAAATATATATATACAGACATGATCAACCACCACGAAGCACCTCCATGGGGGATTGAAAATGTAAATATATAAAAGCAGTAAATATATATATAGAGACATGATCGACCACCACGAAACACCTCCATGAGGGATCAGAAATGTAAATATATAAAAGCGATAAATGTATATATATATAGACATGATCAACCACCACGAAGCACCTCCATGGGGGATCAGAAATGTAAATAAAGCAATAAATAAACCAATCAACCACCACGAAGCACCACCATAGGGGATTGGAAAATATAAATAAAGTAATAAAACATTCAACCGCCTTGAAGTAAACTCCAGACGGGACGAAAATGTAAATAAAGCAGTAAAAACGATCAACCGCCACGAAGTAAACTCCAGGCGGGACGAAATATAAATACATATATTTATATAAAAGCGGTAAACGCACAGGATATATATCGATCTCGGCTCAGTTTATCATTTTAGCGATTTGTCGCTATATATATATATATATATATATATATATATATATATATATATATATATACAATATATATTCAAAAAGAAATAAAAGTCACGGACCGAAGTTCGGGCATACACACGCTACACGACTCTCAACGTGAAGAACTGTGTGTGCACATTAGTGTAGAAAGGCTTTAAAATATGTAAAAAGGCTTACAGTGGACTACCAAAGAAGACTTCAATAGCTTTAGAGGGATGAAAACTCGGCTCCCGCCGGTAAAAATATAGTAATATATGAGCTTACAAGTGTTTAAAATGAGAAAGCACTCAGTTTATAGTGTGTACAGAGCAAATTGGACAGGGCTTCCTCGCCTTTTCTCTATGCAAAAAAGCTGCCCCAAGCCCTCTATTTATAGAGGGGGGAGCCGCAGATGCACCTGCGGCTGCCCGGGGTGCCCCAGGTTCTGCGGGTCCCGCCGTCTCGAAGTATGTGCACGTGTGTAACGTGATGTCCGCTTGAACTTTCAAAACTTCAATTCAAGCATCCGATCGAGGTGTATAAGACCTTTTTCGGCATGCTGTTGTCGAGAGCTACACAATGACATGTGATTAGAGGTTGTATGAAGTCAGGAAGATGGGACCATGCCCTTGGTCTTCAAGCTTCAAATTCTATCCGGTGTGCTGTCTTGTGCAGTAGTCACTCGAGATTGGCGCTCTTTGGTTCTTGTAGGATATTACTGTGTAGCATGTATGTATGAATGTTGAGACGGTGCAATGTGGGGTTAGGATGGCAAAATGACAATTATGCCCTTCACCAGGGTTATCTCCGGCTTGAGCTGATTTAGCGGTCGTTGCTCAGGGTTATCTATGAGATTGGACTGTTACAGGTGTTGACCGTTCTCAGTGTTGTTTCTGAGCTATGCCTGACTTCCCAGGGTTATCTCCGGACTTGGGAAACGAGTGCCTCGGGGCCCTTGCAGAGTGTTTGAAGCTGATTGCATGTATTTGAAACAAGCATTTTCGGGGTTATCTCCGGAACTGCAACCGCATGCCTCGGGGTTATCTCTGAGGTTGACGTTGTCTTTCCTGGTGTTGTTTTCGAGACTGAGACTGAGTATCTCGAGGTTATCTCTGAAATTACACGGTCTTCTCCGGTGTGATTTTCGGTATTTGAACTGCATTCCTCGGGGTTCTCCGAGGTTGACGTTGAAACTCCCGGTGTTATTTTCGGGGTTGAGGTTGAAACTTCTGGTGGTATTTATGAGTCTGAGCTGGATGTCTTGGGGTTATCTCTGAGATGGTAATACTGAATATCCCAGGGTTGTCTCTGGGATTGAACTGAGATGTCTTCCAGGGTTATCTCTGAAAGACGATTTTGCCCTCCTACAATGTTAGTAACAGGTATGCAAAAAATTTCGAGTGTCTACAAGGATTTCTCATTACTGGCGCACAATTAGGTGACCAAACCCCTTTCCTAAACAGAACTTCCTTAGACATTGCCAATAATGCTATCTAATAATATTATTCAAATAATATGAATTATTGATCTGATAATGGGAAATACTGTGCAGTGACAGTTACTAAAATAACAATAATATAAAATATCATCATAGCAATTATTGAATCAATAAAATAAAATATTGAACAGTAATTACTGTAACAATTATTGAGTAGTGCCTTCTTACGTAAGAATTAATAATCCAAAAATACTGTGCAATACCGGGTGCTACTGTACAACCACGTGTATTACTGTATTTTAACCACCGGGTATTCCAACAGTGCTAACGGTAACAACTAAGTCGTTTATTTATAAAAACTTATACTTGTCGTTTTCTTCATCCGACAGTTTTCCATTATGGGGCTCACAAATGGCTGTGTCGTCGTACGAATATTCCCCGACGGTAAGAATATTCTACGGCCAAACGAATATTTCCCGACAACAATGAATATTTTATAACCACTTGCTTATTTTGCAAAATTTGCAGATTTCACCCATAACCAAAGCATTATATCAAATTAACACCTTATTATTCAAAATAATAAATAGATGAAATTCAATTTTATTTATAAAAAGTTAGGGTCTTACAACCTCCCCTCATTATGAAATTTCATCCTCCAAATTGACGTACGTACTTGGTGTTTTAAAAAGGTGAGGGTACCTCGCTTTCATTTCTAACTCTCAGGTCATTTCCTCAAAAGCATGGTTCCTCCACAAATCTTTAACTTGTGGTATAACCTTTGTGCGTAGGACATGCTCCTTCCTATCCAAGATCTTGACAGGTACCTCCTCGTACGTTAAATCTTCGGCTATCTCGTCTGGTTCTAAATTAATAATGTGGTTTGGGTCATCCACATATTTACTTAACATCGATACGTGAAAAAGGTTATGAACACACGATATTTTTGGCGGTAAAGTGAGTCTATAGACCACAGTTCCTACTCGATCGAGGATTTCAAAATAGACCAATAAAATCGAGGGTTGAGATTTTCTCTCTTAGTCAATTCTTACTTCTAGAATAACGCATTCTTGTACCTTCTTTTTCACATTTATCATCTCTGAGTCTGTAGCTTGAGCGGCTTTAACTTTATCGATTAAGGTCGATTCTACTTATATATTTGACATCATCACGTAGGTCCCTAGAGTCTTTAACTCTATCTCTATCATTTATAAGTTATACGAAATGGGTCTTTGTGTTAACGACATCACACTCGTAACCACATACGATCTTCTACTCAACACGTCAGCTACCACGTTTGCTTTTTCATGATGGTATTGAATGGTATAATCGTAATCTTTCAATCAGCTCGAGCCAACGTCTTTGGCGCATGTTGAGTTCTTGGAAGCTCTTCTCACATTCCTCGCTCCATTTGAATTTTATATCTTTTCTAGTCAGCTGAGTTAATGAAGTAGCGATTCGAGAAAAATCCTTCCACGAATCTCCGATAGTAACCAGCTAAGCCTAAAAAGCTACGTATTTCGATTACTGACTTAGGTTGCTCTCAACTGTGACTCATATCCCAATCTTGGATACCACGTCACAATGGTACCTATCAGTTTACCACTGTACGAATATGGCATCCCCTACGGAGAGTCTGGTTTCGATACATTTCACAAAGGAAGTCACCAGCGAGAGGCTCGGGTACCAATCCCTGTAGTTGGGTTTTTAACTCCTGAAGTTCAGTAGGAGCCATTCGATATGGGGTTTTAGAAATGGATTTTGTACCGGGTTCAAAGTCGATACAAAATTCAATATCACGCTCTGGGGGTAGGCCAGGAAGTTCTTCAGAAAATACATCAGGAAATTCATTAATAACAGAAATATTATTCAAATCTGACGTATTTTTGTTCAAGTCCATGACATGGGCTAAGAAAGCTTGACATCCATTTTTTAATAAACGAATGGCTTTATGGTTTGATATGACAGTGATTGACTTTAGTGGTTTGGTTGCTTGAATTTGCATAACAGGTTGGTTAGGAATATGAAAACTAACAACCTTACAAAAATAATTAATTTTGGCATGATGAGTGGTTAACCAATCAATCCCTAAAATCACATCAAATACAAGTATTTTTAAAGAAATAAGATCGACAGGTAATGTGAGGGTCCCAACATGAATCAAGAAAGATTTATAAACCGTGGATGTAATGAAGGTTTCTCCTAACGGACTTTCAACAGATAAATCAAAGTCTAATTTCTCAAGGGTCAAGTTCAAACTTTGAGCACAAGTAGGAGAAATAAAAGAATGGGTAGAATCGATATCTAATAAGGTATAGACTTCGTAAGAATTTATGATTAACTAACCCGTGATAACTTCGTTCGGGTTACTCGCTTTTTGAGAAGTCACGAAAAATGCTCTTTTTCAAACCACCGACTTTGTTATGTCCGTGTCTGTCTTTGGTGCCACCGTCCCAGCAGAACTTGATTTCACTATAGGACAAAATCGAGCTATGTGACCATCTTTTCCATAACTAAAACATACCTTGGAAGGCTGTGAATAGTTTGGACTTATGTGTCCCTCCTTTCTGCATCTGTAACATCTAATTGGTGGTCTTTCTCCTCCCCTAGAATTTGTTGTTGGTGCTGGTGCTGCTGCCGACGTCTTCCCGTCATTGTTGAATCTTCTCTTTTTGAAATTTTTACTCGACTCTCCTTTCCTATTATCTTGGCTATGATTACCATCGAAGTGGTTACCATTTCTGGCATGTTGGTTATCACTGTTCTGATGATCATTGCCACTGGTACAATTATTATCGTGTTGTTGGTCGTTATCTTTTGGTTGAGCTGACTCATAATCCCGCTCCAATAACTAAGCCTTATTCACTACATCTGAATACAAACACAGTTTGTGAGAAATGAGGTATTAACGTATTTCGGGTTTCAAACCTCGTAAAAACATTCGCGTCATTCTCTCCTCATTATCAACCAAATGGGATGTAAACCGGGACAACTCGGCAAACTTAGCTTCGTACTGCGACACGGTAATATTATTTTGCTCCAGCTTGATGAACTCTACCACCTTCACGTGACAAATACTTTTGAAAAAGTACTTATCATTGAACAATTCTTGGAACTTCTCCCAAGACATCTTGAGTGAGAACGGATGGGTACGTTTTACGGATTCCCACCAGTAATCTGCCTCTCCGCGTAACATGAAGGTGGCAAAGGGAACCTTTTGTTCATCGAAGCATCCCAAGACACCAAATATCTTAGTGATCTGCTTTATCCACGTCTCTGCCATAAGTGGTTCTAGCTTTCCCAAAAACTTAGGTGGTCCCAGCTCCTTGAACTGCTTAGCGGTGACCATCCGTGAGTTACCGTTGTTTCAACCTGCATTTTGAACAGTAGTTTCTCTCGTTTGGTTTTGCATGAATTCTAGAAAGTTCCTAAACATACCATCTTTCGTCATTTGGTCGGTGTTGTTGTTTACAGTAGGATTATTGCCTTCCTGATGCACCTTATCCTGGTTGTTGATCAGCGGTGATTCAACGGTCTCATGTGCTCCATTGCTCACCTCAACATTTTCAGATGCCATTCTCAAATACTGCCACAAAATAATGGTTAATTGAGATACCACATATTATCCCTATATTCTGACAGACCAATTAAATACCAAATAAGCTTAGGTAGGACACACTAGCGAATGATTTACTCGTCTCTCCCCTCCTAGTTATATTCCCCAATCTCTGCCAGAGACCATATCTCTAAGCTCTGATACCAACTGTGACGCCCCCAAAATCGGTCCACATAACCCATTCTAAGTCGCCAAATACATGGTACAGAAAACAACTACAACTTCATTATTACAATTATTGTGCAAAATACGACAACACATAAGCTATGAGTTTAAATACAAATATTGTCTTCTAGACAATATCCAAACTCAAATAAGTCCTCATTACAATTATTGATACACTACTTTACAAAATAGTGAGGACTGCTAAAACAACTGTTTGGACCCATCACTCCACACACCGACTAATTCCCGCTATATTATTGCCTCCTCAGAAGAAAAATGGAACAAAAAGGAAAAGGGTGAGCTCAACTAGCCTAGTAAAGAATATTATGACTAAGATAATGTAGAACAAATTATAGTTAGCCTTCAATAAATTAGATAAAATATAATGGACAACCAGTTTTAGATCAATATTCGCAGCGAAAATAACAATTCATTAGAAGAGTTAAGTAGAGAATGAAATCTACTATCATCTATGAATTTAAAAGTCCATCATCAATATTTTATCTCTGTAACATCAATCAATATACATCTTGAATCAAATATTCATATTTGCACTACGGGCCAAAGATATTCATTTGTATCACCAGTTGGTCATGTTCATCTCAACACCTGTTCATCTTTGCACTACAGGCCAAAGATATTCATCAGGTAATCATTCATCTTTACACTACAGGCCAAAGATATTTAGTTATATCATCATTTAGGACTGAGGATGATGAAAAATATTTTAAAGAAACGAATCTAGTGAGATAAAATGACAAAGATTATTGATTCGTACTTTAGATAATCCAAGTTCAAAAATACTCCATAATAAACCATAGTGGAGTAAAATTCAAGAATGAAGATCAAAACATGGATATAATCAAAGATAGTAACCATAATAGACAACTTGGACAAAGAAGAGAAAATTTTATTTTTCTGTGAATAGTGTCGTATTCGTAAATAGTGTCGTATACGTGAATAGTACCGTATACGTGAATAGTATTCCTGACACAAAAAGGTAGAAATTTCACATAAAAAAATCATACTTCGTGAATAGTACTCGTGAATAGTACCGTATTCGTGAATAGTGACGTATACGTGAATATTATACCGTATACGTGAGTAGTAACCTCGACATGAAAAGGTAAAAATTTCATAATAAAATTTATACCAATATTTTGGTATAATGATATTGAAAGAAATAACATTATTTACAAAGAAAATAACATCCCTTACCTCAAAAGAATAGTACTTCTGCCTGAAATATCGGATATAATGCTGAAGGAAACTTGCACTGAATAGCAACTCTCAAAGTATCTAAATACTCACAAAATACGCTCGATATTATAGAGAGAATAAACTTCTGATTCTGATGTGATTTTTAATTCTAACTAAGCACCCTATTTATAGACAAATACTTAGAATGCTAAAGTAGACTAAATTAATAAAATAATATTTTATCAAAATTTTCAAGCTCGCCACTTTTGAAATCAATTTTAGCACACCACAAGTGGGGCCCACCAAAATTAGCATTTTCCACACCAACCCAAAGTCGGGCCTACCATATTTTTAATAAAAATATTTATCTCCGAAACTTTAATAATTCATAATAAATAGCTCTTTATCAGAAAAATACGAATTTTATGCTCATTCCATAGGAAATTTAATTTTCTACAACTTTGTAGAAGAAAGTTTTTCCAAATTCCAATCACAACATGTCCGAAATCTACATACGGATGATTTTTAATACCCCCATTCCGACAAAATACTGATAAAATACCTCAACATTAATTCCTTCATTTATATCCACATAAAATAAATATTTTCTTATCATATAAATTAATAATTAATTATTCACAAATAATTTTACAGAATCACAATATGACAACCAGATCGTTCCTAGGAAAGAGGGGTTTTCCGATAAGGATTTCTCCTTACTAGTGCACAATTGGGTGACCAAACCCCTTTCCTAGACAGAACTTTCTTAGACATTGTCAATAATGTTATCTAATAATATTATTCAAATAATATGAATTATTGATCTGATAATGAGAAATACTGTGTAGTGACAATTATTAAAACAATAATAAATATAAAATATCAACGTAGCAATTATTGAATCAATAAAATAAAATATTGAACAGTAATTACTGTAATAATTATTGAGTAGTGCCTTCTTACGTAAGAATCAATAATCCAAAATTAATGTGCAATACCGTGTGCTACTGTGTAACCACGCGTTTTACTGTATTTTAACCATCGGGTATTCCAATAGTGCTAACGGTAACAACTACGTCATTTATTTATAAAAACTCATACTTGTCATTTTCTTCATCCGATAGTTTTCCGTTATGGGGCCCACAAATATTCTCCGACAGCAAGAATATTCCACGACAGCAAGAATATTATCGTTCATACTAAGTCTACTATATCCCAATTTAGGGTCTTACATACTATATCCCCCAATTCCACATAATGTTGTCGTTATACTAAGTCTACTATATCCCAATTTAGCCCTGCTAAAAATCACGCCATTGTTTCCTCACTATCCTCATCCCTATTAGCTCTAGCCATCAACGTCTCCAACTCTTTGAACTATTCATCCACACTCCTACTCCCTTGTTTCAGATTTTGCAAACTTCGAAACAAATCTCAATTGTAGTGACTCGGTACGAATATCTTTTTCATCACTATTTTCATCCTCGCTCAAGTTTCAATTGGACGTTCCCCGCATCTCTTCCTGCTAGTAATCAATTGATCCCACCAAGTGACTGCATAATCTAAAAATTCAGTAATGGCTAATCTGACTTTCTCGAGATCTAAATAATTGTGACAGCCAAATACCCATTCTATCTTCTTTTCCCATTCTAAGTATGCCTCCGAATCACTCCTCCCTTGGAAAGCTGAGATTTTCATCTTAATGTTATTCATGTTATCATCTGCCTATTCCGACCTTACCTCTCTCTAGGACCTCTTGGCATTTGATGTAGGAAACCAGATTCACGATCTTCCTCCTCATTGAATTCCCCCTCGAAGTAATTTTCCTCCGTTTTAGTTTCCCGCTGGTGTGTTCTCCCCTTTTGCTGTGTTCCATGAGATTTTTAGGATGATCCTCCTCGGGTCTCACTAATCTGATCAAGTCGTTCATTCATCATCTCCCACATTCGATTCCACTCCTTATTCATGGCTTATAACATAAACTTTATGTCAAAAGTTATGGAAGATTGCTCTTCAAAAGTCCCTTTATCCTTGGATTTAGACATATTTCCTACAAAACAAGGGTTATTAGAAAATAATTTTCTTACCACTCCCTCACGTGTTTCGCTCGAATCAATGATTTCAGTCGTATATGCACTCACAATTTGGCTTTTATGTAAGTCCCCAACTTTTTATAAATAAATTCGAATTTCCTCTAATTATTATTTTGAATAATAAGGTGTTAATTTGATATAATGCTTTGGTTATGGGTGAAATCTGTAAATTTTGCAAAATAAGTAAGTGATTATAAAATATTCATTGTTGTCGGGAAATATTCATTTGGTCGTAAAATATTCTTGCTGTCGATGAATATCCATACGACGGCGCAGCCATTTGTGGGCCCCATAACGAAAAACTGTCGGATGAAGAAAATGACAAGTTTAAGCTTTTACAAATAACGACGTAGTTGTTACCTTAACACTGTTAGAATACCCGGTGGTTAAAATACAGTAATCCGCATGGTTGCACAGTAGCACATGGTATTACACAATATTTTTGAATTATTGATTCTTACGTAAGAAGGCACTACTCAATAATTGTTACAGTAATTACTGTTCAATATTTTATTTTATCGATTCAATAATTGCTACGTTGATATTTTATATTATTGTTGTTTCAATAATTGTCACTGTACAGTATTTCCCATCATTAGATCAATAATTCATATTATTTGAATAATATTATTAGATAGCATTATTGGCAATGTCTAAGGAAGTTCTGTCTAGAAAAGGGATTTGGTCACCTAATTGCGCGCCAGTAAGGAGAAATCCTTATCGGAAAGTCCCCCTCTTTCCTGGGAACGACCTGATTGTCATATTGTGATTCTGTAATATTATTTATGAATAATTAATTATTAATTTATATGATAAGAAAATATTTATTTTATGTGGATATAAATGAAAGAATTAATGTTGAGGTATTTTATCAGTATTTTGTCGGAATAGATGTAATAAAAATCATCCGTATGTGGATTTCAGACATTTTTTTATTGAAATTTGGAAAAACTTTCTTCTACAAAGTTGTAGAGAATTAAATTTTCTATGGAATGGACATAAAATTCATATTTTTATGATAAAAGGGCTATTTATTATGAATTATTGAAGTTTCAAAAATAAATATTTTTATTAAAAACATGGTGGGCCCCACTTTTGGTTGGTGTGAAAAATGTCAAATTTTGGTGGGCCCCACTAGTGGTGGCTGATAATTTGGTCAAGAAGGTGTGCGTAGAAATTTTTTAAAGAATATTAATATTTTATTAATTTAGTCTATTTTGGCGTTCTAGCATTTTCCTATAAATAGGGTGCTTAGTTAGAATTAAAAATCACACCAGAATCATAAGTTTTCTCTCTCTATATTATTGAGCGTATTTTGTGAGTATTTAGATACTTTGAGAGTTGTTATTTAGTACAAGTTTCCTTCAGCGTTACATCCGATATTTCAGGTAGAAGTACTGTTCTTTTGAGGTAAGGGATGTTATTTTCTTCGTAAATGATGTTATTTCGTTCAATATCATTATGTCGAAATATTGGTATGAATTTTATTATGAAATTTTTACCTTTTTATGTCGAGGTTACTATTCACGTATAAAGAACTATTCACGTATACGATACTATTCACAAGTACTATTCATGAAGTATGATTTTTCTTGTGAAATTTCTACCTTTTCGTGTCGGAGTTACTATTCACGTATACGGCACTATTCACAGAAAAATTAAATTTTCTTTTCTTTGTCCAAGTTGTCTATTTTGGTTACTATCTTTGATTGTATCCATGTTTTGATCTTCATTCTTAAATTTTGCTCCACAATCGATTATTATGGAGTATTTTTGAACTTGGATAAACTGAAGTACGAATCCTTAATCTTTGTCCTTTTATCTCACTGGATTCATTTTTTTCAAAATATTTTTCATCATCCTCAGTCCTAAATGATGATATAACTGAATATCTTTGGCTTGTAGTGCAAAGATGAATGATTATTTGATGAATATCTTTGGCACGTAGTGCAAAGATTAACAGATGTTGAGATGAACATGATCAACTGGTGATACAAATGAATATCTTTGACCCGTAGTGCAAAGATGAATATTTGATTCAAGATGTATATTGATTGATGTTACAGGGATAAAATATTGATGATGGACTTTTAAATTCATAGATGATAGTAGATTTCATTCTCTACTTAACTCTTCTAATGAATTACTATTTCCGCTGCGAATATTGATCTAAAACTGGTTGTCCATTATATTTTATCTGATTTATTGAAGGCTAACGATAATTTGTTCTACATTATCTTAGTCATAATATTCTTTACTGGGCTAGTTGAGCTCACCCTTTTCCTTTTTGTTCTATTTTTCTTCTCAGAGGCGAGAATATAGCGGGAACTAGTCAGGGTGTGGAGTAATGTTCTAAGTCAGTTGTTTTAGCAGTCCTCACTATTTTGTAAAATAGTGTATCAATAATTGTAATGAGGACTTATTTTAGTTTGAATAATGTCTAGAAGACAATATTTGTATTTAAACTCACCGTATATTAGTTGTCGTATTTTGCACGACAATTATAATAATGAAGTTGTAGTTATTTCTGTACCATGTTTTGGTAACTAGAATGGGTGATGTATACCTGTTTTGGGGGCATCACATTTTAGCCTTGATTAATCTCACTACTAAGCATCTTACCTCTAAATATTCTCTCTAATAGGTTCTTCTTGAATTCACCTAGCAAAATTCCAGTTTTACTAATCAATCCATGTAAACACTCGAAATTTTGCATTCCTGCTACTAACCTTGCAGGAGGACAAAGTCGTCTCCCAAAGATAACCCTGGAAGTCAAAGCAGCACAGTCCTGGAGACAACCCCGGATACTCATTTTTTCATCTCAGAGATAACGCCGAGATATTCAGTCCAATCCCGGAGACAACCCCGGGATACTCAATTTCAACATCGGAGACAACCCCGAGGAATGCAATTCCAGTTCTGGAGACAACCCCGGAATCCTCAGTTCCATCTCGGAGACAACCTCGAGATATTCAGTCCAGTCCCAGAGACAACCCCGGGAGATACAGTTCAAACCTCGGAGATAACCCCAAGGCATGCAGTTGCAGTTCCGGAGACAACCCCGAAAGTGCTTGTTTCAAACCCCTGCGATCATCTTCAACACTCGGTGATAGCCCCGAGGCACTCAGTTCCGAACCCAAAGATAATCCCGCAAGGACAGGCACACCTCAGAGACAACCCTGAGGGCATTCAGCACTTGCATCAGCCCTATCTCAGAGATAACCCTGAGTAACGAATGCCAAATCAGCCCAAACTAGAGATAACCCCAGTAAGGGGCAAAATCGTCATTTTGCCACCTCGATCCCACATGGCGTCGTCTCAACAACATTTCAACATACATTACACACATGAATGTCCTACAAGAACCAAATAGCTCCAATCCCTAGTGACTACTACACTGGACAGCACATCGAATAAAATTTGAAGACTTGAAGACTCAAGGCATGGTCTCATCTTCCTGACTTCGTACAACCTCTAATCCCATGTCATTGTGTAGCTCTCGACAACAGCATGCTAAAAAAGGTCTTATACAACTCGATCGAATGCCTGGATTGAAGTTTTAAAAGTTCGAGCGAACATCACGTTGTACGTGTGCACGTACTTCGAGACGGCAGGGCCCATGGAGTCCAGGGCACCCCAAGCAGCCGCAAGTACACCTGCGGCTACCACAGGTACACATGCGACTTCCCCCTCTATAAATAGAGTGCTTGGGGTGGCCATTTTGCATAAAAAACGGCGAGAAAGTTCTATCCAATTTGTTCTATACACACTATAAACTGAGTGTTTTCTTATTTCAAACACTTAGGAGCTTATATTTGGCTACTTTTTACTTGTGGGAACCGAGTGTTCATCCATTTAAAGCTATTGAAGACTTATTTGGCAATCCACTGTAAGCCTTCTTGCTTTATTTAAAGCCTTTTCTTCACTTCTTGCACACAATATTATTCACATTGAGAGTCGCGTGTGTGTGTATGCCCGGACCATCGGTCCGTGGTTAATTGCTTTTATATATATATGTAAATACTTATATATATTATCGAGTTATCTCAATTGAGCCTGAATATAATATTTGGAGCGTTTATTGCTTTTATTTATATATCTAAATACTTATATATATATATATATATATATATATAATATATATATATATATATATATATATATATATACATTTCTGTTAGGCCTGGAGTTTACTTCGTGGCCTTTTATTACTTTATTTACATTTCTGTCAGGCCTGGAGTTCACTTCGTGGCCTTTTACAGCTTTATTTATATTTCGGCCCGCCTAGAATTTACTTCGATGCGGTTAATCGTTCATATATATATATATATATATATATATATATATATATATATATATATATATATATATATATATTTTACAGCTTTTATATATATAACTGTTTATAACTTTCATACGAATTGCTACATCATATGAGCCTAGGAATCATGTGATCACAAATTTAGTCTACTTAATCTAGATTCGGTTCCCGTGATGGACATTTTTAGCTATACGTGGCTTGTAAATTATTCACGATGTTTGAATTTTCTTAGATGGTTCTCATGCCCACAAGGAGTTCGGCACTGCTTTTTACCTTATTTTCTCGAAGATGCTTCGCATCTCAAAAATAAAAGCAATGCCAAACACATAATAAAATGAAAGTATCAAAGGCCTCAATTACTATTGAGCATAAGGGTTTGAAAAAACCTCTTTCACAAAACGTCATTGCTACATCTTGTTAAAACTGATCTTTTATACAAAAAATTTAAACCCTTTGTATATAGGTGCAAACGAGGCATAACATTACTTCCAAATAATTGTACATTGACCCACACACACACACACATTCAGATAATGAAAAGTGATGGTCACCGTGGTAACACGGATGTCGGGGGGTGCCTAACACCTTTCCTCGCATAATCAAGCTCCCGCGCCCTAACGAATCTCGGTTTCACAGACTAGTTAAATAGTGTCACATCACTAGGTCAATGTGCAAACCTTTTCTCTATTGAGTTGGTGCAACCATTTAAAAATACCAACTGGCGACTCTTACAGTCCAATTGTCGACATATACATGTCGGACCTTTTCATAACTTGTTTTTTCAAACAAATCTCGCCTAACATGAGAACACCAAAAGGCAAGAACAGAAAAGGGACAATTAAAAATTCCAACGTCGATAGGTGGTGACTCTGTTGGGGACATCCAGTAAGAGAGCTTAATCCGCTATTACAAACTTTTCAAAACCATTATCTGCTTGTGTGTGGATGTTGCATTTACATTTGAATGAATGTGTACGAATGCATTTACTTATTGCACTTAGTGCTTCGCACCATATCTGCTTGTGATATTAGTGCTTCACACATGTCATCATATCCATACGGTGAGACACGTTGTATGTGAATGTATGTTGTGTGGTTCCTATAATAGCCCGATATTTTCTATATAAATAAATAAAAAAATTTCATATAATTTTTTTATTATTCTAAAGGTGGGAATATGTGCCAGGTAATGCGTATGTATTTATGTGATAAATAAAAATTTATTTATATCATGAATAATTTCAAATAATTTTATTTTAGAATTATGGATCATTATAAAGTATATTCTTATAGTAATTAATTTTGTAGTAAAAATATTTTTATTATTTATTTTTCATGAAAATATGAATATATATTATTTAAATAATATATGAAATGATTATAAAATTATTATAATAATTATTTTTTTATATGAATTTATTTCAGATTAATTAAGTTAATTATTATAACTGAATTAATAATGGTTTGTATATGAAAGATAAAGATCAGGTATGGAATTCAAACCCTAATTCTGAATTTTGAGCAATGAATGAGAATAGTAATATTATATTAAGTATATTTCAGTGCTATAAATATGTATATTATGTGTGTAAGGTTAATGTGTGGAACAGTTTTAATGTAACATGACAAAACCCTAATATTACTTATCAACCCTAGTTTTGAAGTCAAATGAGACATTAAAATATGTCTAGTAATTGTGTTATGTGATTAATGATATTTATTATAAATATTAATGCTAATTAGGAAAACTCTAATTATAGGAAACCCTAATTGTAAATTAGAAATCCTAATTTCTAAATTAGTAACCCTAATTGCTAAATTGGTAACCCTAATTATTAATTGTAAGCTCTAATATTAATTTTTGGATCTTAAACCCTAAATGTTCAAGTATAATGTAATTAGAAAACTAATTGTAATTAAGAAACTCAAAATTACATTTTTAGGAAACTAATTTCTATTTTTATTTTAAACCTTAAATGAAAACCTAGAAATCTATTTTTGGAAAACCTTAGGGTTAAACTCTAAGGGTTTGCCAAGTTACATGTTTGCCATTAAAATCATAAGGTCAATGACCAAATTACCCACTTGCATAATTGAAGATAACTTGTAGATTTGGCCATAACTTTAGTTGGTGACTAACTCTAGACCTACTCTTGTACTAAAACTCCAGCAATCAACTCCATTATAGCAACCAATTCATTGCATCCTTCATATTTAGAGAATTAGAGAGAGAAAATGTCACATTCAAGTCTCCTTTTCTCACAACACTCATCCAAGACCATCTCTCTCTAAAACCTCCAAAATTCCCTTGCTAGATAAGTCACAAAACAAGCCCCACTATCACTTATATCAAATCAGAAGCTGAGAATCAAGATTTTGTAAAGAGAGGTATAAAACCCTAATTTAGAATCTGATCTTGGTTGCCATGTTAGATGTTAGTTTTTTTGTGTTAAACATGTTGTATGTAGTATATATTGATGATCTGGGTCGATAGTTGTTAGATCCATAACATCTATAGGCTCGGATTTGATGTTTTCCAAAATCTGGAAAATATTTTTTTTTTTGTCTGACAACGAATGTCAGACCTTAAATCTCAATGATCGTTAATGATTTTTGTGCTTTGAAAGTTTGCAGTTGTAGTCTGTTATGAGATCTTTGATCTGGAACTGGAATCATGCGTAGATTATGATAACCCGAGATTTCAAATAATTAAAATTTTACGAATAATTTTTTTTTAATTAATATTAATATTGATTATCAATTTTGTGACAAGTTTCTGTGATACAAGTCTCGAGAAGGTCAATTTGTGTATTGATTAGTAAATTAGAGTAGAGTTGTGCTTAACAGCTTTAGAAACCCTAACCCTAATTTCTGGAAAAAGGATTCGATAGAAAATGCAATTAAAATAATTATATTGCTAAGTACGTGTTTGTACTGTATAGAGATTTTGATCAATAATTGATCGGATAAGGTTTGTAATTAATAAACCCTAATAAGAGATTAGAAATCCTAATCTCATATTTAGAATACCAATTGTACAGTTAAAAACCCTAATTGTATGCCGGAAAACCCTAATTTTATATTCGGAAATCCTAAACCCTAATTAGGAAACCCTAATGCTAATTGGCAAGCGTAATTTTTTTTATTAAACTTTAATATGATTAGAAAACCCTAATTATATTTTAGTTATCTTACTTTCTATTTTACAAACCCTAATTGTAATTTAGAAATTTTATTTTTCTAATTAAAACCCTAATTTGGAAATTTTAGAAACTAATAATGTAAAACCTAAGGGTTAGGACCTTAGGGTTAAACCCTAAGGGTTTGGACTTTATCAAAATTGCCCTTAAAATTATTTTATAAAAGACCAAAATGCCCTTTTTATATTCTTTAATTGGTAACTTGTATAATTGCTAACAACTTTAGTTGGTGAACCACTAATTTGACTTTGGGACATCAAACTCCAGCCAAATCAATCGAAAATCACATATCCAAAGCAACATGTCATATTATATATATATTAAAGAGAGAGAAAATACATGTATTTGGCCATTTCTTATATAACACTCCCACAACTCTATATATATATATATATATATATATATATATATATCCAAAATTCTTAGGCAAATCAGTTCCATAAACACTCACTTGATCCCCTAGATCAGATTTGAAAAGCAAGAATCAAAGATTGAATTAGTAAGGTATAAACCTTAAGTTTCATTTTGATCTTGTATGCTTAGTCAAATTCTGTGTTTTTGTGTTTAAAATCTTGCTAAGGGATGTTTTATGGTGGTCTATGATGATCTACCATGGATCCATAGCATCAAAGTGGGTAAAAACCATGTTTTTCAAAATCTGTTCTTGAGCATTTTTAGTGGTCTGACAAGTAATGTCAGTGGCCACAGACTCGTCCCAGCTACGTTCTCATTTTCTGAAGAGAACAGTGAAAGAAAGGGTGAGCTCAACTAGCACAGTAAGAAATATTATGACTAAGATAATGCAGAATAAATTATCATTAGTCTTCAACAATGTTAAACTGATAAAATACAATAGACATCAAGTTTAACTGCAGTGGAACCAACAATTCATTAAAAGAGTCAAGTAAAGAATAAAATCTACTATCTTTTATGATTTAAAAGGTTTTTCATGACTTTTATCGCTGAGACACAGCTGAAAAAATAATTCACATCATCGAATCACCCCTGCACTACGACTAAGGATATTCTTTAGTATCACGACCACGAATTATTCATGCACTACGGGCGAAAGATAATCGTGTTTTCATCAACGGTCCTGATCATGCCATAAAACAATTCATCTTTGCACTGCGGCCAAAGAGAATCCATAGCCATAATCATACCAAAAAATTTTCATCAATGCACTACGGGCCAATGAGAACTATTTTCACATTATTTGTAACATTACGGTCATGATTACACCGAATAATCTCTAGTCATAATCATACCAAGTCCATCTATGCACTACAGGCCACAGATGACTTTCAACATAATATAAACATAAGAATGATGACAATGATATAAGAATTCAATAAAACAAGTTCAAGAATTAATTTATCCAAGAACCAATAACGTTCAAATTGTCAACATGATACTTTTGTGTAGAGTAAAATTCAAGAATTGTGACAACTCCAAAATAGGTCCATTCCACCCAACCCATTCTGAGTCGTCAAATACATGGTAAAGAAAACAACTACAACTTTATTACAACAATTGTCGTGTAAAATACAACAACACATATGCTGTGAGTTTGGATACAAATATATACCAAATGTGACATTGAACACCATCATGTATCAGCACCTCACAAAGGTACCTTACATAAAGGTACAGTCAAAAACTGTTTTAGAAACTAGAATCTTTGGGAACTGCTCAAGGAAACCTTTGTACATGGGATGCCATGCTTCTAGGTTATTATAGATATCATACGGCCACAGAATTATCCTTGGTTGACCCAATAGACCCCAAAAAAAATGAGAAGGTTACTATCATATTCTTCCCAATGGTGAGTCTTCTCTTGACTTATCATTATCTCCACTGTCTCTAATTGAGAATTATACTTCAAACAAATACCAAGATTATATAGGTAGTGCTCGTAGATATACTCAGCAAGTGGATGAGCACAACCCTGTCTTATGATGACACGAGGTTGTATATCATTAGACATCTTGTATGATAGTGACGAAACACCCTTCCAACGTTGGGTTCGCCTCACCCTATTTTCTTCACCAAATATAACTACTAAATGATGATCACCGTTCTATTCCCTTGTTACCCCCGCTCGACCCAGCTACACTCTTATTACCTGAAAGGAATTGTGAAACAAAAGGGTGAGCACAACTAGCCCAGTAAAGAATATCATAACTATAGATAAATTATCAATAGTCTTCATCAGTAATAAATCAGAGATTTAGAACATATGGTAGATGATAAAAATTTCAACCATAGTTGCAGCGGAACGAGCAATCCATTAGAAGAGTCAAATAGACTATAAAGTCTATTATCTTCTCCATGTTAAAAATCCACCAACAATGTTTTATCCCTGTAACATCAATCAACAATTCTGGTCCACAATCATATGAATAACTCATAATCATAACTGTAGTTCTAAATTCCTCTTCTCATCCAAGACGAAGATAATTTTCATCACCTATCTTTACCTGAAACATCAAAGATCATGGTTACACCAAATCACATTTCCTGTTCATAATCATACTAATAACTTCATCTTTGCACTACGGCCAAAGATATTCATTTGTATCACCAGTTGGTCATGTTGATCTCAACATCTATTCATCTTTGCACTACTGGCCAAAGATATTCGACAACATGTCATCTTTGCACTACGGGCCAAAGATATTCATCAACAATTCATCTTTGCACTACAGGCCAAAGATATTCCTCAACAGTTCATATTTGCACTACGGCCAAATATATTCATCAACAGTTCATATTTGCACTACAGGCCAAATATATTAATATCTCAAAGAAATATGTAATCATTCAGAATTTATATAAACAATAATTATAACCATGTTGATCAATTCACCTTTGTACTTAAGCTAAAGATATTCACTTATAAATTCAATGGTCATGATCATACCAGTCAACAATTCAACTTTGCACTACTGGCCAAAGAGAACCCATAGTCATGATCATACCAGAAATCTACCCATCTTTACACTCAAGTCAAAGAGAAATATCATCATTAGGGTTATAAAAATGTTATATATGATAATAAAATTAATATAATCAACATATAGATTTAATCTCAAGAGTAATATTCATAAACCAACTATAATTTGGTCAGAAAAAGAAGCCAATGTTGTCGTGAATAGTAACTCGTGAATAGTAACTCATGAATAGTAACTCGTGAATAGTAACTCGTGAATAGTAAACTCGACACACAAAGGTATAAATTCCACAATAAAATACATACCAATATTTCCGTATAATGATATTGAAAGAATAATATTCTTAAGCTTATAAACAATTTATTTTAATTATTTACACTTTACTAAATAATACATTTAATCATCCTAAAATTCCAAACTCATAAGATTTCATCACCAATAACCAAAAACCCTCATCAAAAATCTGCATATACCTCATATAGAATTCTCAAGCCATAAAATCCTATTTTCTATTTTTTTTACTTCACAAAATATATTTAATTCATTTACTCATAACTAGACCATTTTCATGAAAAAATACCAAATCAGTTCCAAAAATATTTCTTTTCTGGAATTTAGCATAATATAGTCCCATAGTGAACATATATTTTTTTCAAACTTTTAAAAGTCATTTACTATTTTTCATATGGCCAAAACAGCCGAATATTTAGACATTTATCAAAAATTGTACTTTTATCTAAAAATTCTGAAATTCACAGAGTATACTCCTATCATATGCATGTACTCCCAATAAAAATTTCATCAATTTTGGAGTTAACCACAAGAAGTTATAAGCGATTACTTTTAAAATAGTCTTTTCTTATAAAATTCATAACTCTTAATCTATACATCCAAAAATTACCATTTTTGGACATAATCAAGAAAACTCATCAAAATATCATTTTATATTTTTCTAGAATTTTTGAAAATCAGAAAAATTACGAAACTGAAAAACATAACAACCCTTAAAATCCCTTACTATCCCTTACCTCAAAAGAGCAGTACTTCTGATCGTTATAAGGCTGAAGAAAACTTGCACCGTTGAATAGAAACTTACAAAGTATCTAAATACTCACAAAATACACTCAATAATATAGAGAGAGAAAGAGAGAAAACTTATGAATTCTGGTGTGATTTTCAATTCTAACTTAGCCCTCTATTTATAGGAAAATGTTAGCACGCCGAAGCAGACTTAACCTACAACCTGATGGCTTTACCTGCTACTATTCCACCCACCATATTTAATAAAAATCTCAGCACATTTCTTCACCAACCAAGAGTGGGGCCCACCAATTCTAGAATTTTCCACCAAAATGATTAACTCCGAAAATTTAATAATTCTGAACCAGTCATCTCGTAAAATTCATAACAAATTATACGTTCATTTTTAACGGTTCAAAATTTGTGGACATATACTCAACTTATATATGTATAACATATCCAAATATTACCACGATCCAACGGTCGGATTAAACATTATAACCCTCGCAAAATATCTCAAAAACCCTAATTTAATTTTCAATACCTCCGTTCCGACAAAAATATAGATAAAACACCTCAACATTAACTCATTCATTTTTAACCACAAAAATATATCCCTCATTTATATCCACATAAAATAAATATTTCCTATCATATAATGAAACAATAATTAATTATTCAAATTAATATTACAGAATCACA